>CM046448.1:58629154-59090435 GCA_025506515.1 Flaveria trinervia | reverse complement strand
CCAACCTGGCTTCTTCTTCAAACTTCAGCCTGGTTGCCTTCTCTAGATCCACCAACTCCTCTAATGGTAGCAGGAGTGTTTCTTCATTGGCAGCTCCCATTTCAATGAGCTGGTCAATGATCTGCTCTCTTCTTTTGTTGATGACAACCTCCTGATTGGAAGCAGCTGCTTTTGTGCTAGCAGCTAGCAATTTCTCAGTCTAAGTCTTCCTTTCTTCTTAAGTTTTTCAATCTTCTCTTCTTCCTGAATCTCTTCTGCAGTCATCTTCCTTTTACCTTTATCCTTTGAAGATCCTGACTGTGGTGGTTCTTGGAGAGAAGTTTTTGATTGTTAGAGAGCCAGAGATGGAGTCTGTGATGGAGGTATAATCAAAAAGTCCTCGCTGCTCATTTCAGATGCCATTTCCAGGATAGCATCTGTGATGATCAATTCCTCAGACATTTTAAACAGTCCTTCCACAGCTTCCATTTCAGCTTCGGAAGATTCAGCTTGTTCTTCCGAGGCTTTAACTTCAGCTTCGGAAGTTAGAGGGGATGCAGATTCTGTCCCAACTGTTTCAGTTTCTGGACCATCAGTTCCCATTTCCCCTTTGAATTGAATCTCAGGTTCCATGGAAACCTTAGGTTGACCAACTTCTTCCACAGTGGTAGAAGGTGCAGTCAGCCTTTGAAGTTCTTCTGCTCCAAAGTAGATCATTCAGCATCATGACTTGCCTGCTCAAAGGAGGATCTTAATAGAAACTTGGTGAAGAGTCTGTAAAGATTATTAAGCATCCTTGGATCAATCTGAAGAGTGACCTGAGATGTTTCAGGTGCAGAAATGATGGGAGAGGAAGATGTTGAAGTGGAAGGCCGGCTCTGTGGTTCCTTGTGTGTTTGTCTTTGAACATTCTCCCCCTTTTTGGTAGCATCATCTTGAGAGCTAGATGAGCTGGAGGAGGAAGTCAGGGAGACCTGAACAGGTACATGCCTAACAGACCTCTCTTTCTGTTTCTCAGCTAGTTGAGCCTTGAGATTGTCAATCTCAAGTTGCTGAGTGGCAGATCTTGCCTCTAAAGTCCTAACCTGAGATTCCAGATTTGAGACTTTAGAAAGAAGATCTTGAATGAGGAGTTGCATGCTTCCCTCATCTTCTTTCGAAGAATCACAGGGAGATGAGGTAACATACCTAGTATGTTCATCCTCACCACCAGATGTGGTTTCTTGGCACCCTGGTTTCCCATGCTCAATGATGTCTCTTTCAGAGTCATCAAAGGGCTCGGTTGCCGTAGATTCAGTCTGAGAATATTACCACTGTCCATAAGGTCCATTGAGGCACCTTCTGTAATGGCAGCTGAATCTACATGAGTCCCCTCCACATCAGTGGGACTCACCTCAGTTGGTTACTGATGGGGGCTAAAGATAAGAGATTTCTCCGGGCTCTGTTGAACTTGGAGAGGGTGTTGTAGATCAACTTCATTGCCATGGAGAGATGTTATCTCTTCATCAGTTTTGAATAAAAAGTCAGTAAAAGATAGGATGGTTAAACCTACTGACCCGGGACTTTGGTCAATGTCTACAGGCATTGAGCCTCTGGTGGGGCTGTCCCTTGTTGGCTGCTCAGGGGAGTATAGAGACTCACCCTGAGGGCTTTCAGCTTGGGTTGTAGGCTCATAGGTCTGAGACTGAGGAGACTCAGGACCCAAATTGAAGTCAATTATAAGGATGGTTGGACCTCAGGCTGAGTGGGAGCCCTTTGTTCCACTCTAGCCTTTTTGGATAGAACAGGAGGAGCTTGATCAATCAGGGTACATTGAACAAGGGTTCGTTTGGGACGTCTCTGATAAGTGATGGTGATGGGTAGTGTTGGCAAAGTGGGGGTAGTTGCTGGTGTGGGTTCATCACCTGTGGTATTTACAGGGATGTCACCAAGAGCCGTTGGCTCAGTCATACCTGGAAGAAGTGCAGTATCTCTTCTTGTGAAGTTGGTGGACACTCTCTTCAAAGTCTTGAAGATAGTCGGCCTCATCTGGGGAGCAGTCAGAGCAGCTGCACAGACAAGCATGCTCTGGTCTAGCTCACAGTTGATTATATGCTGGAGAAACCTGGGATACATGAAGAAGGTGTCTTTCTGAAGATTTCCCATGAGGTTAGTTAGCACAAATCTTGAATAGTTGAAGCGGAGGCCTTTTACCAACCCATGAACAAGGCACCCAAGTTAAAATGGAATTTGATCGCATCCGCCGGATTTATTCGACAAGCAGTGAAGGACCACGTGTAGCAGGAACTTCCATTTGTACGAGAAGTTAAATTTGTAGACAGTTGACCTGCTAAATCTCCTCCATATCCCATTTGGAGATAAGAATGATCCAAGTCTGCTTTGGGAAAATCCGTTGGAGCGCCATCATCATGAAGCTCTAAATGCTCCCTGATGAGCTATTCAGTAATGACCAACTCCTGGCCACAAATACTCGATCGAATGACACGGACCCCGTTTAGGGTTTCAATCTGACCGTTTGCCCAAAATTCAGACATATGGTTTGTGTAAATTGTGGGGTTAACAGTTAGAGCGGTGTAGTATGGAGATTGGTTAGGAAGGAGATGATATCTGAGAAGTCAACATCTCTTGATGAATCAAGAAGTGCGACTTGATTGTGCTGTGGGTTGAAGGCCATTTGGAAAGGTGAATTGGAATGTTTTGAGCTGGGTAAAGATGAGTAGAATAAATTTCTAGGGTTGTAAAGTTTGCAAGTAAGAAAGTGAAAGTGAATAGTCGAGATTATTTAAAAGATTGTGGAGAGGCGGTAATGGAGGTTAGGATAAGGTGATGTGATGGTTTAGTGGATGAAATGACAGTGGTGGTAAGGTTAAGAATCAGTTAAATAATCCGACATCATTAACAAAATCTTTGCTTTTTACAGTGTGGGGCCCAAGAAATTTACGTTACATAGTGAGATCTCTCTTCCGAGTGTAAGACATTTCCGAATGTAACTCGTCTTCCGAAGCCAATTCTTATGCTTCCGAAGGTTAGAGTTGCTTCCGAAAGGAGAATTTTTAAGTTTCGAAAGTAGATCTGATAATCAATCGCTTCTTCCGAGACCAAAAGTTCTTCCGAGAAGAAAGTTATCATTTGAGAAGTTATGCTTCGGAAGATATGAGAGTGTCTTCCGAAGGTTAATTTCTCTTCGGAAGGAATTTACACTTAGAAAATTTCAGAGAGAAATTTCTTATAACAGGCTTAAATTGTATTGACACAAGACTTACATCTTAAAAAGGTTTTCAAAAGAGATCAGATTAATCAATGTTTATCATCCCAATAGCTGTAATAAGATACTTAAATCTTTGTTCATCAAAAGCTTTGGTAAACAATCAGCATATTGTTCATTTGATTCAACTTTGATTAATCTGATTAGATTTTTCTCATGAATATCTCTAATGAAATGATACCTGATGTCGATATGCTTAGTCTTGGAGTGCTTCACTGGATTTTCAGTAATGGAGATAGCACTGTTGTTGTCAATATGGATAGGAGTACTCATAAGTTGAATCCATAGTCTAACATCTGATTTTGAATCCATAGTAGTTGAGCACAGCAGCTAGCAGCAGCAATGTATTCAGCCTCAGCAGTTGATGTAGAGACACAGGATTGTTTCTTGCATTGCCATGAGATAATCCTTCCACCAAGAAATTGACATCCTCCTGATGTTGATTTCTTGTCAATATTGCAACCGTTGTAGTCACTGTTAGAGTATCCATAAAGATTGAAATCCTGTTTCTGGGATACCAGAGACCTAGTTTAGGTGCTCCTTTGAGGTATCTGAGGATTCTCTTAACAGTAGCTAAGTGAGACACCTTAGGAGCAGCCTGATATCTTGACAAATGCAAGTAGCAAACATGATATCAAGTCTACTTGCTATACGATACATCAGAGAACCAATAATTGCCCTATACTGATGTTGATCAGTATCCTCCCCCTCAAGATCAGGACAAAGATTATGGTTTCTGGGTATGGGTGTCTTGGCAGGCTTACAATCCTTCATCTCAAATCTTTCTAATATGTCAGAGACATATTTAGATTGATTAATGAAGAACCCTTCCTTCAGTTGCTTTACCTGAATTCCAAGGAAAAAGTCCATTTTTCCCATGGAACTCATATCAAACTTCTTCTTCATAATGCTCTCAAAATCTTTGCACATTTGGTCATTTGAGGAACCAAATATGATGTCATCGACATAGACTTGTACAAGCAAAATGTCTTTTCCAGACTTTCTAATGAAGAGAGTCTTGTCAATGGTACCTCTAGTATAGCCATTCTACAGAAGAAACTAAGACAGAGTCTCATACCACAGCCTGGGTGCTTGGTGCAGCCCATATAGAGCTTTATCCAATTTGCACACATAGTTGGGATGTGTGGATCTTCAAATCCTGGAGGTTGGCATACGTACATTTCCCTGTCTATATCCCCGTATAGAAAAGCACACTTGACATCAAGTTGGTATACTGTGAAGTCCTTGGACGCAGCATAAGCAAGGAAGATCCTAACTGCCTCAAGTCTTGCCACTGGTGCGAAGACGTCAGTATAATCGATTCCTTCCTCTTGAGTGTATCCTTGAACCATTGGTGCCTTATTCTTGATGATCAAGCCTCTATCATCTCTCTTGTTTCGGAAAACCCATTTGGTGCCTATGGGTACTTGACCAGATGGTAGCGGACATAGGTTCCATACCTTCTGTCTCTTGAATTGAAGTAGCTCCTCTTGCATCGATTCAATCCAGCTACTAAATTTTAAGGCATCTTCTACTTTCTTGGGTTCCATCTGAGATAGAAAGCATGAGTACAAGCAGACATTCCCTTGATGAGTCTGTCCTCTTGTTCTCACACCCTCAGAGACATTCCCTATGATGTTCTCAGTTGGATGAGTGTTGTGAATCCGAAGCCGAGGAATCACTTCCAGTTGAAGAGATAGATCCAGGTTGGACATATTCTGTTCAGGAACTAGAACACTCTGTCCAGCTGTTGTTTCAAAGTCATTCAATGAGGACTGATTGAATGAATGAGAAACATCATCGATGGTTGGTTGTGAGGCAGGATTAACAGTTGCCTGTTCCTTCAAAATACTACCTCCTTCTGCCTGGTGTTGTAGTGGATCACCGGATGAGCTTTGAGGCTCAGTAGGTGACTCACTTGTTGAGACTTCATTATTCCTTGATATAGCTAAACTGTCGGATCTGTGAATAGTGGAAGTCTGATGTATTTCAGCACTTGGAGAATTTGGTCTAGGCCTGGGAAGCTCGAACAGTTGAACATTAGTAGCAGCATCAGTATCAGTTTGAGCGCCTATTCCATCTGAAACATTCTCACAAGAAGGTTTAGAATAGTTTGGAAACAATTCTAAATCAAAGATGTGATCAGGTCCATTCCCCCTAACACAAGGAGTGTGCTCATTAACAACTATATTGGATGACTCCTCAATTGTTGATTCTAAATGTTGTATACTCTGTAAGCTTTGGAACTAGAAGAGTATCCAACAAAGATAGCATCATCCGACTTTTCAGCAAATTTTGCTAAATTGTCCTTTGTGTTAAGTATGGTACACCTGCTGCCAAAGGACCTTAGAAAGCCAATGAATGGTGGCCTCTTGTTCCATAGCTCATAAGGGGTTTTTCCATGGGGCTTAACTACAAGAACTCTATTCTGCACATAGCATGCAGTGCTGACTGCCTCTGCCCAGAATGTTAGAGGTAGCTTTGAATCAGCTAACATAGTTCGAGCAGCCTCAATAAGTGTCCTATTCCTCCTCTCAGCAACACCATTTTGTTGAGGAGTTCTGGGAGCACTATATTGTCTGGCAATCCCTTTTGAGTTACAGAATGAGTCAAGAACGAAGTTCTTAAACTCAGTCCCTTGATCACATCTAATTATTTTAACCTTGTGATCAATTTGATTTTCTATTTTAAGAATAAAAGATTTTAACGTTTCAGCAGTTTCATCTTTAGTTCTTAAAAAGAATACCCATGTGAATCTTGTAAAATCATCAACTATCACAAGGCAGTATGATTTCCTTCCAATGCTCATTATACTTGTGGGACCAAAAAGATCCATGTGCAATAAGTGCAATGGAGTAGTGATAGAGTTAACACATTTGGATTTATGAGATGTCCTGTGTTGTTTCCCTTTCAGGCATGCAACACAGTTGTCTTTGTAGAAAAACTCCTTTTTAGGCAAACCATGTACCAAGTTATTTTTAGCCAATTTATTCATTGTTTAAAATTTACATGACACATACGTTTATGCCACAGTGTTGACTCATTACTATCAGCTTTGGAAAGAAAGCATGATACTTCACCCATTGGGGAAGCATTGTTCATATCAAGCTTGTACATATCCCCTTTCCTGGGAGATCTAAGAAGCACCAATTCCGGAGGAATTGTCATCCCTGGTTTGAGGATAATGCACTCATGTTCTGTGAAAAGCATTTGGTGCTTTTGATCACAGAATTGAGAAACACTTAACAAATTGTGTTCAAGCTGTTTGACAAAGTTAACTTTGTCAACGGTTAACATACCATTGGATATACTCCCTCTGCCAGAAATATATCCTCCGGCCTCACCTCCAAACTGGACAAGACCTCCATCATAATGTTGAAATTGTGAAGGAGATGTATGTTCCCTGTCATGTGCCTGGAGCATCCACTATCTACAATCCATACATTGTTGTTCTTGTCAAATGGATGTTCCTGCACATAAGATGAGAATTCAGTTTTGTTTGGAAACCCAAGCTTTCTTTGTCTTGGGTTATTCCAAAGATAATGACATGAGTGAACCAAATGATATGCATGGGGGTTCAACAGAGGTCTTTGAGGAAGAGGTTTGGGCTGCAGCATCTTCCTTGATCTTCCAGTCCACCCTTTGGCTGATTTTGGAGGATGAGCTTGTAGAAGCTTTTGCAGCATGGTCTTCTTCCGAAGCTTCTTTCTTTTCGGAAGAAGTTCTTACCACCTTCTCTTCCGAAGCAGTCTTCTTTTGGGATGGTTTCAAGAGAGCTTTCTTGTTCTTTCGAACCTTAATAGCTTTTGCTTCCGAAGCCATTTTCCCTTCGGAAGAAAGAGTTTCTTCCGAAAGCAACTTGGCTTTGGAAACTAGCTTTCCCTTCTTCAACTCTTGAACCGTATGGAAAGGTCCAAATGTGAAACCTTCCCTGACTCCTTCTTTCCTAACATTATTTGCATAATGTGTGCTTGCAGGATTGTAGTAACAATCTTTTGCCATATGATTTTGCAGGCCACACATGATGCATGCAATGTTAGTCTTTTTGGGAAGTGAGGGTTGCTGTTTCTTGGTTTTCTTTTCTTTGTCAGCAACCTTTCCCTTCAACTTCTGATCCTTTGGTAGGACAGGAATGCTGGTATTACATTCCTTTCCTGAGTCAGAAGTACCCAACACCTGGAAACCAGTTGAAACAAAGACACCCTTCTGTTTGGGGTCAATTTTCAGTTTGGATTCAGCCACTTTCTTAGCAGTTCTCCTAGCAGCTTTAGCTCTGCTTCTTCTGGCTTTGATGGTTAGGATTTGATCATCACAGGAAGCGATAGGTGTATCTACCTGTTCCTTCCCTGTGGTGGCCACTATTGGTGCCTCATCTTTTAACTCTGGAAAGAGAGGGTTAGCAGTTGGAACCTCTTGCTCTTCAGTACCACATCTAGGCTGTCTGATAGACTCATAGGAGTGTGGTGGAGCAATTTCATTGGTTCCCAACCCTTCTTTGTTCTGATAATAGAGTTTGGAATGGGAGGATGATGCAAGAATAGCTTGGAAGTTTTGCTCAGAGATAGCATGCTTCCTGGCCTGAGCCTCAGCAGTGACAAGCTGGGCTTGAGCCTCAGACAATTTGGATATCAGATCCTTGATTTGAGTCTTGTAGTTGGTGTGTTCATGTTTCAAAAGAGATACAGTTTTCTCCAACTCATCAATTTTCTTTTGATAGTCAGATTCAGCTCTTTTAAAATCAGATTTTAGAATATTTAAAGACTCAATGTCAGATCTGATTTCCATATTGTAATCCTGATAGAGTTTAACTTTAGCTATACAGGCTGGAGTGCAGAGATGTTCATATACCTGGGCATCATCTGTTCCTGCCATGAGAGCTTGAGCAGGAGTCACATCTGTACCATGAAGCTCCAGTCAACTTCTTGAGCCATTGCAGCTGTCTCAGTTGACTTCTCAGTGGGCTTTGAGGTTGAGGGATGTGTGGAGGCCTGTGGGGTTCCCGGATTGGTCTTGGGAGCCTTGCATTCCCTTGCAAAATGACCCAGTTGGTTACAATTGTAACACTTTGCTCTGGTTTTGTCAAATCCGAACTTGCTGGTAGTTGGGTTCTGAGGGAAGTGCCTTCCAGTTCTCTTAAAGAACTTCTTTGCTCTGTAAGTTAAAAGAGCCATTTGCTGGACAATGTCCACGTACTCTACGTCATCTGGGTTGAAGCACTCAAGATCATCAAAGCAGTATTGAAAATCTCCTGAGTGTCCGCCTCCTGAGACAAAGGCACAACTTTCCTGGAAGGAGTTGTGTTGAGCCTGTTGAGACCTTGGAGTTTCGAGAAAAGTGATGTAGAGACCAGATGAGCAGGATGGCTGCTGATAAGTCAGGAAGTGCTGAGGTTGAGGGGTTAATGAGCCTTCAGCAACCATTAAAGCGTTGCTAGCAGGAAGACTCATGGATCTTCTTGTTTGATGGCCTTTCTTACTCTCCATCTCTAGACGGTATCCATCAAGGATGCCATAGAGCTCAATCATGGAAAGAGTGTTCAAGTTTTATGTTCTCTTGATAGAGACACAGTAGAATGTCCACTCATTTGGAAGAGCACTCATGAACTTTTGGTTAGATCTCTAAGTTCAAGAGTGATCTTTACAGACTGAAGGGAAGAGATAAGATCCATGTACCTGAAGTACTGCTGGCTGAGGGTCTCTCCAGCAATATGAGTGAAGTTCTCGAACTGATGGTTCAGTGAGTCCTTCTTTGAGTCGTTGGAGCAAGAATACATCTGAGCAAGTGCATCAAACAATTCTTTGGCAGTCTTGCAATGCTCAAACCCCACCATAATAGAGTTGGTATTGTAGTCATGAGAATAGTCATAGCATTGCTGTCGATGTCCATCTTCTTTCTGTCTTCATCAGAATAGTCCTCGACAGCCTTTTCTATCATGGCACCGTTTCCACCAGGTGAAGCCACCTTGGTTTGTACGGTCCGTTGACAATCGAGTTCCACATCTTGCTGTCTTGGTATCTGATGAAGCCTTCCATTCTTCTACTCCAAGACCTGAAGTTTTCAGGGGTGATGATTGGCGCTTTGGTCATAGTCCCCATTTCTACTTCAGATTTTTCGAGGGCCATATGAGGAGTGAGTGGTAAGGAGGAGTGAAAAAAGGTTGATTTGGATGGTTAGATCACGCAATCAAGAGCCTGAGAAGCTCTGATACCAATTGCAGGATCGGTGTTTGTCACTTAAACACAAATGTTTTCTTTCAAACTCACCTAGAATCACACTCAGGTAAGAATCAAGAAGAGTTGATCACAATATGAAAAGTAACTAAGAACACAGAAAGATAATTTCAAGATACTTTTATATATTGATTCTCAACTCACAATACAAAGGACTCTTACAAGCAGATTTCTCTCGATTTTATGAATTACAAGGAGAACCTATATATAATACTTTTGACAGCAGGATATACTTTGATACCAGCTGGGATCCTATACCTAAAGTCTATACTACAAGACTAAAGATTAAGGTATCTCGAATAAAGTCTTATGTGAGATTAGGTAGTCAGGACATGTCCCTGACTTACCTTTTGTCACCAACTAAAGATGGTAACTGTACTATCATGAAAAGGTAAGCAGTGGAATAAAGTATAGTCAACAACATGGTTCTTTAGGAAGAAGCCATGATGTATAAGAAGTCTGCAGCGGAGTGTCAGAGACCATACTTGTGTCCACTGGCCATAGCAGTGTCTTCGAAGGTTATATGGCTTCGGAAGAGTAAGTACTTTTGAAGTCACTTTATACTTCGGAAGAGACTGCTTCTTCCAAGACTTGGAGACTTCTTCATCATACTTCGGAAGTGGTCTTCACTTTATTCTTCTAAGTCTTGAACTTCGGAAGTATGCATTTGTCTTTGGAAGTACAGATCTGTCTCGGAAGCTAGACTTTTCCTTTGTCTTCGGAAGAACTCTACAACCTTCAAAAGTTCCGTGAAGAGCTTTGGAAGCCTTTTGCATGCAGCATCAAAATAACTTAAGTGATGTAGTTTTGGTTGCATTAGCCTTCTTCTTGATCCAACAGAGTCTATGCGAATGAAGTTGGTCAGTCATACGAATGAACAAGACGACTGAGTTCAATCGTGCGTATGGAGGGTACAAATGAGTTCAGTCGTGCGATTGAGTCAATCGTGCGACTGAAGGCTGCTGTTTTTGCAAAAACGAAGGTTTTGAACACTTTGACGCAAAACAAGAATTTCTTACGAACCCTAATCTGGGATACAGAAAGTAAATTATTTTGAAGTTGTTGAACATAGTTTACCTTATCAAATTTCACTTTCTGGTTTCCCACTTCCCCTTATGCAGTGATATAACCTCTTTTATTTCTAGCAAATGAAATGTGTCCTCCTTTAACCTGTTTGACATTTGACAACAGAGACAGGTTCCAGTCATGTGCCTTGATGCCCCACTATCAACGATCCAGGTATTTGTAGAAGCACTATAGCGGACACCCTGCACATTTCAAGAAAATGATTAGTTTAGGTTAGGGACCTAAGCCTTAACTAGCTTGGGTGACCCAGAGGTATCACACATCATAAATTCTACCCACTGTCCATTTGAGGGAGAGGGCAGATCATTCTTTTTCTTGTGCTCATTATCAGACATTAGACTTCATTTTTCTTTCCATAATCCAGTTTTGTGTAAAGCCTATTTTGTGATAAAACAGACGACTGGCTTATGGTTTGAACTTTATGTTCACTAATTCTTCTTGGTGGAGTGATAGAACTCCTTTTAGAAGAACTTGGTTTAGTGTCATGAAGTTCACTTTTCTTTCTTGGTGTCTGACAATAAGGACAGTTAGAAGCAATGTGTCTATTCTTTCCATAACTGTAGCATGATCTACTTTCAACATGTTGGTGGAACTGTTTCTGTGGGGAAGTGTATGACACAGGTGTGACTTTAGTCTTTTTGGATATTGACACTTCTTGTTTAGCTGATTTAGCTTCTTTAACAAAATTCATTGTTTGAACATTTTTTACATCTTTACTCTTTTGTTTATTTGGACTAAGACATGGTGCATGTGATTGGTTAACTTGTTTGGTTTTTGTGTGTTCAAAATTAGACATGTTTGAACCTGACTTTACCTTAACCTTCTCAAAATTTTTATCAAAATTAACAATGGGCATTTTACCTTTCGACTTCAACGTGGCCTTCTTTTGTTTAGTGACAGATTCCAATGGTTTACTTGTGGAATCTAGATCACTAACTAGAGGAGTGGTCACCATATGATCCTTGATTGGGTTGTGATTAATTGTTTTACATTTACCATTGTGAAGTCGTTGGATCGGTAGACATCCGAGTGTGTTCTTGACGGAAGGGAACAAAATCAAAACCAAGAGACAAACAATAAACAGAATCCATAATAAAATGGTTTCATTGATAAAACTAATGATTACAAGCTCGTTACAACATAATAATTAAGTCTCTTGGCAAGGGGAGATCGAGCATGATCTCCCCTCTCATCCGGCAGCACCTAGGCCCCGGGCACAATCCTTAATCTCTCTACACAACGAAACTGGTATTTATAGGCCTTAGACCATATCAGATGCGACTGGACCCATTTGTACGATTGGGCCATGCGTATGGTTCAATCGTACATGAACCGAAATAGACATCATCAGATTTGCAAGGGTGATAAGAACGTTTTTCCGAGTTCGATTTTAACCAAGAACCAACACACGTAACAAGATCTAAGCAAAACACGAAGAACACAAAGTGGGTTTAACATCAAGGAACATGAAATAGATCCAGAAATCAAGAGCTCAGGTTGCTAGAATGATTGTTAGATCATTATAGCAGTAACCTCGCTCTCATACCAATTGTTAGGACCGTTTTCGTACAGAGTACTAACTGATTATGCGCGTATACCAACTCAAATAGTGCGGAATCCTATTTGATTGGCGATCCAATCAGGGAGAACACAGTTCAAATCAATCTAACGATTAATGAAATGTTACGAATGATTAGAACACGATTAACTATGATCTACGAACTTGGAACAGGTTTTCTTGAGTCTCTGGACGGCTAGGGTATGATTATGTGCGTAGGTATTCGAATTGTTATCTTTTTCCACGAATTAAGTGGTATTTATAGGTTAGGGTCTTCCAATTGTACGACTGAACCATTAGCATGGTTCAGTCGTGTGACTGAATCATGCGATTGATCCATTCGCATGACTGAAGGTTCAGCCGTGCGACTGAGTTAATCTTATGTCTCAATCGACTGAGTCAATCTTATGCATTAATCGTGCGACTGATCCAGTCTCCTGGTTCAGTCGTGTGACTGGTCCATTAGCATTAAGTATCCATGTGTATGGTCCATTCACATGAGGACTTCATACGATTAAGTTTGGACACATCTCAATCATTATTGACTAAGAATTATGTACAACAACCACAAACCTATATATTTACTTCACTATAAGTTACCACACAATAAAAAATGAAATATTAAACATTATAAACATCAACCACACTTTGTGTTTCATTCATACCCATTCAATTACATATATGTAACACATGATAGACATTTTACATTAAGCTCCTAAAGTAGGTACATATGTATCAACAGATTTCAACACGAATCTTAATGAAATAATTGAATTCTCTGACCTGTAATGTCTCTAAGATTGTTCTGATCAAAATCATCACATCAATTTAGTTGAATGACGCATGAATCATTCAAACCCCAACTCAAAACACCTGATTCAAAACTTTAACTCAGTTAAATCGAAACAAGCAAAAATGAGACTATATAACTGCGGGCAAATACTTGAACCAATGCCTTTTGACTCTATTGATACCCAATTTCATTCTAAATCTACACAAACCCTGAAATTGATCACTATTCTCACCGTCGACCTGCAACCCTACTATTATTGATCTTCTGAGCATCCTTAAACACAAGTGAAAGAGGGCTTTGAATCTTAATCACCTACAGAAGCTTCATACAAACTTAATTCGATTATAATCAATGTTTGCATTTGAACCATACTCATAACATGCATGACTCTTTAACCATATATGCATCCTCCATTTCATTTAAATAAAGGTAATTAAACATAGCTATATACTCGATTCCAGCCGAGGAATCAAAGCCATATGTTTAATATGATAATCGACCTTGATTTCATGTTCATTTGGATCGAAATCAAGGTAGGATTTATATGAAATTGGAGGATTTGTAATTAATATTTTTAAACAAATTTAATGAACTTTTAAACACATATGGGCTTTATCCCAACTGGTTACCACCTCATCCCCACATGCCGGAGGTCTCGGGTTTGAACTTGTCCTCCGACATATATTTTTTTGTCAATTTTATATATAATAAATTTTAAAAACTATCTTAAAATGTTACTAAATCAAAAATAAAAACTACTTTATTAACTAAAACATTTAGGAAATTATTAAAAATAATTTTTTTAAAGATTTTAAAACTTATAATCTTTAAATGTAATTATTTTTATAGAATAACAAAGGTTATAGAAAACATTATTAAGTAATTTATATAATTTAAATATTATAAACCTATTATGATTCAAATTTAGATTATTTTAAAACATTATAAATGTACATGTTAAATAATTAATTATTAAAATAGTTATTTAAATAATTATTTAAATAATTAATTATTCATCTATTCATTTAACCATGTTATATCATAAATAGTTAATAAATTTATTCCTTAAACATTTATTTAAATTCTTGAAACTAATAAAACAATACAATTTTCTATTATTTTTTATTCTTATTTTAAAGTTTTGATATTATAAGACCTTTACAAAAATCATTTAATAGTCTAAAACTTAATAATTTGTTTTATAATTTTAAATTAATATGCAAGTTATTTAAATAAGTATTCAATTAATTATCTTTTTCAAATTTTAATTAATTAATTATTAAATTAGTTATTTCTATTCATATTATACCAAATCTTTATCAAATCAATAATTTAATTATTGAATCATTCATTATTGTTCTTAATCTTAATTAATTTATTTCAGATTTATTGAACCAAAACATAATCAATTGCATTATATATTTTATTGCACTTAATTATTAAAACCTCAATTTCAATTGAAACCCTAATTCATATTTAGTTAATAATCATATTTTTATTTTAATCCTAAGTCACCGAATCTTTGGTTGAATCATGAAGAAAATATTGGGGTAATCTTATCTTCTTATTATTATCTTAAGTGCACCTTATTGCATGTGAGTTTTCCATGTGAGTTCTCCTACCCCTTTTTATTTTATTTCACACCTTTTGGGGTGAAACATGTTAACCTTATAAATTTACACTTGTAAACATCTTGACACTTGTAAATGCACATGCAATTCATCTTTACTTTTTGTTGATACATATGTACCTAGTTTATAAGCTTAATGTAAATGTCTGTCATGTCTTACATATATGTAATGAATGAGTTGAACGAAATATAATATGTGGTTGATGCTTATAATGTTTAATATTTCATGTATTATTGTGTGTTAAAGAATAATGAACTAATTATATAGGTTTGAGGTTGTTATGCATAGTTCTTAGTCAATAATGATTGAGAAAAGTGTTCAAACTTAATCATATGAAGTCTTCATGCTAATGGACCATACGCATGAATACATCATGCTAATGGACCAGTCGCATGACTGAACCAGGAGACTGGATCAGTCGCACGATTGAGACATAAGATTGACATAGTCGCACGATTGAACCTTCAGTCGTGTGTATGGATTAATCACATGATTCAGTTGCACGACGAAACCATGCTAATGGTTCAGTCGTACGATTGGAAAACCCTAACCTATAAATACCACTTAATTCGTGAAAAAAAAGTATTCGAAACACTTCAACACATACTCGTACCAGAGCCGTCGAGAGCGTCTAGAAAGCCTGTTCCAAGTTCATAGTTCCTGGTTGATCTTGTTCTAATCGTTCATAACGTTTCTTTAATCGTTAGATTAATCAGGACTGCGTTCTCACTGATTGGATCGCCAATCAAATAGGATTCCGCACTATTTGATCTGGTTTCACGCATTATCACTTAGTACTCCATACATACACATTCGTAACAAGTGGTATCAGAGCTTTGGCTCATGATTTTGCATGTGATTCAATTAGTTTCGGTGTAAAAATCACGTTTTTCATTCAAATGAGTCACCTTTTTGAGTAAAACAGTGTTTTCAACGTCTCCAGGAGTCAAAGTTTACATTTTTTGGCATACGACAGACTAGGGTTCTTGAAAATTCATGTTTTGATTTCAAAGTGTAAAAAAGCTTCGATTTTGCAAAAACAGTAGCCTTCAGTCACATGATTGGCTCAATCGCATACTGAACTCAATCGCACACCCCATTTGCACAATTGAACTCAGTTGCTTACTCATTCGTACGACTAAACAACCCCATTCGCTTGTCTCCAATCACACACTTCATATGTACGACTGAATCCAATCGCACGATTGAATTCATTCGCACCATTCACTTTTTGTCATGGTTATTTGTAATATTGTGAGTCTCTAACGATGTACATTATATGTTGACAATCATTAACTATTGCTAGACTGGGGACATCATAGATCTATGGGCCTGACAAGCCTATTTGGTGCTAAAGTTGAGGTTATTGCCGGCTCCTGATGACGTGTGCTTGTTGTTAGATCTAGGATCAATAGATCTAGTCCATTTTGTATAGGCTTAGAATTTGAATCAATATTTGTAATGAATACTTGTAATTTATTATTAAGTATGCATTAAATGTATAGGTTAACCCATATATGTGTGTTGATTTATGTATTTTTGTAGGAAAACATTATAATTAGTAAACTTCACCAAGTGTAAGAAACATCTACAGATGAACATTTTGTTCTTTCTTAGATATGTTTCTTACAAGTAAAATAAATTTGAAGATCTTCTGTGGATGAACAACCAGCTCTGAGGATGGAAGAACAAGATTGCTTCGGAAGAACAATGAACACTCAGAAGAACAAGATTCCTGAGGAAAAACAAATATCTACGTAAGAGAATATTCCTGCGGAGTCCAAACACTTGTATTTAAATAATACAAATGTTACAAGTCAACAAGTCAGCAAGGCAGTTATGTGAATCCTAAGAGATCCGGTGACTCCTTAACAGAAACAATTCCAAATCCCAAGAGATCTGGTGTTTCCTTAACAGAAACATCATTGTCTATAAATATGGATCCTAGGTTTCAAATCAAGAGACGGCTTTGACATCAAATATCCAAGCAACAATACAACGACCAAACAACACATCAAATCACACAAATAAAAACCCTAGCAACCGTCACATCATCAACCATTCAAGTCAATATTGTTCTTACATTCATTGTTTATTCATTTGTAATCAATAACTTGTTTTAGTGAAATACGTTTGAATTAATTCGTTGCCTAATCATTAATTGTGTTCTATTCATTGCGTTCAACTTAATTATTAATCATTCTTGATATTGAAATTTTTAAAAACAATTAAACCAAGTTAACGTTGATTCCGCAAACGTTAATTTGACTCTCAATTAACACTGATAATTCCTGATTGCGATCCTTGGATTCACAGGTGAAATCAGAGCCAAGTGGTCATTGATTTAGATCAATTGATCTATCAGTGTTAATTGTGTTTAGTTGTTTGCTAAATTCACTAGATATGTTAGATTTTACTGATTAGGTCTATTGTTTTTCTTTTGAGCAAATAGTTTTTGTGTGATCAGTGATTTGTCATTCAACAAGTACAGTTATATTGCTTGATTAACTTGGATCAATATTCAATTCAATTGAATAGCAAATCTTGGTTATTGATCGACATTGACAAATCGTTCATATTAATTGAACAAATTCATTAGTTAAAATCTTAGATCTTAACTAATCATAAGCAACTTTGGTGGATCATCTTACCAACCTCCAAAGTTGGAAACAAAAGCAGATTTTAAATCCTGCAAAATCAAGTTTAGGAATCATGTCAATTTTACAGATTCTGACTTATGAGTCTCAATAACAGATGGTCCTTATATTCCACCCACTCTTGGGCTAGATTATAATGACCATAATCAACCATAAGTACAAAAGATCTGTCACCTGATGATGTTGAGAAGGTTAAAGTTGATATTAAAGCATACAACTTGCTTAGTATGGCTTTACCTGAGGAATATTAATCAAGTGTGAGAATTATAAAACAACAAATTTCTTGTGAAAGATTCTTCATACACTCTGTGAAGGGAGTGATGAAATCTGAAGCATTATGAAGGACACCTTTGTTCACAATATGAAACATTTTGCCATATTAAGGGTGAATCAATTCCTCAAAAACTCCATAGGTTTATGCAACTTGTTACAGAGATGAATATCTTGGAGTTGAAATACACAAATGAGGAATTAAACAAGAAGATGCTCCATACTTTACCAGAAAGTTGGAAGCAAACTGTATACATGTTTAAGAACACCATGGACCTCAAAACAACTGATTTAGATACTCTAGTAGGTAAAGTTAAGGCTCTTGAAATGGATGAGAAATCAAGAAACAAGGGTGTGAGAACTCAAGTATCACCATATCACTTTAAAGAAACAAGAAGTGCTGGAAGTGCCAATATTTCCAACAATGATGGTGATAACTCTTGTACTTTCAGTGAAGATGAAGAGGAAGTAAGTTTCTATGCTTCAAAAGCTCCTAAGAAATCTTCTCTAACTAAGTCAAGAAAAGAGAAAGGAAGAAATGATTATTAAAGAGATACATCTTCAGAATAGACTTCAATAAATAATCAACTAGAGTCCATCACTGTCATTCTGGACTCTGAAGAACAAAAAGCAACTTTTGTAGCTTTCAGTTCAAGTTTTCAAGCTTACCTGGGAAGCTCATTAACCTCTGCCAACATATGCCACAAGACTTGGAAGAACTACCTCCACATGTAGTGGAGGAGATAGATCAATAATGGAAAATGGCAATGATTGCTTATAGACCCAAATAATATCTCAAAAGAAACAAGAATTTGGCTGCTGCAAGTAGATCATCACGAATTGGTGTTGATAAGTCAAAGGTAAGATGCTTCAAGTGCAATCTCTATGGACACTTTTCTAGAGAATGCAATCAACAAAATCCTGACTCAACACAACATCAACATCATCGATCTAAACAAACATCATCATCTCAAAGATCCTTCAGGCAACCATAACTTACTAACTCATCCCCGCTAGCCACTAATACATCAGCAGGAACAAGTAACTCAAAATAATTTGGGTTGACCATTCTTCAAGATGGAACCTATGACTGGAGTATGTATGAGAATGAAGTCTTGGAAAAAAATCAAGTTTTAGTGGCTCACATGGAAAACAAAGTTCCACCCATCATAAGTGAGGTAAAAGACAGGTTATGTTCATCAATATGTGTTGAGGAAGTAGAAAGATATAGAGTCCATGCTCAACAATTGGCTGATAAAGTTAAAGAAACAATGATTTTGAATGAATCATGTAAGAGAACATAAATTATAACAAATAAAAATTAACTCTTTACAAAAGGATTTAGATAAAATTGCTTCTGAAAATTACAGTTTAAAGGCTCAAGTTGAGCATCTGACCACTTCCTTAACCAATTCCATGGCTGATCATGCATCAACTAAAGTGAAACTTCATAAGTTCAACTTTCATCTTAGCAGTATGAGAAATTATTAAATTCTCATATTGAATCAAAGAACAGGTCTGGGTTGGGATATAATGCAGTGGCACCTCCTATCAACAATAATTATACTCCTTTGCCTGAATCAATGGCAACTAACTTGTCAAATCATTTTGTGCCAAGCACCAATGTAGAAACAAGTTCTAATCAACAAAACATTAATAATAAATCTGAGGTGAATGAAACTGAGTCTTCTGAATCAGACAAGATTAATCAAAAGGATTCAGAATTTGACTTTGATGAGTGTGATGACTTTGATGAGTCTGATGAACATGATGACGATCTTCTGAACAAAGGTAAGAATATTGTTTTTGAAACAAATATCCTAAAAGTTATTGAAAAACAAAGTTTCCATATCCTCCTAAACAAATAAATATGCTGAAAACCATCTACAAGAGAATAGCTCAATTAAATAAAGGTCTTCAAGAACTACATCAGCAAGAAAAATCTTCAAATGAAGTGAATGAATAGTGTGCATCTACTGAGGAAAGACACAAATCATCCGTGGAAAAGGAAAAGAAAAGGCTGTCAGTTGATCCTCAGTGGAAGAAGAACCTTTCTTCAGTACAAGATTTATGGAAGAAGAAACCCTCTTCAGTAGAAGTTGATCCCGATACAATAGATTATCTACGAAAGAGGAAGTTAACAACAAACAAGTCAAAGCTTCACAAGCTGGAAGAGAAAAAATCATCTTCAAAACTGAAAAAGGATGCAATGCCTTAGAAGGTGGCTAGTAAGAAGAAATTAACTTATTCTGACAAAGAATCAGATGAGATGTATTACAAATGGTGTGATATGAAAAACCATAATACTAAAGATTGTTACTTCAGTAGTTATTGTTCTATTGCAATATGAACAATCACATGACATCTTACTGCTACTTCAACAAACATTGTGCTATATGTAAGAAAAAAAACCATTCAACTCAGGAATGTTATTTTAACAAAAAGAACAAGACAAAAACCACAAAGAAGAAACAATCAGATAAAGCTGAATCAGACACTCAATCTACTGATTGTGAAAAAGATTCAAAAATTAAGAAGTCTCAACAAAAACAAAGGCCAAAATCAAAGGAGAAGGCATCCACTAATGTTCATCCTTTGAAGAAAAGAACAACATTCCAGCAATCCAAAACACCTCATAAAAGGGTGGATTTGACTGAAAAGGAAACAAAGGCTGATGATGCATTCTTTGATAATTTTGAAAAAGGAATTCATATACCTCATTCAAAATCAAAAAAGTGTGAAACATTCAATAATCAAGATTCATTATCAAAACCAAAGCCTCAACCAACAAAAATAAGTTGAATGAAGAAGAAATTGAGAAACCAGGACATACTTCATCAACATCATCTTCAATAGAATCATCCTCACCTAAAACAACTCAGAATGAATCAAACAAAACTAAAACTGAAACTTTAAGGCTTATTCACAAAGGAGTAACTATTTTAAACACTACTGGCAAACCCAAGATCATTAAGGCTTGGATTGTCAGTGCTAACTGATTTCTTTCTGAATGCAGAAACAATCTTGGAGAGCTGACAACAAGTGGTATGTTGACAGTGGTTGTTCCAGGCATATGACAGGAAACTGTTCACTTCTCCATGACATCAAATATAAAAATGCTTCTTATGTGGCATTTGGTGGGAATAAGAATGGAGATAAAATTGTTGGTGAAGGAATGGTAACAAATGGTGTGCTCAAGTTTGAGAAAGTAAACTATTGTGAAAATTTATAGTATAATCTACTGAGTGTGTCTCAAATTTAGACCACATTATTGATAACACTAACTGTTACATTCTTAAGCCAGGTTTTTCTATTCCAAAAGATTGGGTCCTTCTTAAAGCATCAAGAAAAGGAAACACTTATGTTTTGGACATGAACAACACCTCTCTCACAAAACATGAAACATGCCTCCTATCTAAGTCATCAGATGATGAATCTCAATTGTGGCATAGAAGGCTTGTCCATTCTAACATGAAGAACATGAACAAATTGGTGAAACATGCCTTAGTCATTGGACTGCCAAAGAAAGAGTTTCATTGCTCAACTCATTCTTCTTCTTGTTATAAAGGAAAACAACATACAGTGTCTCATAAATCCAAATCTATCAACACAAACATTACATCACTCAAATTGATTCACATGGATCTGTTTGGTCCTACCAATATGATGAGCATTGGAAAGAAAAAATATTTTTTTGGTGATACTTGATGATTTCACTAGGTTTACATGGGACTTTTTCTTAAAACAAAAGAGCAAAACATCATAATCATTAATGGACTTTGTCATCAAGATTGAGAATCAACTTGATGTAAAAGTTAATTTTTTTAGGAGTGACAATGATACCGAATTTGTCAATTCTGACTTGGATTCCTTTTGCAGGACTAAAGGTATAGAAAGGCAATTCAATGCACCAAGAACTCAACAACAGAATGGAGTTAATGAAAGAAGAAATATAACACTTATTGAAGCAGCCAGAACAATGCTAGCTGACTCACAATTGCCTATCACCTTTTGGCTGAGGCAGTGAATATTGCATGCAATATTCAAAATAGAACATTAATTATCAAAGAACATAACAAAACACCTTATGAGCTATTATTTAAAAGAAAACCTTACATAGGATATCTTAGAGCTTTTGGGTGTCATGTATCTATTTTAAACATATAAGAATCATTGGTAATGTTTTTAGAAAAAGCCTATGATGGTCTCTTGTTGGATATTCTTCAACATCTAAATCTTATAGGATCTATATTCCACAATATAACATTGTGGAAGAAAGTCCTAATGTATCTTTTGATGAATCTATATTACTAAATCAGTTAAAGGATCATCATGGTTGTTTGATATAGATGCATTAATAGAGTCATTTAACTTTGATTATTTGAATAATGCAGGATTTGATGAAACATGCTATCCATTTGTTCCACCTAATATGAATGAAGTGACATTATCTGCTGATCCTCCAAGGATTCACACATCCTCAGATGGAAACACTTCATCAGCAGTTGCTGACACTACATCCGCAAATGAACATTGTGCATCCGAAGATGTGAATGTTGTCCCTGCAGCTATTCCATTCTCTCAAGTAGATGCAACAAACATTGGAAATGGGTCATCAAGTCCTCACTTATCATCCAAAGGAGTTCCTGTAACTCCTACGAAAGAACAAAATGATTCTGGAGAAGTTCCCGTAACTCCTACGGAAGAACAAAATGCTTTCGGAAAAGCCTCTACAGCTCTTATGGAAGACACTCATAATACTACTGGTGTTCAACCTACGGAAGATCATTCAACACAAAATGTTGACCAAATTGACTACATCCTAAATTCTCAATCTAGTTTGGATCAGTTTGAAAAAATGGATATGACTAACATGGAATCATCCATTCCTGTTGAATCAACTCCATCAACAAGAATCCGTAAGACTCATCCAGTCAACAACGTCATTGGAGATCCAGCAAAAAGAACTACAAGAAGTCAAAGTGGTACTGCCAACATTTGTCTTTTCACTTATTTTCTTTCACAAGTGGTTCCTCCAAACATCACTGCTGCTTTAAAGGACAATAGCTGGATTGAAGCTATGCAAGAAGAGCTTCAACAATTTAGAAAGCAAAAAGTATGGACTCTAGTTGATTTACCTGAAGGCCAACATCCTATTGGAACTAGATGGCTCTTCAGAAATAAACTAGATGATAGAGGCATCATTGTAAGAAATAAAGCAAGGTTGATTGCTCAAGGATACACATAAGTGGGAATAGACTATGATGAAGTTTTTTGCACCAGTTGCAAGGATTGAAGCCATAAGAGTGTTCCTAGCTTATGCATCATATAAGAAGTTCACTGTGTATCAAATGGATGTTAAGTGTGGCTTCTTATATGGGAAAATTAATGAGGAAGTCTATGTGTCACATCCCCCTGGTTTTGAAGATCCTCACTACCCACACAGGGTATACAAACTTGATAAAGCTTTGTATGGTCATCACGAAGCACAAGAAAGTGGTATGAAACACTATCATCTGTCCTGCTCAAACATGGATACAAAAGGGGAACCATTGATTAGACTCTCTTCCTCAAAAAAGAACATCAAGATCTCTTGGTTGTTCAAATATATGTTGATGACATTATATTTGGATCAACTAACAAGAGATTGTTTGTAAGTTTTGAAGAATTAATGAAATCAGAGTTACCGATAAGCTTAATGGGAGAATTAAGTTTCTTTCTTGGTCTTCAAGTTCATCAAAAGACAGATGGGATATTCATCAATCAAGAAAAATACATACATCAAATATTGAAGAAGTATAACCTTGTTGATGCATCTTCATGCAAAACACCAGCCTCAACTATTGAAAAGATTGTACATGATCCTTCACGAAAATCTATTGATCAAAGATTATATAGATCAATGATAGGATCCCTTATATCTAACTTTCAATAGACCTGCCATTATGTTTGTTGTGTGTGTTCGTGCTAGGTACCAATCAGATCCAAAAGAGTCTCATCTGAATGCTGTGAAAAAGATCTTTAGATATCTAAAAGGAAAACCAGGACTTGGTCTTTGGTATCCAAAAGATGGTGACTTCACACTCTACTCATATTCAGACATTGACTATGGTGGATGCAACAACAAAAGAAAATCACAACTAGTGGATGTCAATTCATAGGACCACGACTAGTATCATGGTAGTGCAAGAAGCAAACCAATGTATCTGTATCCACAACTGAGGCTGAGTACATTGTTGCTTCAGCTGGTTGCTCTCAAGTCCTTTGGTTGCAAAATCAATTTCTTGACTATGGTTACAATTTCCTTGAAACTTCAATTTACATTGACAATTTAGCTACTATGTTTATAATTGCTAATCCTGTGCAACATAGTAAAACAAAGCATATTGAAATAAGATACCATTTTCTAAGAGATTGCTCAGAAAAAGGTTTGATCAAGTTAGTCAAAGTGGATACAACAAATCAGCTTGCTCATTTATTCACTAAAACCTTTGATTTAGTTTGATTTAATTTTCTAATTAAGTCTTTGGGAATGATTAACTTAGATTAATCATTATGAACAACCAAAGAAAAGCATTTGTCTGTCTATGTAAATAGTAATAAATAGATTACCTTCAGAAGAAATGCTTGTCTTAGTACAATTTTTCTTCCGAAAGCAATTAACCTTTGGAAGAAAACTTCTAAAGCATCTTCCAAAGCATATAATGATGCATTAGCATGATGTATGCCTGGGAAATGATAGTACACTATGCCTTTGCTTCTTTCTGATTTCTTCAATATCATAAAATCTGATCTTGTTACTTGATATGTGAGTAGGTTCATCTTTAGTGGAAACTACACTTAGTGTATGCCAAACATACTACAAAGTGATTGTTTGTGGTAAACATCTGTTAGGATTAGCGATCTAAGTTTGATTGACTAGAGTAGATTGCAGCGGAATTCGATTAATGAATTAAACAATTTTGCAAGAACACAATTGATATTCAATGAAACAGTGGACGGTTATAGAAACAGAGACATTCTGCAAAAGGAATATTTTCATTCATATGCTTTCGTGGTGGCTTAAAGTCACGCTTACAATTACGTCAACAATCCTTATATAAGGAATGTGACGTCTGCTGATGTCACTTGATAGTGACACTTAACAGATTATACAAACCACTGACACTAAGCAAACTACTGAGAATGTTCTTAACAACTGATCACATCTCAGAGAATGCTAAGTACAAAAACAAAAAACTACTGAACTAAAACTACTGAAACTATAAACTACTGAAACTATAAACTACTGAAAAGTAAATTACAAGTACTGAAAGGAAAACCATCACAACTACTGAAGTTAATAACTTCAGCTGTTGTGACAACTACTGAAGTTAATAACTTCAGCTGTTGTGACAACTACTGAAGTTAATAACTTCAGCTGTTGTGACAACTACTGAAGTTAATAACTTCAGCTGTTGTGACAACTACTGATCACTCTTGCAGGATCGTTTAAGGGTTTGAACACAATTACAACACAACAACACAATGAGGAGATTATCTAAACTCTAATCAAACAGTAAACTGGGTTAACCAAAAGTGATACAAAGAACACAAGTAAAGCAAGAGACAGAACAGGAGAATATGGTTTTCAAGGATGCAGTATATTGCTTTCTCAAGTTCTTTTACAAGTGTTACAAAGTATATTAAGATACAAGAAACTTGAAATACTTATACTACAACCTACAGCCGGCTATACTATGAAAGCCAGCTGGATACAATTGACTAGACACTAACAAAATCAATTGTAGAATCAAAAGGCATATCTGCCTTTTGACCTTGTGACTATGACATGCCATAGCTCACATCCTTATACATTACAAAAAGGATAAAGTACATAAAGTGGAAAGTTTCAGACTCAAGACCTCAATGTACAGTTACCAAAAGAATGGACCTTTTCACCAACTCTTGTAAGTTGGTGACTTATCAGAGACACAGCGGAAAAGGTGCTTTATGGAACAGTACATCAAATAAAGCATGTGTACTAAAAGTCTTCGGAAGAAATTTGTCTTCATAGGGTGAAGCTTCGGAGACTTTGTCTCTTGAAGCTTCGGAAGACTTCATGTTGGCTTCGGAAGATATTGGTCTTGGCTTCGGAAGATTTTACACTTAGAATGTTTTCTAATGTGTTGTGTAAAACTTCCGAAGCATTCTTCACTTCAGTACTTAGTGCATGTTGCTGAGACACTTTGGATGTTTTGGGTTGCATCAGACTTAAGGAATCCTTACAACTCTGGTCTTCAGTCTTTGTCTTCAGTCATTGTCTTCAGTACTTTACTTTCAGACTTTGTCTTCAGTAGAAGTCTTCAGATTTTGTCTTCAGACTTTGTCTTAAGACCTTGTAATCAATTGGTGTCTTCAGCTGTTGTAATCTTCTTCAGCAGTTGTAATGTCTGTGGGACTTAGAGGTTTTTCTGATCAGGCTCATTGGTTCTTTTGGTCCAACAAACTCCCCCTGAAATAATGCAGCCAAAAACTCTAATTTTATTAATGATCCCACTTATTCTTTGGAAGAAACATCCTCTTGATCAGCATTAGAGGTAACATGTAAGCACAAGCTGGAAAAAGGTTTCTGAATGTTTGATTGGCTAAGTATGGAAGGGAACTCTGTCTTGGGGAAACTGGACACAGAGCCTTGTCCCAACCACGAAACCTAATTCCTATTAATGAGTCTGTAAGACTCTCTTGCATAGGCCTCAAGGAGAACAACTTGTTCCTCCTTGGTGAGTTCTTCCGCTTCTCCCTCAAAGAAGAACTCAGGCCCATAATATTCACATAGATATTTAACTGTCTTCCCATTCTTAACTCAACAGTTGTGATCTCTCTGTATGTGAATTCATCTGGGTGAGAGCCTTCAAGCAGCAACTGGAGTTCACTCTTTTGAAGATCTTCAAGTTTCTTGTATAACAACCCCTTCTTGATCATTTTGTTCTCAAGTATAGATTGAGGGGTTGTCTTTGAGTTATGTGTTCTCTTGAATTCTTCAATAATTTCCCAGGTGAGACTACCATAGCCAAATTAATTGTAGCATTCAAAGTCTTTTTCACTTGGCCATGATATCTGCTTGGTATGTTTTTCTTATGAATTCTGGAACTTACCCTGGGGTTTGGCCAAATCCTCACTCTTTCTCTTTGATATTGAATGTATGTTTAAGAGTGTACAACCTCAGAGCTTGTTTTTTCATTTCTTGAATGGATGATGACTGAGAGAAGTCCTTGTCAACCATTTTTCAGAAATTGCTCATCATGCTGCTTCTGCTATTCTGCTTCTTCAATCTTTACTTTCATTGTTTGCATTTGCAGGTCAGGTGTAATCATCTGCTGACTTCTGAGCTCAGGTGTTTTAAGTTTGAGAACAGCAGAGATTAGCAGACAATCTTCAACATCATCCTCTTCTTCTTCTTCTTCTACCCTCAACACCCTTCTCCTCCTTCTGGGTGCATCATCGGGTGTGGTTTGAGGTGGTTTTTGAGGTAATGGAGTTTGTTTTGTGGGTTGAGTTGTGAGTGGTTTTGGTTTAAGTATAGGGTTTGTAGGTTTTGGAGTTGGTTCTTTATGAGTTGGAGTTAGGGAAGGCTGATCTAGCATTTTTGTGGTAAGTTTGGCTTTGGAGAGCTTGGACATATTTGTTCTCTTCCCAACACCTGCCTCATCCAATGCTTCTATAATCAACCCTTATTGAATGCTTCAGAAGAACAGATTCTGGTGGTTATTGCCAGAATACTGTCTCTGGTCCATGATTTAATCTCAATCAATGATCTTCCCATGTATTTTGCAATAAATCTGATCATTATCTCCAACCTTTCCCTATCCATGCCACTAAAACTAGCCCATCTTTCTTGTATTTCCTTAACTTCCAGCCTTCTGATCTCAGTATCTAAAGTGGTTGTATCAAAGCCCTGTCTAAAGAGTTGGTCTATTATTCTGTCCATTGATCTACTGTGAGCTTCATCAGCTTCTTTAACCAGATCTTCTAAGGATTTCTCTTCAACAGGCTCTTGTGTTTCAGCACTTTTCTTCCTTTTATAAGTGATCAGTTGTTTCTCTTTCTCTAGCTCCTTTTCTTTTTCTTGTTGTTTCTCTTCAACCACTCTCTTTCTCTTTCTTTCTTTTACTGCCTTAGACTCCCCCTTTTTGGATGCATTGGGTTTAGGGGTTTGAATGGTAGAAAGTGACTTTGCACAGCATCACCAACAAGTGTTTGTAGAGTTGAGGAGATCCTCTCATCAATGGCTTTATGAACAATCTCAGTGATGATGGGAGTGATGAGAGTAAGGAGTGTTGAAAGGTAGCAACCATCTGCTCAGAGGGGTTCTGTCCCTGAGAGTTGGTGCTAAAAACAGGGGTTGGTGGCGTAGTTAAGTGCGGTGGCTGAGTGTTTGGGAAACCTTCAAATGAAGGTGCCATCTGGGGGTTTATTAGGACAGATGGACTTGTATCCTCAGACATGTTGGCTAGCAGTTCTTTTAGTCTGCTCACCTCAGCCTCCAGAATGGTGTTATGGGCTAAGACATCATAGAAAAAGCCCAGGTCATCATCAGTATGTGTTGAATCATCTGACATCCTGATTGAATCAGGATGTACATGCCCTGAGTGTAGATCAGTAAGGCATGTGCCCCTTGTTCTTGGTACTAGGGACTTCCTGCCTCTGGACTTTGTCCTTCATCGGTAGTGGCCTCTGGTGAGGTCTTATATATGGTACCAGCTTCATCCTGTTCATTTTCTGAAGCAGTAAAAGTGGCAGCCTGGCCAGAAGTTCGAACCTCCATTTCTACACTTGGAGATTGAACATGATAACCCTTGTGCTGTGGGTTATCAGCAGCACTTTTGTCCTCCCCCTCAATTGTTGAGGTACCCAGTGTGAATTTGTTGCTGGGGAGGGGGTGAGGAGTGCAACTGACTCATCATTTTAGCAACAATAAGAGTTGCGCTTTGAGGGGCGGTTGCAGTGGGAGATTGGTCAGAAGCAGATTGCACCTGGGGCGAGAGGTGCTCTTTAATGGTAACCTTCTCAAATGAGATAGGTTCCAGTAGTGTGGGTTCCCCTAGTGTAGTTGCAACAGGATCCTGTAGAGAGGATACCTTTGCGGTTTCGGCAGGTTGAGTCACTAACATAACTAGGGGGTTAGAGCCAGTATACGTATCCTGTGTTGGTGGTACAGGGGCATCCTCAGGGGACTCATCTCCCTGAGTAGCCTTTTTGGGCTTTTTGGTTTTGGGTTTGGTGGGGACTTTGGATCTGGAGGAGGAGGCTATGGGTTCCCTTGCTTGGGTTTGAGCAGGCGGGCAGCCCCTTTGAGAGTGGGGTCAGAGTTATGTCTGGAGTATACCTCAGCTAAGACAGCTGGAGTAGGGACTCCAAGACCAACAAGGCCATGAGAATTTAATTGATTTAAAATCATGGCCATCAGAAACCTGGGATATAATAGCCATCTTTTTGATACAGGTTTCTGAGCCAGATCCTTTAGTTCCATAAACACTGTTAAAAAAATTTACATTCTGTCGTTCAAAGATAGAGTACAATACCTGTTGCCATCGTGAGGACATCTGATCCCAGAAGATGTCTTTGGAGCAAGGCACACATTTACCATGTGAAAGATAAGTCTTTCAGCGTCATGGAAGTGCTTTTTGAGAATGGTTGTAGCACTTAAGTCTCCTTCATACCCGTTGTTGATGAAAGACATACCGATGGTGCCTTTCGGGTATTCGACAACACAGGTGGCATCATGCAAATTTAGGGTTTCTCGAATGATGTCAGGGGTGATTACCACCTGTTTCTGGTTAACCAACGACTCGAGAGTGATTTGGCTATCATTGTCACCGGTTGTTATAGAGACATTGGACCAGAATTGGGTTAAGGATTTAGGGTAAATGGTAGGATTCAGAAGAAAAGCGGTTCGGTATTGGGAATCCACCATAAGATCAATGGCATTATCAAATTTGTTCCAGAAGGCCGATTTCGTAAGGTAGGCAACACAGTTATGTCAAGGTTTAAGTTGCATAGTCGCCATTGTTGAGAGAGAGAGTGTGTAGAAAACGGCTAATGAAACGTTCGACTATAAGTGCAGGTATTTATAGGGTAAGAAAAGGCTGAAAAGAAAACGACTGAAAGTTTTGGTGATGTCATCAGTTGTTTGAAAACAACTGAAGACTTGGTTTTAACTATCAGACGTTTGAAAACAACCGAAGACTTGGTTTTAGTCATCAATAGTTATGAAACTACTGAAAACCTTGGTTTTGTCTTCAGGTGTAGAAAACAACTAAAGACTTGGTGTTAGTCATCAGTAGTTGTGAAACTACTTAGCAGTAGTTGTGAAACTACTGAAGACATGGTTTTGTCATCAGGTGTTTAAGGTGAAACAGCAGTTTGTGGAAACGACTGAAGAGAAAATTATCATGAGTAGTTGTCGTCAAATCTTAGCCTTCCAGCTGTTTCATACTATCCTCAACACTTACTCATCAGACTTTGTAGCTGTTTTCAGTTGTTTCATAAGACATCAGTACTTATCTGTTTTTACTGACATCAGTAGTTGTAACTACATCAATAGTTGTAACTGCATCAGTTTCTTTTAACAGAAAGTACAACACTTTTTAAGTAATTTATTCTTCAGTAGTTATTAAATCAACTGAGAATAAAACTTATCAGTACATATTTGTGACATGTTTACTAATGATCATCAGTACTTATTTACTGAAATCATCAGTAGTTGTCACTTTTTCTAGCTGCAGCATACCAAGCCTTAACACAAGGTTTTGGAAAGTTGAACTGTCCAAAGGCTTAGTAAATATATCTGCAAGCTCATCAGCACTTGGCACAAACTTTGGATCAATCAGACCTTTTTCAAAACAATCCCTAATAAAATGGTGTCTGATCTCTATATGTTTGGTCCTAGAATGCTGGACAGGATTCTTGACAATACACAGAGCTGAAGCACTATCCATTAACAATGGGGTCTTAGTCTCTGTAATGCCATAATCCAATAATTGGTTCTGAAGCCAGAGTACCTGAGATGTACAACTTGCAGCAGCAATGTACTCTACTTCAGCAGTGGATGTAGCAACACATGTTTGTTTCTTACTCTGCCAAGAAATCAAACAGTTGCCTAGGAATTGACATCCACCAGAAGTTGACTTTCTAGTTAACTTACACCCTACATAGTCACTATCAGAAAAAGCAACTAACTTGCAAGAGTTCCCAGTGGAATACCAAAGACCTAGAGATTATGTACCTTGCAGATATCTACAGATCCTCTTGACTGCAATCAAATGAGACTCTTTAGGAGCAGCCTGAATCTAGCACAAACACACATTGCAAACATAATATCTGGTCTAGAAGCTGTTAAGTACATCAAGGAACCAATCATACATCTGTAAAGTGCTTCATCAACAGCTTTACCTTTCTGATCTACATCTAGTTGTGTGGTGTTGCACATGGGAGTAGAACATGGCTTACAGTTTTGTAAATCAAACTTATTCAAAAGATTTTTTGTATATTTTGTCTGATGAATGAAGGTTCCATCAGTCTTTTGTTTGATTTGCAAGCCTAGAAAGAACTGTAATTCTCCCATTGCACTCATTTCAAACTTTTGTTTCATTAAACTTGTAAACTCATCACATAACTGGGGATCAGAGGATGCAAAAATTATATCATCAACATAAATTTGAACAAGTAGCTTATGTTGATCCATTTTCTTTATAAACAAAGTTTTATCTATGGAGCCTCTAGTGAAATTATTTTGAAGAAGAAAATTGATAGTGTTTCATACCAGGCTCTAGGAGCTTGTTTCAACCCATAAAGAGCCTTATCAAGTTTATACACCCAATCAGGATGTTTGTTGTCCTTAAAGCCTGGTGGTTGACACACATAAACCTCTTCTTTTATTTTTCCATATAAAAAGCACTTTTGACATCCATTTGAAAAACTTTAAGATTGTGGAATGCGCATAGGCTAAGAACAATCTAATTGCCTCCAGTCTGGCTACAGGGGCAAAGGTTTCATCATAATCAATACCTTCTTCTTGTGAAAACCCCTGTACAACCCGTCTAGACTTGTTCTTAACAATAAGCCCATTTTCATCAGTTTTATTCCTAAACACCCATTTAGTGCCTATTGCACACTTACCTGGGGGTAGAGGAACCAGTTCCCACACTTGCTACTTTTGGAACTGAAGTAGCTCAAGCTGCATGGCTTCAACCCCTCCATTGTCTCTTAAAGCAACATGATAGTTCTTTGGCTCTAGCTGACTGATGAAGAGAGCATAGAAGTAGAAGTTGGAAAATTGACTTCTACTTGAGACACCAGCATTGATATCACCAATGATTTGAGACATGTGGTGATTCTTCAGCTCTTGGTACACTATAAGATCAGTGCAAGTGTTTGTAGCAAGTTCAGCAGCAACAGATGTTGATCCAGACTCTTGAAACCAAGTATGAGATGGCAATTCAAATGATGTAGAGGAGTCAGAAATCTCATCAGCATTTGTTGTGGATGGAGCTACTAAAGCTATAGGAATATCAGGTTTAGTGGAATCAGGTAGTTGATCACTAAACTTGAAAAGGTGAGTACTGATATCATCATCAACTTCAGTACCACCAGGTGGAAGACTTGCTGCAGAAGATGATTTATTCACATGATCTGCAACAGCTGGAGGTTGATAGGGAACATATTGCAGTATGTCCAGATCAACAACTCCATAGGGTTTTGTGGAATTTTATCCTTAGGAGATTCATTAAACTTCACATGCAAGGTTTCTTCAACTATCTTTGTTCTACAGTTGAAGACTCTGTAAGCCTTGCATGTGGATGAATAACCTACAAAATACCCTGCATCCAACTTAGGATCAAATTTGTGGAGTTGATCCTTTGTGTTAAGAATGAAACAAGGACACCCAAAGACTTTGAAGAAAGAAATTAGAGGAGCCAAATGATGTAGAACTTCATATGGAGTCTTCATCAACCTCTGATTTACTAAAACTCTATTCTGCACATAGCAAGCTGTGTTGACAGCTTCAGCCCAAAAGGTCGATGGCAGACCAGAGTCAGCCAACATGGACCTTGTAGCTTCAATTAGAGTCTTGTTCTTTCTCTCCACTACTCCATTTTGTTCTGGAGTCCTTGGGATGCTAAACTTCCTCTTGATTCCCTATGAGAGATAAAAATCATCAAGTGTATGGTTTCTGAATTTAGTTCCATTATCACTTCTTATACACTTGACTGATAGGGAATACTACTTCTCAACATACAACACAAAGTTTATAATCGTCTGAGCAACCGCATCCTTTGAATGCAAGAAGAAAGTCCATACAAATCTGGAGTAATCAGCCACAATTACCAGACAGTATTTCTTCTTTGCCATACTCATCACTCTCACAGGACCAAACAGATCCATGTGCGGTAACTGCAAGCAGACAGTGGACTTAGGTTCTTCAATAGGAGGGAATGAGACTTTGTGATGTTTTCCTTTCAAACAAGCAGTGCAGGTTTCATCACAGTGGAACTCCTTTATTGGTAAACCTCTCACTAAACTATTGTGGATCAGCTGATTCATGTTTTTGAGATTAACATGAGCTAGCCTTCTGTGCCACAGTTTAGATTCTTGAGGAGAGGCTTTGGAGAACAGGCAAGGATGACCCTTCAAATCAATATTCTTTGATAAGTCCAAGGCATATACTCTTCCAATCCTGTTGGCTTTCAGGAGAGTATGTTCATCCAATAACTTATCAATCAGCCTTAGAACTATGGAAGACATAATTCTGCAGTTCTAGCTTGTGAAAAGTGCAACATGCCCTTTGTCACACATCTGACTGACACTCAGTAGATTATATTTGAGATTCTCCACATGGTTAACATCATCGAATCTGATTTCTCCATTTGACACATATCCTTTCCCAATGATGTAACCCTTAGCATCATTTCCAAATGAAACAAATCCCTTCTTTCCTTGAGAGTAGTCATTAAGAGAGAACTGATTCCAGTCATATACATGGATCCTCCACTGTCTACATACCAGATGCTACTTTGGCATGCTGAAGAACCCTACATTCAGCACAAGGAACTAGTTAGGTTTTGAGACCCAACCTTTTTGGTTATAGGTTTGTTATCATCAACAGATTTGTTGGACCAAAAGAACCAATGAGCCAGATCAAAAAAACCTTTAAGTCCCACAAGACATCACAACAACTGCTGAAGACTTGATCAGCTGTTTGACAAGTCTGAAGATCACAGCTGAAGACTAAAGTACTGAAGACTTCACAGCTGAAGACCAATTCTAAAGATCAACAGCTGAAGACTAAAGTACTGAAGACTTCAATAGCTGAAGACCAAAGTCTGAAGATCAACAGCTGAAGAATAAAGTACTGAAGACTTCAACAGCTGAAGACCAAAGTCTGAAGATCAACAGCTGAAGACTAAAGTACTGAAGACTTCAACAACTGAAGACCAAAGTCTGAAGATCAACAGCTGAAGACTAAAGTATTGAAGACTTCAATAGCTGAAGACCAAAGTCTGAAGATCAACAGCTGAAGACTAAAGTACTGAAGATCAACAGCTGAAGTACAAAGACTGATGACAACAACTGAAGTTCAAGAAGTCCAAGTACTGAAGCCTTCAGAGTTTGTCACAACAGCTGATGAGGCATTCTTCAGTTGTTGTGATAGTTTCCTTTCAGTAGTTTTCTTTTCTATTTCAGTACTTGTAAAATGACTGAAGAGCATGTTCTTCAGTCGTTGTTGTTTCAGTAGTTTTCTTTTCAGTAGTTGTAGTGATAATTAACACTTGGTATTTTTGTAAGAAGATATCAGCTGTTTGACATCTTCAGTAGTTGTGTTAACTTTCAGTAGTTAAATAACAGTTAGATGTCACTGTCAATGACATCAGCTGACGTCAGCTTCCCTTATAAAAGGAAAGATGACCTAATTGTAACAATGCGGAAAAAGCCAGCCGAAGCATGTATCGAATGAATATATTCCTTTTGGCATAAATTCTCTCTCTATAACAAAACTATTTCATTGATAAATTTTGTGTGTTCTTGTTAAATTTGTTAATTCGTGGGCTCATTCTGCTGCAAATTCAATCTAATTGATCAAACTAGATGCTGAGATCCTAACAAGATTTAACCATAACTTGTTTCTCATGATTAACAGCTGATGAAGGTGGAGATGGTGCTGAAATGGATTCCTTGGATTTGGGCTTGGAATACCTCTTCAGTGGCTTGATCACAGGTGCATCAAGTTGGTTAACTCTCCCCAACAAATGTTGTACCATCATAACAAGTTATGTCTGATTTGTAGCTAAAGCTTTCAGCTCTTGTGACACATCAGTACTTGTTTTTGATGAGTTCTTGTGACCCACCATTCCTCCTTGAAATTCACAGACTTAGTCTGGTGTTTATCATGAGGAACACTATCAACTATTTTATGATAAACCTTATCCTTCTTTTTGGATTTGGATGAAGCCTTAGGTTTATCAATTGGGATGATTGTGGTACAAACTTGGTCTCAAACTCATTTTTTATTTCTTCCATCTGTTTTTTAATGAGCTTATCTTTGTTGATTTTGGAACCCTTTTTGAACCAACATTCATCAGAAAGATGATTGAACTTACCACATATGTCACATGGCTTGTTCTTCATCTTGGATTGATCAACTGCTGAAGTGGAAACTACTGAAGGCGTGATCTTCAGTACTTTCCTCTTTTCAGTACTTGTGTTAAGTACAGAAGCATCTGTAACAACCGAAGACTTGTTCTTCAGCTGTCCTCTATCAGTCTTTAAAGACCGTACGATAGATTCCTCAGCAGCTGTTAATCCTTTTATTTCAGCTGATTTGAAATGCTTTTTAGATGTTGTGAATTGCCCTTTAGTACTTGAGGTACTTTGAGGGACAACATCTGAAGTACTCAGCTTCATGTGCTTATCAGTAGTTAACTCAACAGGCAATTGATTTGCTGAGAGGTCATCACTGATTTCATCCTCTGATTTTGGGAGATCTTTTGAGGATGATACACATGATGATGTGGTTTGGAAATCACTTTCACCTTCAGGTTTTACTATTGATTTTGGAGAAAATCTGTGGGTGGTGCAATGTGATTGTAACCTATACCAAACTTCACATTCGAAGCAGTTTGCTTGCTGAGTAGCATTTCAAATCCCTTGCAGGATGATACCCAGCGCTCACACTCAACTTGGGTAGCTGCAAGTGTTTCTTTGAGATCTCTGTGGTTCTCAAGAATGACCTCTAGCTTAGCCTTTTCATCATTTAATTGGCATTTAAGCTTATAATCTCATCATCTTTTCTTTTGGAAAGGGTTTGCTCAAGCTCAAGATTTTGATTTATTAAAGCTACATTTGCCTCTCTAATAGAGATAAATGTAGCTATGCAAGATTCAAAACATGGCTTGGCTTTAGCCTCAGAGGATACCTGGGTTACCTATGATGAAGATGCATTGGAGCATGAACCCTCAGTAGACTCCAAGGCCATGAGAGCAAGATTCCCAAAAGGATGTTCACCACCATGTTGACCATTACCAGCAAATAATTGCTCATTAACAGAAAGATCATCTGGTAAACTACTCCAGTCAACAACACCAGGGGTGAAGAAGCTGTGATGAGGTTGTGATTGAGATGGTTGAGATGGTTGAGGCTCAGGTAAAGCTTGAGGTTGTTGTGGAATAGGAACTTGAACTTGATTTGGCTGTGGCATGTAATAGCAGGGATATGGATATGGCATTTGACCCAGAGGGACAAAATATGCAGGAGATAGAGGCTGTGAATGATGACCAGAACTAGCAGGATGTTGCCCTCTGTTTTGTGAATTATTGCTTGGAAAAGTCACAAAGGGTGCAGAGGAGTTAGATCCAGTTGATCTACACTCTCTTGCAAAGTGTCCAAGCCTGTGACATTTGTGACACCTCAACTTACTCTTGTCAAAACCAACTTTGGTTTTTCCAGAGAGTCCGGGAAATTTCCTACCAGTTCTCTTGTAGAACTTTTGAGATCTGATATTAATCAAGGCCATTTGGCTCAGAATATCCATCTCTTCTAAGTCATCATCGGCAATACCTTTCAGATCATCCATAATGAAGCACAAATTGTCACTATTACAGCCTGACTGACTATCAACACTAACAAATGCATGATTAGAACTGTTTGACGAGAAATCTATATGCTCATCATAATGGCTTTCTGATGCAGCATATTCTGACTCATGACCAACCAAGGCAGTGTTCCCTGGTACAAAGTCATCAGTGAGCTTTCCTGATGATGCCAGTTTCCTTTTCTGCTCAATCTCTCTTTCAAATGTAAGCAGTTTCCCATGGAGTTGGGTGAGAGATAGGCTATCCAGATTTGCACTAGAGCGTAGAACAATGGTATATGTGTCCCATCTCTCAGGCAATGATCTGAGGAATCTGTTGTTCATCTGGCTATTAGTGTATTCATTTTTGACCATTTTCAGCTGAGAGATCAAACAGGAAAAACGCTCAAACTGTTGAGTCAGTGTCTCACCCTTCCTATGAGAGAATGTCTCATATTGTTGGGCAAGAATTTCTCTGTTGTTTGCTAAGACCTCGTCTGTTCCACGAAATTGTTCTTTCAATGCATTCCAGAGGTCATGAGCAATTTCATGATGCATAAGCCCAGAGTAGATTTCATTTGGCAGTGCCATGGCTAGAATTCCATGAGCTTTAGCATCAATCTCAAACAGTTTTCGATCCTCATCTAAGTATTGTTCCTTCTTCTTCGGAACCATTTGGTTGGTTTCCGGATTGTTCACCATAGGCTTATGTGGACCATGTCCCACAGATGTCCAACAACCTGAACTGTTAACAGACAGGTGATGAAGCATTCTTCGTTGCCATATGTTATACTCGGTCCTAACCAGCATCGGAGGCTTGGTTGAGGAGCCAGTATTGTGAGGGTCATTAGAAGGAGTAGTCATACTGAGATTCAATCAAATTCAAATAAGTTTTAACCAATTTAGTGCAAAACACAACAAACTCAATACTAACCAAGAGAAAACTCAAAGCAAATAACCGAAAGCAACAGATATTCAATCTCTAAAACCAATTCTTGCAATATGCTAATTCGATCAAACTTAGATATCGAAATAGCAGTTTCAATGATCAATGTTAGATCGATCAATGATTAACCAGCTCTGATACCATTTGTTAGGATCAGCGATCTAATTTTGATTGATTAGAGTAGACTGTAGCGGAATTCGATCAATGAATTAAACAATTTTGCAAGAACACAATTGATATTCAATGAAATAGTGGACGGTTATAGAAAGATAGACATTCTGCAAAAGGAATATTTCATTCATATGCTTTCGAGGTGGCTTAAAGTCACACTTACAATTAGGTCAACAATCCTTATATAAGGAATGTGACGTCTGCTGATGTCACTTGATAGTGACACTTAACAGATTTATACAAACTACTTACACTAAGCAAACTACTGAGAATGTTCTTAACAACTGATCACATCTCAGAGAATGCTAAGTACAAAAACATAAAACTACTGAACTAAAACTACTGAAACTATAAACTACTGAAACTATAACTACTGAAACTATAAACTACTGAAAAGTAAATTACAAGTACTGAAAGGAAAACCATCACAACTACTGAAGTTAATAACTTCAGCTGTTGTGACAAGTACTGATCACTCTGGTCTTCAGTCTTTGTCTTCAGTCATTGTCTTCAGTACTTTACTTTCAGACTTTGTCTTCAGTAGAAGTCTTCAATTTTGTCTTCAGACCTTGTAATCAGCTGATGTCTTCAGCTGTTGTAATCTTCTTTAGCATTTGTAATGTCTATGGGATTTAGTGGTTTTTCTGATCAGGCTCATTGGTTCTTTTGGTCCAACAACATCATTTTGAGAACACAAAAAGTGAGTATTTTTCTGATGTCATCAAATCACTCATCTATGGCACACTATGTACCAACACTTTATAATAACTATCCTTGCAAATCATACTCCCTCTGTTTTGTGTAAACAAAGACCTGAGTGTATGATCACCATGCTGTTCATCTGTAACCAAATGGTGAACAGATCATGATCCACATCATCCTCTGTTTTGTGTAAACAAAGACCTGGGTTAAAGGCACCTCTGTTTTATGTGAGTAAAGCCTGGTGACCTATGATGATCATATCTAAGCTCTCAAAAGAATCCTATGTGATCAATCTAGAGCTTTTATATCAATGCATTAATGATATGTCAAATGCATCTCAAGATAGAACTTATATCTTAAAGTACATAGTTTCTAAGTGTGAAAAAGTGATGATTTGACTCACAAAGGGAGGACAAACTCTATGTGAATTGAATGTGAATCCCATAACAGTACTAACTAACCAACATGAAAACATGATAACAGCAACCATAGTTGATGCAATAACTCGTGTATGGATTTAAGTGGATAATATTGCAATGAGAACTAAGATCAGGTATCAATTCAACAAAATAACTCATCAGGAAGAGGCTTAGTATTATAGTATGGTCCCACTGTATGTGTATATATGCTTCTGCATTATCATACAAATACACGAAACTCATGATATTCTTTTTAAAAATTTATGATAAATGCATTCTTTCATCATTAATCAAAAATTTAGGGGGAGTAGTATCATGAAAATAAGTTAACAAAATTGTCAATCAATATGAAGGTTAGAACCTAAGAACCACTTGGCTTTGGGATACATGAAGTTTTTTGTTTAATTTAAACCATCTTGTGCACAATTGTCATGAATACAAAGTCAATAAGGTCCATAAGCAAAAATGGTCTAAAAATGGACTTAGACCATACAATAAAATAACCTACAGTGCTTTTCACGCATCAGAAGAGCTATAATGCTTTTCAAGCATCAACAGAAGCTATAGTGCTTCTCAAGCATCAGCAAAACTACAGTGCTTTTCAAGCATCAGCAGAAGCTACAGTGTGAAATTATCCATCTGTAGATTGGTAAACTACTGACTACGGAAATTTATAGATTGGTAACCTATGAAAACTTCAGTAATACTTAATCAGCATAACTATATGTCATCCGCAGATGATATACAGAATCCATAGATAATCTACAGAAGAGCTAAGAACTACAGATAAGTTAAATTGAAGAGGGTCCCACATATTAAATAAATGAAATTAATTTGTTTGAGAGTATAAATGTTGTCCTTTGATTTCAAATTCATTATGCACTTTTTCAGAACACTTTTTCAGACCTTGAAAAACGCTCTAAACAAACTTATCCAGCTTTTTCAAAAATTCAAAAACGTCGAATCAAAACATCAAACAAACACATAACCTGGTTCTCAGATCACTGTATTCAAGGTAAAACATATCATAATTTTATTCTTGGTTATTATCACAACTGTTCGTATTCTTATGTCAATATTGTTGATTCTAACATGATCTTCTTAAATTTTATGAACAGATGGCTAATCGATTTGTGAGAGAGAACATGTGTGCACGTTCTTAAATCTAGACGACCCTGTGTCGAAAGGATGTAGAGACATTATTCGATATCTACGATGATCCATTCTATGCCTTAATGGCTAAGCCTTTGATTCATCAAGATAACATAGTCGATTTCTAGAACTCAGCTCGAATCGAGGAAGATGGAGAATCGGAAGTGATTGTGGCTGATGTAAAGAATGAAAGACTGAGGATAGATGAGCAGAGCATCAAAGGGTATTAGAACGTAGAGAGAAAAAACTTGGGCACCCTGATGTATTCGAGAATGGATACATAGAGAAAGTGTTCTACCTGATGGGGTATAATGATGACTTTGACAAGGGCAAAATAAAGAAAGGGAGACTATGCAAGGCATACAAATTTCTATGCCACAATTATCTAAAGTGCATGTCCAACAGAAAGCCTGGACTTGATAGATTCTCTAGGCATATTTCATCTGGCATCATTGGTATATTTGAGGGAAGAACTTACAATTACTATAAGTACATCTTCAACTGTCAATGTGACCATATCCGAGTACAAAAAGTGATAAGATGTATGTTTCCAAGGTTTCTGCAACTTATCATCAATGGAGAATTGCCAAAAATAGCAAGGAATGGAGGTGTGTTTATGCAAGCTCATCTAGGAAGATCAGTCTTGAACAAGATCAGTGGAAGGTATCAAGGAGGAGACATGCCTATGTTGCACACATGTCAGATCCTAATGCAAACATTCCCAAGAGCTTGTGTGGAAGATCAATAAGAGGGTTCCAACCAACTTTTTAGAAGTGTCTCACTCACCCCATCAATCACCATTCACCAACAACATCAATCTCCACAACATCCCTCACTACCATGCCAAAACACCCTACCCATTTCAACCATTTACTTTGTTCTGTCTCAACAATCTCCATCACTAAGCAAAGACATGAAGCCAATCTCTCCATTTATTCATCAATCATCTGAGAGTGTGATACGACCCATCTCTATCACTCGTCTCTAAACTCAGTTCACACTGGTGAGATGAGTTGATCTCTAAAGCTAGCACCATCCCTCTATCACACTCCAATTTGAAAAAAACCAATTCCTCCAATCAAACTGAACTTTAGTGCTCAACAAGAATCTTGAATCATAACATCATCATGATAAGCCTGTCCAAGCAAAAGAGGAGTGCTCTAGTTTAGCAAGCATGGCTCATACTGAAGAAAATAAATATGAGATTGCTGACCAATTAAGAAGAAAGGGGAGAAGAAGAATAAAAATATGAGGAAGTTAATAAAGTAAGGCCTAGATGAAGATGACTCAGTGATATGGACATTCTAGTGAGCAAAAGCTATCTAGTAGTTGAATACAACCAAGCCAGTTGAAAAGTCAACAAGAGAAAGGAAAGACTTTCAAGAACTGGAAGGGGGTAATCAAAGAGAAGGATGAGCGCTAATTAAGCAAGAAGACAGAACAAAATACTAAGGAGAAGATGCTCAGTGCAAAGATGAAGTGATTCATGCTTACTTCCATAAGATTTGAGCCAATGAATCAGTAGAGGCTGAGAAGGATGAAATTGAGAACTGATGCTGAAGATTGTCAAGCAAATAAGTCTCTCTCTGCTCAATCAGCTTGTGAAAAAGGAAAGAAGAAGAGATTGAGAAGCTAAAAATGAAAAAATGTGCTTTTGAATCAAACTGTTGGACCAAAAGAACCAATGAGCCTGATCAGAGAAACCTCTAAGTCCCACAGGACATCACAACAGCTGATGAAGACCTGATCAGCTGTTCTACAAAGTCTGAAGAATACAACTGCTGAAGTACGTCTGAAGTACTGAAGACAAAGACTGAGACAGCAGCTGAAGATCTAAAGTCTGAAGACTTCAACAAGTACTGAAGACAAAGACTGAAGATCAACAGCTGAAAGACAAAGTCTGATGTTCAAGTACTGAAGACATCAGCTGATGTTAACAGCTGATGACAACAGCTGAAGAGGGCTTCTTCAGTTGTTGTGATGGTTTTTCTTCTTCAGTAGTTTTCTTTTTCTTTCAGTAGTTTTTTACTTTTCTTTTCAGTACTTGTAAACAACTGAAGAGGTTGTTCTTCAGTTGTTGTAGTATCAGTAGTTTTATGTTTTTCAGTAGTTGTAAATAAGATGTTTAACACTTAGGAACATTTGTAAGAAGATGTCAGTTGTTGACATCTTCAGTAGTTGTTAAACATCAGTAGTTATCAAACGGTTACATGTCACTTTCAAGTGACATCAGCCTCGTCACTCTTTCCTTTATAAGGAAGGATGACTCACTGTAATCGTGCCTTTGAGGCCGACAATCTTAATGCAATATTCCTTTTGTCGGATATTTCTCTCTCTATAACAAAATTCTTTTATCAGTTTTATATCGAATGTTCTTGTTTGAATTTGTCAATTCTGAGCTATTCCGCTGCTATATCTGTTCAATCGATTAAACCAAGAGGCTGAGATCCTAACAAATGGTATCAGAGCAGGTTAATCATTGATCGATCTAACAATTGATCATTGAAACTGTTCAATCGCTCTAAGTTAATTGAATTAGCAAATTCGCAAGGATCTGTTATAGAGATTGAGAGTGTATCGCTTCTGGCCGTTTTATTTGAGTTTCTGTGTGGTTTTGAGCTAAATTTATTGTGATTTTACTTGAATCTGTCTGATTTTCCACAATGACTACTTCTTCGAATGATCCTTTCAATACTGGATCCTCTACCAAGCCTCCGATCTTGGTGAGGAATGAGTATAACATTTGGCAGAGAAGATTGCTCCATCACCTGTCTGTCAATAGCTCAGGTTGTTGGACATCTGTGGTACATGGACCACATAAGCCAATGGTGAATGATCCGGAAACAAACCAGTTGGTTCCAAAGAAGAAGGAGCAATACTCCGATGAGGACAAGAAGTTGTTTGAAATCGATGCAAAAGCCCATGGAATTTTGGCTATGGCTATTCCTAATGAGATTTACTCTGGGCTTCTGCATTGTGAGTCTGCTCATGACCTCTGGAATGCCATCAAAGAACAATTTGGTGGTACTGATGAGGTTTTAGCAAACAACAGGGAAATCCTCGCCCAACAATATGAGACTTTCTCTCATAGAAAGGGTGAGACTCTGACTCAACAATTTGAGCGGTTTTCATGTTTAATCTCTGAATTGAAAATGGTTAAACATGAATATACCAGGAGTCAGATGAACCATAGATTCTTAAGATCACTGCCTGAGAGATGGAACACATATACCATTGTTCTACGCTCAAATGCTGATGTTGATCGCCTATCTCTCACCCAACTTCATGGGAAACTGCTTACATTCGAGAGAGAGATAGAGCAGAAAAGGAAATTGGTTTCATCTGGCAAGCTTACTGAGGATTTTGTCCAAGGGAACACTGCCCTGATTGGACATCAAGAGTCAGAATATGCGTCATCTGAAAGCCAGTATGATGAGCATATTGATTTCTCTACAAACACTTCTGAGCCTGCCTTTGTGAGTGTTGATAGTCATTCTGCTGGTAGTAATAGTGACAATCTATGTTTCATCATGGATGATCTCAAGGGGATTGCTGATGATGACTTAGAAGAGATGGATATTTTGAGCCAAATGGCCTTGATAAATATCAGATCTCAGAAGTTCTACAAAAGAACTGGAAGGAAATTCCCAGGACTCTCTGGCAAAACCAAAGTTGGTTTTGACAAGAGTAAGTTGAAGTGCCATAAATGCCACAGGCTTGGACACTTTGCAAGAGAATGTAGATCATCTGGATCTAACTCTCCTGCACCTTTGTGACTTTCCCTGGCAATAGTCAACAAAACAGAGGGCAACAACCTGTCAATTCTGGTTATCATCATCAACCACAATCTCCTGCATATTTTGTTCCACAGGGGCCAATGCCATATCCATACCCCTGCTATTACATGCCACAACCAGGCCAGGTTCAAGCACCCACTGCTCAGCAACCACATGCACCCTGAGCCTCAACCATCCCAATCTCATCAACCTAATCAACCTCAACAACACAGCTTCTTCACACCAGGAGTTGTTGACTGGAGCAGTTACCAGATGATGTGTCTGGTAATGAACAACTGTTCTCAGGTGCTGGTCAACATGGTGGTGAGCATCCTTTTGGAAATCTAGCTCTCATGGCTTTGGAATCCTCTGATGGATCATCTTCAAGTACCTCTTCAACAAAGGTATCACAGGTATCCTCTGAGGCTAAGGCCAAATTATGTTCTGAAACTTGCATAGCCGCATTTGCCTCTATTAGAGAAGCAAATGTGCTTTAATCAATAAAAATGTAGAGCTAGAACAAATAATTTCCAAAAATAAAGCTGAGTTTGAGTCTGTGCTGAAAGAGAAAACTGATGAGATTTATAAATTAAAATGCCAAATTTCTGATGATAAGGCTAGGGAGGATGTACTCTTAGAGAAGTACAAAGACCTCAAAGATACTCTTGCTGTCACCCAGGTAGAGTGTGATCGATGGGTACAATCTTGCAAGGGCTTTGAAATGCTTCTTAGTAAGCAAACTGCTTCCAATGTGAAGTTTGGGATTGGTTATAATCACACTGCTCCTCCTACAGTTTTTGCTTCAAGAGCAGGAGTAGAATCTGATGGAGAAAGTAATGACCAATCCACCTCATCATGTGATTCACTACTTGATAAAGCACCATCAGTAGTTGAAGTCAGTAGTAATCCCTCTGTGAACCTATCAGCTGATATTGATGGTTCAGCTGCTGACACTCACATGATCAATGTGTTGATCAACCCAAGTGTTATCCCTAGAAGTACTGAAGGTACTGGAGAGCAGGGGATAACATCTGGAGTTCAAATCCCAATGACTGACAGCACTGAAGAGAAGAAAACTGTCAGTAGGAAGGATTTGAAGCCTACTAAAGAAGTTGACAAGAAGGCAAAAAGTGCTTCTAAACTGCTGAAGAGCAAGTCTTCAGTAGTTTCATCTTCTTCAGTTGATGATCAACAGAAGATGAAGAAGAAACCATGTGAAATATGTGGTCTATTCAATCATCTCACAGATGATTGTTGGTACAAAAAGGGATCCAAACTCAAACAAAAGGAGAAAATTAAAGAAAACTTGGCTAAAATAAAAACTGAGTTTGAGTCCAAGTTTGTACCAGCAGCATCAAATCCTGTTACTCCTATGTCCAAAAAGAAATCTAAAAGGGAAGGAGTGCAACAGGCAATAGCTGAGGTTGCTCAAAAGAAGATGGTGCAACACAAGAACTCATCATCAAACACCAATACCAATGTGTCTGAAGAGCTGAAAGCTCTTTCCAGAATCAGACACAGCTGGTAATGATGGTTCAACATCTGTTGGGAAGAGTTAACCAACTTGATGGCCCTGTGTTGAAACCCCAGAAAAGGAGATCCAAGCCAAAGGATTCCTCTTCTACACCATCTCCTTCACCTCAAGCTATTGTGCCCAATAAACCTGTTAGTTTACCATCTATTGATGAGACCAGGCCCAAAACCAAAAAGGTTTGGGTCTCCAAAACTAACTGATTGTTATTAATGCAGGTCTCTTCAACATGCCAAAGTAGCATCTGGTATGTAGACAGTGGGGGATCTATGCATATGACTGGGAACAACTCACTTCTTAATGTACTCTCCAGGAAGGAAGGGTTTTGTTTCCTTTGGCAATGATGCAAGAGGTTACATCATCGGGAAGGGCTTTGTTTCCAATGGGGAAATAAGGTTTGATGATGTCAACCATGTGGAAAATCTCAAGTATAACCTCTTGAGTGTCAGTCATTGTGTGACAAAGGCCATGTTGCCCTTTTCACAAGCCAGAACTGCAGGATTCTGTCATCCAAAGTTCTGAGTTTGATTGACAAGGTATTGGATGCTCACACTCTCCTGAAGGCCAACAGGACAGGAAGAGTGTATGCCTTAGATCTTTCCAAGAAAATAGATCTCAAAGGTCATCCTTGCCTATTTTCCAAGGCCTCTCCTCAAGAATCTAATCTATGGCATAGAAGGCTGGGACATGTTAACTTCAAGAACATGAATCAATGATACACCATAGTTTAGTAAGGGGACTGCCTATGAAGGAGTTCAAGTGTGAAAACAACTGCACTGCTTGTTTGAAAGGAAAACAGCACAAGGTTTCATTTCCACCTATTGAAGAACCAAAGTCCACTGCCTGCTTACAACTTCTTCACATGGATCTCTTTGGTCCTGTGAGAGTGATGAGCATGGCACAGAAGAAATACTGTCTGGTAATTGTGGATGATTACTCCAGATTTGTATGGACTTTCTTTCTACATTCAAAGGATGAAGCTGCACAGAAGATCATAAACTTTGTGTTGTATGCTGAGAAGCAGTATTCCCTCTCAGTCAAGTGTATTAGAAGTGACAATGGAACAGAATTCAGGAACAATACACTTGATGAGTTCTACCTTTCCAAGGGAATAAAGAGACAGTTTAGTATTCCAAGAACTCCTGAACAGAATGGAGTTGTGGAGAGAAAGAACAGGACCCTCATTGAAGCTGCAAGGTCTATGTTGGCTGATTCTGGACTGCCATTGACCTTTTGGGCTGAAGCTGTCAACACAGCATGCTATGTGCAGAATAGAGTGCTAATAAATCAGAGGTTGATGAAGACTCCATATGAAGTTCTACATCATTTGGCCCCTCTCATTTCATTCTTTAGAGCATTTGGGTGTCCCTGTTTCATTCTCAACACAAAGGATCAGCTCCAGAAATTTGATCCTAAGGTGGATGCAGGGTACTTTGTTGGTTATTCATCAACTTGCAAGGCATACAGAGTCTTCAACTGCAGAACAAAGATGGTTGAAGAGACTCTACATGTCAAGTTCAATGAATCTCCAAAGGACAAGATTCCACAAAGCCCTGTGGAGCTCTTTGATTTGGACATACTGCAATATGTTCCTTATCAATCTCCTGCTGTTGCTCCTGTCAACAGTTCACCACCTGGTGTTACTACTGAAGATGATGATGATAGTAGTAATCACCTCTTCAGGTTTAGTGACCAACTGCCTGAGTCCTCTAAAACCTGTGCTCCTGTAGCTCCAGCAGCACCATCCACAACAAATGCTGATGAGATTTCTGCATCCTCAACTTCATTTGAGTTGCCACCATCTTCATGGTTTCAAGAATCTGCATCAACATCTGCTGCTGCTGAAGGTCCTACAAACACTTGCACAGATTTGATTGTTTACCAAGAGCTAAAAAATCACCCAATGTCTCAAATCCTTGGTGATATCAATGCTGGTGTTTCAACCAGAAGCCAGTTGTCCAATTTCTGCTTCTATGCTCTCTTCATCAGTCAGCTAGAGCCAAAGAACTATCATGTAGCTTTGAGAGACAATGGATGGGTTGAAGCCATGCAGCTTGAGCTTCTTCAGTTCAAGAAACAGCAAGTGTGGGAGCTTGTTCCTCTACCCCCAGGTAAGTGTGCAATAGGCACTAAATGGGTGTTTAGGAATAAAACTGATGAAAATGGGCTAATTGTTAAGAACAAGGCCAGACTGGTTGTGCAGGGGTTTGCACAAGAAGAAGGTATTGATTATGATGAAACCTTTGCCCCTGTAGCCAGACTGGAACAATTAGATTGTTTTTAGCCTATGCTGCACTCCACAATCTTAAAGTTTTTCAAATGGATGTCAAAAGTGCTTTTCTATATGGTACAATAAAAGAAGAAGTTTATGTGTGTCAACCACCAGGCTTTGAGGATAATAAGCACCCAGAATGGGTATATAAGCTTGATAAAGCTCTTTATGGGTTGAAACAAGCACCTAGAGCCTGGTATGAGACCTTATCAAACTTTCTTCTACAGAATAATTTCACTAGAGGCTCCATAGATAAAACTTTATTTATTAAGAAGGTGGATCAGCATAAGCTACTTGTTCAAATTTATGTTGATGATATTATATTTGCATCCTCTGATCCCCAATTGTGTGAGGATTTCCAAACCTTAATGCAACAGAAGTTTGAAATGAGTGCAATGGGAGAATTACAGTTCTTTCTAGGTTTGCAAATCAAACAAAAAGCTGATGGAATTTTCATTCATCAGTCTAAATACAAAAAGATCTTTTGAATAAGTTTGATTTACAAAACTGTAAACCTGTTCTACTCCCATGTGCAACACCACACAATTGGATGTTGATCAGAAAGGTAAAGGTGTTGATGAAACCCTTTACAGATGTATGATTGGTTCCTTGATGTATTTAACAGCTTCTAGACCAGATATTATGTTTGCTACATGTGTTTGTGCTAGATTTCAGGCTGCACCTAAGGAGTCTCATCTGATTGCAGTCAAGAGGATCTTTAGATATCTGCAAGGTACACAATCTCTAGGCTTATGGTATTCCACTGGACATTCTTGCAAATTAGTTGCTTTCTCTGATAGTGACTATGCAGGGTGTAAGTTGACCAGGAAATCAACTTCTGGTGGATGCCAATTCCTAGGCAACTGTTTGATTTCTTGGCAGAGTAAGAAACAAACATCTGTTGCTACATCCACTGCTGAAGCCGAGTACATTGCTGCTGCAAGTTGTACATCCCAAATACTCTGGCTTCAGAATCAACTTTTGGATTATGGCATTACAGAGACTAAGACTCCATTATTAATGGATAGTGCTTCAGCTCTTTGCATTGTCAAAAATCCAGTCCAGCACTCTAGGACCAAACATATAGAAATTAGACATCATTTTATAAGAGATGTTTTGAAAAGGGTCTAATTAATCCTATGTTTGTGCCTAGTGCTGATGAGCTTGCAGACATTTTTACTAAGCCTTTGGATAGTTCAACTTTCCACAACCTGGTGTTAAGGCTTGGTATGCTGCAGCTAGAATAAGTGACAACTACTGATGATCTCAGTAATTACTGATGATCATTGGTAACCATGTCACATATAAGTACTGATGAGTTATTTTACCCTCAGTAGTTTTTATAACTACTGAAGGCTAAATGCTTTAAGTACTGTACTTTATCTGTTCTAAACTACTGATGTAGTTACAACTACTGAAATCAGTAGAAACAGATAAGTACTGATGTCCTATGAAACAACTGAAAACAGCAAAAAGGCTGATGAGTAAGTGTTGAGGACAGTATGAAACAGCTGAAAGGCTATGAATTGACGACAACTACTGATGAGTACTCTCTCTTCAGTAGTTCACAAACTGCTTTCTTCATAAACAACTGAAGCAATACCATGTCTTCAGTAGTTTCACAACTACTGATGACTAACACCAAGTCTTCAGTTGTTTACAACAACTGATGGCAAAACCACGGTCTTCAGTAGTTTCACAACTACTGATGACTAATACCAAGTCCTCAGTTGTTTCAACATCTGAAGTCCAACTTGTCTTCAGTAGTTTTTAAAACTACTGATGCCTAAATCAGAGACTTCAGTTGTTTCAACGTCTGATTGTAAACACCATGTCTTCAGTTGTTTTATAACTGCTGACCACACCAATACCATCAGTCGTTTCAAACCTCTGAAAGTTAATACCACGTCATCAGTAGTTTCAAATACTGATGACTAACACCAAAACCTTCAGTCGTTTCATACCCGTACCCTATATATACCTGATCCCTCTTTCAGAGTTTTTCATTCTTTCACGACCTAAAATTTCAAAAGCTCTGAAAACCTTTCACCTTCATTAATGGCGACCATGCAACTCAAGCCTCGACACAACTGTGTCGCGTACCTCACTAAATCGCCCTTCTGGACCAAATTCGATAATGCTATAGATCTATGGTCCAATCACCACTGAAAACGGCTTCCTCTTAAATCCAATCATTTATGCCGATTCGCTACATCAGTTTGGACGAATGCAACGTAATGGAGAATCTATCCATTCGTCCATCAACTCTCATAAGGTGGTCATCTCTACTGCTACCATCCGCCAGATATTACTGTTAGATGATGCTGCCTACCCTGTTGGATATCCTAAGCGCCAACTTGATCTTTCATTTGGACAACATGGATATCAGGGTGATCTTAGTGCTTCGACCATCCTGAAGAAACATTTTCCAGATGCTGAACGCTTAATATTTCATATGGTAAATGTTTGCCTGGCCCCGAAGACTTCTTCTTGGGATCAACTGTCTTCCAGATGGCAACAGGTACTGTTCTCTATCCTTGAACAAGAACCACTAAACTTTTCTGAAATAATTTTTCTTGAAATCAAGGATATGGCCACAAAACCACTTTCTAACCGTTGGATACTATATCCTCGGTTTATAATGGCCATAATAGAGAATCAGCTTTCTGCTGAGGGACTAGTTGGTCTGGGAGTCCCTGCTTTGGCTGTATTGCCGGAGGTATACTCCCGACACAACACTGACCAAACTCTCAAACAGGCTGCCAAGCTGCGCAAACCCACGCAGCTGGAACCCACAGCCTCCACTTCCACATCCAAAGTCCCCTCCAAACCCACAAAGAAGAAGCCTAAGAAGCTACTCAGGGATTGAGTCCCCTGTGGATGCTCCTGCTGCACCAACGCAGGTTATCTCTGCTGGAAATAACCCCCCAGTAGAGACTATGACTCCACCAACCGAAGCCGCTCAGGTTTCCTCTCAAAAGGAACCTGAAGCAACCACTCAAAGGGAAGCCACACTGCTGGGATCCTCCTCACTTGAGGGGATTACCATTGAAGAGCACCACTTGTCCCCGGGTGCACACTGCTTCCACACCCTCTCCTGATGCAACCGCCCCTCAAAGCCCTACAATCATTGTTGCAAAAGTGCTGACGCAGTTGCATTCCTCACCCCCCACCCAGACACCAATACTACTGGGATAACCTCAACACCTGAGGGGGAGGATCACAATGCTTCTGTCAACCCACAGCACAGGGGTTATCATGTTCCATCTTCTAGTGTAGATAAGGAGGTGCGAACTTCTGGTGAGGCTGCCACTGTCTCTGACTCAGCAAATGACCAGGGTGCAGTTGGTAACATCTCTAAGACCTCACCAGTGGCAACAGCTGATGAAGGACATAGTCCTGAGGCTGGAAGTCCCCAGAACCAAGAACAAGGGGCACATGCTATAATTGATCTACACTCAAGGCATGTTCATTCTGACTCTGTCAGGAGGTCAGGTGATTCAGTATCCACTGATGATGACCTGAGCTTCTTTATGATGTAGTTGCTCAAAACACCATCCTAGAGGATGAGGTTAGCAGACTCAAAGAGCTGCTGGCCAAGATGTCTCAGGATGCAAGTCCATCTGCCACCACAATACACCCACAGATGGCACCTTCTTCTGAAGGTCCCCTACACACTGAGCCAATATATACTTCCAAGCCACCAGCCTCTGCTTTCGGCACTGATTCTCAGGAACAGAACCATCCTGATCAATCAGTTGCTACCCTTCAAAAATCCCTACCTCTCATCACTCCCATGATCACAGATATAGTGATCAAAGCCATTGATGAGAGGCTTCCTACAATAATACAACCCCTGGTGGAGGAGTTGGTGACTAAATCCCTTTCTACTGCTCAAACCCTTGCACCCAATGCAACCAAAAAGGGGGAGAGTCAGTCAGTTAAAGGAAAAAGGAAGAGGATAGATGGGGAGAAGGAGAAAGAATCTGAGTTTGTAAATGAGAAGGAGAAGGAGAGTGAGAAGGGAGCTGAAGTGAATGAAAGTCAAAAAGACTTTCATGTCACATATCAAAAGAGGAAAGGAGAGTCTGAGAAGGAGAAGGAGCTGAATGATATGGTGAAAGAAGCTGACGCCAACCATAACCGTTCAATGGATAAAATCATTGAGCAGTTATATAGGCAGGGTTTTGACATCAAACAACTAGACTCCGAGATCAGAAGGTTGGAAACAGAGGAGATCAACTCAAGATGGGCTAGCTATGATGCCTTAGAAAGAGAAAGGCTGGAGATAATGATCAGATTTATAGCCAAATACTTGGGAAGATCTCTGATTGAAATAAGGGCCTGGACCAGGGACAACATCTTGGCAATAACCACCAAGATTTGTTCGTCTGAAGCATACTCCAAAGGTTTAGTGATTGAGGCATTGAATGAAGCTGGGGTTGGGAACCGAAAAGAACTGACAAAATTTACCAAAGCCTCCTTACAGCCAAAATGCTAAAACAGTCTGAAAAGCCTCTATCCTCAAAATCACTACTCCACAACCCACTAAAACAACCCCTTTACCCTCTAAACCAACCATCCAACCCACAAAACCAAATCCTTTACCCCAAAACCCACTGCCAGTGATGTACCTAGCCAAAAGAAAAGAAAGGTACTGAGGCTGATGAAGATGAAGAGGAGGATGAAGACAGACTGCCACTCTCTGCAGTTATTACTTTGCCTAAGGCTAAACCAATGTCCATCACTCCTGCTTCTCAAATGCATGATGTATGATAAAGATTGAAGAGGAACAGATGCAAAGACATGATGAGGAAATGCTGAAAAGCATTGACAAAGCATATGCCACATCCTCTTCAATGATTAGCATGAAGAAAGAAGTATTAAGATTGTACACCCTTGCTAATACCTTTCAATACCAAAGGGAAAAAGTAAGGATATGGCCTGATCCTAGGGTGGCACACCGGATTGTCAAGAAAGAATTCCTTCAAATACAAGGGCCAAGTGAAGAGGGTTGTCGACGAAGACATCACTGTGGTTCTTGTAGTGTCCCCTTGGGAAATTTTGAAGAGTTCAAGAAAGCCTATGAAGCCAAACAACCACCTCAAAAGATGTTGGAGAACAAAATCATAAAGAAGGGATTGGTTTACAAAAGACTTGAAAACTTCAAACAAGAAGAGCTCAACCTGCTCTTAGAAGGGACTCATCCAGATGAGTTTGCTTATAGACAAATAACCACGGTTGAGCTCAAGAATGGAAAACAGGCCAAGTACATATCTGAAGTGTATGGCCGAGAAGGATTATTTGATGGTGTGCCCGAGGTGCTGACAATGGATGAGCAAATCATGTTTCTAAGGGCTTACACCAGGGAATCATATAGGCTGATACACGGGAAGTAGATCTCATGGTTGGGGTAACAGCTCGGTGTCCAAGTCCCCAATACAGAGCTCCCAACCATATCATGCCAAACAGATCATCAGAGACTTCTTCCCAGGCCGGTGCTGAAAAAGGGTCACTTCTCATCTGATCAAGAGGATAAAAAGACCAATCTATCTGCCAAAATAAGTGGGACTCGTCAATAACTTAGAGGTTTTGGCTGCATTGGTTCAGGGGGAGTTTGTTGGACCAAAAGAACCAATGAGCCTGATCAGAGAAACCTCTAAGTCCCACAGGACATCACAACAGCTGAAGAAGACCTGATCAGCTGTTCTACAAAGTCTGAAGAATACAACTGCTGAAGTACGTCTGAAGTACTGAAGACAAAGACTGAGACAACAGCTGAAGATCTAAAGTCTGAAGACTTCAACAAGTACTGAAGACAAAGACTGAAGATCAACAGCTGAAAGACAAAGTCTGATGTTCAAGTACTGAAGACATCAGCTGATGTTAACAGCTGATGACAACAGCTGAAGAGGGCTTCTTCAGTGTTGTGATGGTTTTTCTTCTTAGTAGTTTTCTTTTTCTTTCAGTAGTTTGTTTACTTTTCTTTTCAGTACTTGTAAACAACTGAAGAGGTTGTTCTTCAGTTGTTGTAGTATCAGTAGTTTTATGTTTTTCAGTAGTTGTAAATAAGATGTTTAACACTTAGGAACATTTGTAAGAAGATGTCAGTTGTTGACATCTTCAGTAGTGTTAAACATCAGTAGTTATCAAACGGTTACATGTCACTTTCAAGTGACATCAGCCTACGTCACTCTTTCCTTTATAAGGAAGGATGACTCACCTGTAATCGTGCCTTTGAGGCCGACAATCTTAATGCAATATTCCTTTTGTCGGATATTTCTCTCTCTATAACAAAATTCTTTTATCGTTTTATATCAATGTTCTTTTGAATTTGTCTAATTCTGAGCTATTCCGCTGCTATATCTGTTCAATCGATTAAACCAAGAGGCTGAGATCCTAACACAAAACACAAAGGAACCTGCTGAAACTTCCAAGCAACTGATTCTGTACTCAAGGAAGAAGAAGTATTTGGGTCCACAAAGTAGAAGGTGAGTAATGTTGAAGGTGAAAACAAAAATGCAACTTACATATACTGAGCACACTCCTTTGAGTGTTCCTATTAAAGCCAATCACTTGTTAGGATCAGTGATCTACATTTGATTGATTAGTGAGTATTGCAGCGGAATCGAACAATGAATTTAGACAATTCACAAGAATACAGTTGATATCAAAGTAAGAACAAAACGATTTTATAAAAAGATTTGCAAATCAAAGATTTCATTCAATATGCGCTTTCGTGGTGCAAAATTCACACTTACAATCAGGTCAATCATCCCTTATATAGGAATGTCGTGGTGGAGTTCCTTATATAAGAGATGTGACGTCTGCTGATGTCACTGATAGTGACATCTAACAGAATTATTCAAACTACTGAAAGTTAACACAACTACTGAAGATGTCAAAACAGCTGACATCTTCTTACAAAAATACTAAGTATTTACTGTCACTACAACTACTGAAAAGAAACTACTGAAACTACAACGACTGAAGAACATGCTCTTCAGTCGTTTTACAAATACTGAAACAAAAGAAAACTACTGAAAGGAAACCATCACAACAACTGAAGAATGCTTCTTCAGCTGTTGTAACAAGCTCTGAAGGCTTCAGACTTGTACTTGAACTTCAGTTGTTGTCATCAGCTGATGTCTTCAGTCTTTGTACTTCAGTGTTGATCTTCAGTACTTTGTTCTTCAGCTGTTGATCTTCAGACTTTGGTCTTCAGCTGTTGAGGTCTTCAGTACTTTAGTCTTCAGCTGTTGAAGTCTTCAGTACTTTAGTCTTCAGCTGTTGATCTTCAGACTTTGGTCTTCAGCTGTTGAATCTCAGTACTTTAGTCTTCAGCTGTTGAAGTCTTCAGACTTTGTCAAAACAGCTGATCAAGTCTTTAGCAGTTGTTGTGATCTCTGTAGGACTTAGAGGTTTTTCTGATCAGGCTCATTGGTTCTTTTGGTCCAACAAGCTCCCCCTAAACCAATGCAGCCAAAACCTCAACTTATTGAAGATGTCCCACTTATTATGGCAGAGAGATTTGGTCTTTTTGTCTTCTAGATCAGCTCAGAAGTGACCCATATAAGCACAGGCCTGGGAAGAAGTCTCAATGATCTATTTGGCAAAGGATGAATGGGAACTCTATCTTGGGGAACTGGACACAGAGCTGTACCCCATCCATGAGATCTACTTCCCAACAATGAGTCTGTATGACTCCCTTGTATAGGCCTCAAGGAAGGTTATCTGTTCCTCCATGGTAAGTTCTTCAGCTCCTCCTTCAAAAAGTGATTCTGGCCCATAAATTCAGATAGTTATTTGACCTGTTTCCCATTTTTGAGTTCCACAGTTGTTATTACTCTATAAGCAAATTCATCAGGGTGATTACCCTTTAAAAACCATTGGAGCTCATTCTTTCTGACTTCCTCAAGCCTCTTATATACTAACCCCTTCTTCACTATTTATTTTCCAGCATCTTCTGTGGGGTTAGGTTAGCTTTATAGGCTTTCTTGAAGTCATCTAGGATTTCCCAGGGTGATACTACAAAGACCAGTGAGATCACTTCATCTACAATCTTCTTCACCTGGCCAATGTATCTTTGTGGAATGTTTTTCTTGTGAATCCTATGAGACACCCTGGGATCAGGCCAAATCCTCACTCTCTCCTTTTGATATTGAAATGTATGTTTAAGAGTGTATAATCTGAGAGCATGCTTTTTCATGTTGATGATTGAAGATGTGGCAGCATATGCTTTGTCAACCCTCCTCAACAATTCCTCATCATGTGTTGTGAAGCTCTTCTTCTTCTAGCTTCACTTTCACAATTTGTCTTGAGTTTCAGGGAGTATTTGTTGGAGAGTGACTTGTGGCCTTCGGCAACTGTATAACAGCTGAGAGTGGCAGCCTATCTTCATCTTCATCATTATCTTCATCATCTTCTTCTAGCCCCGGTACCCTTCTCTTCCTCTTCTGGGGTACTTCATCGGCTACTGGTTTTGAGGGTAGAGGAGTTGGTTTGGTGGGTTGTGGTTGTGGTGGTTTGGTGGTAGGAATGTGACAGGCTGTTCTAGCATTCTAGATGTGAGGTTGGCTTTAGATTGCTTGACTAGTTCAGTCCTGCTCCCAGCCCAGCTTCGTTTAAGGCTTCAATAACCAATCCTTTTAAGTATACTTCAGACGAACAGATCTTGGTGGTATTGCCAAGATGTTGTCCCTGGACCATGCCTTGATCTAAGCAATGATCTACCCAGATATTCGCTATGAACCTGATCATGATCTCTAACCTTTCCTTTCCACACATCATAACTTGCCATCTAGCTTGGATTCTTCAATCTCTAGTCTTCTGATTTCTGAGTCAGTTTTCAGTGTTGTGGCTTGCCTAAACAACTGATCAATGGTTATCCATTGATCAGCTGTGTTCAACATCAGCCTTCTTCACCATGTCTCCAAGTCAGTCTCCTTCTCATTCTTCCTTTCTTGTAGTGACATGAAAGTCTTTAGTACTTTCAGTCACTTTCTCCATATCAGCATCCTTCACCTCTCCTTTTCAGTTTCTTTCTATCTGTCACTCTTTCTTTTTGCTTTCACTGACTGAATCTCCCCTTTTGGTTGCATTGGTTGTAAGGGTTTGATTGTCAGAAAGCCTTTGCTCACAGCATCCTCTATCATGGGTTGTATAACTGAGGGAAGCCTCTCATCAAGAGTTTTAGGGACCATATCAGTGATAGTTGATGTGATGAGAGGTGAGGAATGTTGAAAGATAGCAGATATTTGCTCAGGGGGGTTCTGTCCCTGAGAAATAGTGTCAGAAGCAGAGGCAGGTGGCTGAGTGTTTTGGAGTGGCTCAGTGTATGGGAGACCTTCAGAGGAAGGTGCCATATGTGGGTTGGGAGGGGTAGATGGTCTTTGATCCTGAGAATGTTGGCAAGCAGCTCTTTGAGTCTGCTCACCTCATCCCGAGGATGGTGTTTGGGCTAAAATCCATCGGTTAGCTATAGGCTTGGAGGCCATATCCTTGAGTTCAAGAAATAATATTTCAGAAAAATTTAAATGTTGTTGGTCAAGGATAGAGAATAATCTGCTGCCACCTTGTCGACATTTGATCCCAAGAAGAAGTCTTAGGAGCTAAGCATACATTCACCATATGAAAATTAGTCGTTCCGCATCATGGAAAGTTTTCTTCAGGATGGTAGAGGCACTAAGGTTACCTGGTATCCATGTTGGGCAAATGATAGATCAGTGGTGCCCTTGGATACCCAGTGGGGAAAGTGGCATCATCCAGTTGTAGGGTTTGTTGAAGGATTTCTGGAGTGATGACCACCTGACGATTGTTGACGAACGACTGGAGAGATTCGGTGTCATTCTCCCCAGTGACGAGGGTGACGTTCATCCAGAACTGATGGAGGGATTCGGCATGAATGGTAGGATTTAGAAGGAAAGCCGTTTTGTATGGAGAGTTGATCATTAGATCAATGGCATTGTCAAACTTTGTCCAGAGGATGATTTGGTAAGGTAAGCAACACAGTTGTGTCGTGGTTTAAGCTTCATGTTCGCCATTGATGTGAGAGAGGGTTCTGAGTTTTTGAACGTTAGGTTTGAGATGATGAAGCTCTGTAAGACAAGGTATTTATAGGGTATGGGTTATAAAGCAACTGAAGGGTTTGGTATGAGTCATCAGTAGTTTTAAGCGACTGATGACGTGGTATTAACCTTCAGAGGTTTGAAACAACTGAAGTCTTGGTTGTAGGCTCAGTAGGTATAAAACTATTATAACTACTGAAGACCATGGTTGTAGCTTAGATGTTGGAAACAGCTGACGACGTGGTGTTAGTCATCAGTAGTTGTGAAACTACTGAAGACATATTTTTGTCATCAGTTGTTGTAAACAGCTGACGACGTGGTGTTAGTCATCAATAGTTGTGAAACTACTGAAGAGTGGTTTGTCATCAGTTGTTTAAGATGAAGAGCAGCAGTTTTAGAAACAACTGAAGAAGAGAAATTCTCATCAGTGGTTTTCGTCAATTCATAGCTTTTCAACTGTTTCATACTGTCCTCAACACTTACTCATCAGTCTTTTTGGCTGTTTTTAGTTGTTCATAGGACGTCGGTACTTATCTGTTTGTACTTATATCAGTAGTTATGACTGTATCAGTTCTTGTAACCAGAATCAGTACTTATTTGTGATATGGTTACAAATGATCATCAGTACTTATTTACTGAGATCATCAGTAGTTATCACTTATTCTAGCTGCAGCATACCAAGCCTTAACACTAGGTTTTGGAAAGTCGACTATCCAACGGCTTAGTAAAAATGTCTGCAAGCTCATCAGCACTAGGCACAAACTTTGGATCAATCAGACCTTTTTCAAAATAGTCCCTAATAAAATGATGTCTGATCTCTATATGTTTGGTCCTAGAGTGCTGGACAGGATTCGACAATGCAAAGAGCTGAGCACTGTCAATTAATAATGGAGTCTTAGTCTCTGTAATGCCATAAATCAAAAGTTGGTTCTGAAGCCAGAGTACCTGAGAAGTATAAGCTTGCAGCAGCAATGTACTCTGCTTCAGCAGTGGATGTGGCAACAGATGTTTGTTCTTACTCTGCCAAGAAATCAGACAGTTGCCTAGAAATTGACATCCACCAGAAGTGACTTTTGTGTTAACTTACACCCTGCATAGTCACTGTTAGAAAAAGCAAACCATTTGCAAGAGTGTCCAGTGGAATACCATAAACCTAGAGATTATGTACCTTGAAGATATCTAAAGATCCTTTTGACTGCAATCAAGTGAGACTCTTTAGGAGCAGCTGAAATCTAGCACAAACACACGTTGCAAACATGATATCTGGTCTAGAAGTTGTTAAGTACATCAAGGACCCAATCATACATCTGTAAAGTGTTTCATCAACAGCCTTACCTTTCTGATCTGCATCCAGTTGTGTGGTGTTGCACATGGGAGTAGAACAGGGCTTAAAATTTTGTAAATAAAACTTATTCAAAAGATCTTTTGTATATTTAGACTGATGAATGAAAGTCCCATAGCCTTTTGCTTGATTTGCAATCCTAGAAAGAACTGTAATTCTCCCATTGCACTCATTTCAAACTTCTTATGCATTAAATTAGTAAAGTCATCACACAACTGGGGATTAGAGGATGCAAAAAATTATCATCAACATAAATTTGAACAAGTAACTTATGCTGATTCACCTTCTTAATGAATAAAGTTGTATCTATGGAGCCTCTAGTGAAATTATTTTGAAGAAGAAAATTTGATAATGTCTCATACCAGGCTCTAGAGTGTTTCAACCCATAAAGAGCCTTATCAAGCTTGTATACCCAATCTGGATATTATTATCCTCAAAACCTGGTGGTTGAACATACATAAACTCTTCTTTTTATTTTACCATATAAAAATGCACTTTTAACATCCATTTGAAAAACTTTAAAATTGTGAAATGCAGCATAGGCTAGGAACAATCTAATTGCCTCCAGTCTGGCTATAGGGGCAAAGGTCTCATCATAATCAATACCTTCTTCTTGTGAAAACCCCTGAACAACCAGTCTGGCCTTGTTCTTAACAATAAGCCCATTTTCATCTGTTTGTTCCTAAACACCCATTTAGTGCCTATTGCACACTTACCTGGGGGTAGAGGAACCAGTTCCCACACTTGCTGTTTCTTGAACTGAAGTAGCTCAAGCTGCATGGCTTCCACCCATCCATTGTCTCTCAAAGCAACATGATAGTTTTTTGGCTCTTGCTGACTGATGAAGAGAGCATAGAAGCATAAGTTAGACAATTGACTTCTGGTTGAGACGCCAGCATTGATACCACCAATGATTTGAGACATGGGGTGATTCTTCAGCTCTTGGTGCACGATAAGATCAGTGCAAGTATTTGTAGCCGGTTCAGCATCAGCAGATGTTGATTCAGATTCTTGAAACCAAGTATTAGATGGCAAAACACATGATGTAGAGGAATCAAAAACTCATCAGCATTTTTTGTGGATGGAGCTGCTGAAGGTACAGGAACATCAAGTTTAGCAGACTCAGGCAGTTGGTCACTGAACATGAAAAGGTGAGTACTGATATCATCATCATCTTCAGTACCACCAGGTGGAAGACTTGCTGCAGAAGATGATTTGTCCACATGATCTGCAACAGCTGGAGTTTGATAAGGAGCATATTGCAGTATGTCGAGATCAAACAACTCCATAGGGTTTTGTGGAATTTATCCTTAGGAGATTCATTAAATTTCACATGCAAGGTTTCTTCAACTATCTTTGTTCGGCAGTTGAAGACTCTGTAAGCCTTGCAAGTGGATGAATAACCTACAAAATACCCTGCATCCACCTTAGGATCAAATTTGTGGAGTTGACCTTTGTGTTGAGAGTGAAACAGGGACATCCAAAGGCTCTGAAGAATGAAATCAAAGGAGCCAAATGATGTAGAGCCTCATATGGAGTCTTCATCAACCTCTGATTTACTAACACTCTATTCTGCACATAGCAAGCTGTATTGACAACTTCAGCCCAAAAGGTCAAAGGCAAACCAGAGTCAGCCAACATGGACCTTGCGGCTTCAATTAAAGTCCTGTTCTTCTCTCCACTACTCCATTTTGTTCTGGAGTCCTTGGGATGCTAAACTGCCTTTTGATTCCTTTTGAAAGATAAAAATCATCAAGTGTATGGTTTCTGATTCAATACCATTGTCACTCCTATACACTTGACTGATAGGGAATACTACTTCTCAACATACAACACAAAGTTTGTAATCTTTTCTGAGCAACCGATCCTTTGAATGTAGAAAGAAAGTCCATACGAATCTGGAGTAATCATCCACAATTACCAGACAGTATTTCTTCTTTGCCATGCTCATCACTCTCACAGGACCAAATAGATCCATGTGCAGTAACTGCAAGCAAGCAGTAGACTTAGGTTCTTCAATAGGAGGGAATGAGACATGTGTTGTTTTCCTTTCAAACAAGCAGTGCAGGCTTATCACAGTGGAACTACTTTGTTGATAAACCTCTCACTAAACGATGTGGATCAGCTGATTCATGTTTCTGAGATTGACATGACCAGCCTTCTATGCCATAGTTTAGATTCCTGAAGAGAGGCTTTGGAGAACAGGCATGGATGACCCTTCAAATCAATCTTCTTTGACAAATCTAAGGCGTACACTCTTCCAATCCTGTTGGCCTTCAGGAGAGTATGTTCATCCATTACCTTGTCAATCAGCCTCAGAACTTGGGAAGACAGAATCCTGCAGTCTGGCTTGTGAAAAGTGCAACATGCCCTTTATCACCATCTGACTGACACTCAGCAGATTATACTTGAGATTCTCCACATGGTTGACATCATCAACCTGATTTGTCCATTAGACACATATCCTTTCCCAATGATGTAACTCTGGCATCATTTCCAAATGAAACAAATCCCTCTTTCCTTGAGAGTAGTCATTAAGAAGAGAACTGCTCCCAGTCGTATGCATAGATCCTCCACTGTCCACATACCACATGCTCCTTTAGCATGTTGAAGAACCCTGCATGAAAGAAAACTAGTTAGATTTTCAGACCCAAACCTTTTTGGTTTTGGGTCTGTTTTCATTAACAGATGCAACCATAACTTGTTTCTTATGATTAACAGCTGAAGGAGGAGATGGTGCTGAAATGGATTCTTGGATTTGGGCTTGGAATGCCTTTTCAGTGATTTGATCACAGGTGCATCTAATTGGTTAACTCTCCCCAACAAATGCTGAACCATCATAACAAGTTGTCACTGATTTATAGCCAAAGCTTTCAGCTCTTGTGACATATCAGTACTTGTGTTTGATGAGTTCCTGTGATCCACCATTTCCTCCTTAAAATTACAAACTTAGTCTGATGTTTATCATGAGGAGCACCATAAGTGCTTTGTGATTAACCTTATCCTTCTTTTTGAATTTGGTTGAAGGCTTGGGTTTATCACAATGGAATGATTGCAGTACAAATTTGGTCTCAAACTTAGTTTTCATTTCATCCATCTGGATTTTAATGAGCTTATCTCTGTTGAGTTTGGAACCCTTTCTATACCAACATTCATCAGAAAGATGATTGAATTTACCACATATTTCACATGGCTTATTCTTCATCTTGGATTGATCAACTGCTGACGAGGAAACTACGAAGGTGTGCTTTTTAGTACTTTCCTCCTTTCAATAATTTTGTTCAGTACTGAAGAATCTGTAACAACTGAAGAGTTGTTCTTCAGCTGTTTATTGTCAGCAGTTGTTAATCCATTTATTTCAGCTGATTTGAAATGCTTTTCAGTTGTTGTAACTTGCCCTTCAGTACTTAAGTTACTTTGAGGGACAACATCTGAAATACTCAGCTTCATGTGCTTATCAGTAGTTAACCCATCAGCCAATTGACTTGCTGAGGTATCAACCCTTATTTCATCTTGTGATTTTGGAAGATCACTTGTGAATGATGCACATGATAATGTGGTTTGGAGATTGCTTTCACTTCAGATTTTACTATGGTTTTGGAGTAAAATTTGTGGAGGTTCAATATGGTTATAACCAATTCCAAACTTCACATTCGAAGCAGATTGCTTACTGAGCAGCATTTCAAATCCCTTGCAGGATGACACCCAACGGTCACACTCAAATTGGGTAACTGCAAGTTTTCTTTGAGTTCCTTATGGTTCTCAAGAATAACCTCTAGCTTAGCCTTTTCATCATTTAATTGGCATTTAAGCTTATAAATCTCATCATCTTTGTCCTTAAGGACAGACTCGTATTCAGCTTTTCTTTTGGAAATAGTTTGCTCAAGCTCTAGATTTTGATTAATTACAGCTACATTTGCTTCTCTAATAGAGACAAATGCATCTATGCAAGATTCAGAACAAAGCTTGGCCTTAGCCTCAGAAGATACCTGGGTTACCTGTGAAGAAGATGCATTGGAGCAAGAACCCTCAGTAGATTCCAGGGCCATGAGAGCTAGATTCCAAAAGGATGTTCACCACCATGTTGACCATCACCAGTAAATAATTGCTTAGTACTAGAGAGATCATCTGGTAAACTGCTCCAGTCAACATTACCAGGGGTGAAGAAGCTGTGATGAGGTTGTGAATGAGATGGTAGAGGCTCAGGTAATGCTTGTTGTTGTTGTACAGTAGGAACTTGAACTGGATTTGGCTGAGGCATGTAATAGCAGGGATACGGATATGACATTCGACCCTGAGGGACAAGATATGCAGGTGAAACAGGTTGTGAATGATGACCAGAACTAGCAGGTTGTTGCCCCCTGTTTTGTGGACTAGTGCTTGGAAAAGTCACAAAGGGTGCAGAGGAGTTAGATCCAGATGATCTACACTCTCTTGCAAAGTGTCCAAGCCTTTGGCATTTGTGACACCTCAGCTTACTCTTGTCAAAACCAACTTTGGTTTTGCCAGAGAGTCCTGGAAATTTCCTGCCAGTCCTCTTGTAGAACTACTGAGATCTGATATTAATCAAGGCCATTTGGCTCAGAATATCCATCTCTTCTAGATCATCATCAGCTATTCCTTTCAAATCATCCATGATAAAACATAAATTGTCACTATTACAGCCTGAGTGACTATCAACACCAACAAATGCATGATCTGAACTTTTGAAGAGAAATCTATATGCTCATCATAATTACTTTCAGATGCAGCATATTCTGACTCATGACCAACCAAGGCAGTGTTCCCTGGTACAAAGTCATCAGTGAGCTTTCCTGATGATGCTAGTTTCCTTTTTGCTCTATCTCTCTTTCAAATGTAAGCAATTTCCCATGAAGTTGGGTGAGAGATAGTTTATCCAGATTTGCACTGGAGCGTAGGACAATAGTGTATGTGTCCCATCTCTCAAGCAGTGATCTAAGGAATCTGTTGTTCATCTGGCTATTGGTATATTCATGTTTGACCATTTTTAGCTCAGAGATCAAACAGGAAAAACACTCAAACTGTTGAGTCGTGTCTCCCTTCCTATGAGAGAAGGTTCATATTGTTGGGCAAGGATTTCTCTGTTGTTTGCTAAGACCTCATCAGTTCCACCGAATTGTTCCTTCAGTGCGTTCCAGAGGTCATGAGCAGTTTCATGATGCATAAGCCCTGAATAGATTTCATTCGGCAGTGCCATGGCCAGAATTCCATGGGCTTTAGCATCAATCTCAAACAGTTTCCGATCTTCATCTGAGTATTGTTCCTTCTTCTTCAGAACCATTTAATTGGTTTCCGGATTGTTCACCATAGGCTTATGTGGACCATGTACCACTGATGTCCAACACCTAAACTGTAATAGACAGGTGATGAAGCATTCTTCGTTGCCATATGTTATACTCAGTCCTAACCAGCATCGGAGGCTTGGTTGAGGACCCGGTATTGTGAGGGTCATTAGAAGGAGTAGTCATTCTCAGATTCAACCAAAATCAATTAAGTTTAATAGATTTAGAACAGAACACAACAGACAAATTGAACCAAGAGAAAACAGAAAGCAATAAAACGAAAGTAGCAAAAATTCAATTTAACTATAACCAATTCTTGCAATATGCCAATTCAATCAAATGCAGATATCGATTAGCAGTTTCAAAGATCAATTGTTAGATCAATCAATGATGAACTGGCTTTGATACCAATTGTTAGGATCAGTGATCTACGTTTGATTGATTAGTGAGTATTGCAGCGGAAATCGAACAATGATTTAGACAATTCACAAGAATACAGTTGATATTCAAAGTAAGAACAAACGATTATAGAAAGAATTCTGCAAATCAAAGATTTCATTCAATACGCGCTTTCGTGGTGGCAAAATGTCACACTTACAATCAGGTCAATCATCCCTTATATAGAATGTCGTGGTGGAGCATTCCTTATATAGGAGATGTGACGTCTGCTGATGTCACTTGATAGTGACATCTAACAGAATTATTCAAACTACTGAAAGTTAACACAACTATTGAAGATGTCAAAACAGCTGACATCTTCTTACAAAAATACTAAGTATTAACTGTCACTACAACTACTGAAAAGAAACTACTGAAACTACAACGACTGAAGAACATGCTCTTCAGTCGTTTTACAAATACTGAAACAAAAAGAAACTACTGAAAGGAAACCATCACAACAACTGAAGAATGCTTCTTTAGCTGTTGTAACAAGCTCTGAAGGCTTCAGTACTTGTACTTGAACTTCAGCTATTGTCATCAGCTGATGTCTTCAGTCTTTGTACTTCAGCTGTTGATCTTCAGTACTTTGTTCTTCAGCTGTTGATCTTCAGACTTTGGTCTTCAGCTGTTGAGGTCTTCAGTACTTTAGTCTTCAGCTGTTGAAGTCTTTAGTACTTTAGTCTTCAGCTGTGATCTTCAGACTTTGGTCATCCGCTGTTGAAGTCTTCAGTACTTTAGTCTTCAGCTGTTGAAGTCTTCAGACTTTGTCAAACAGCTGATCAAGTCTTCAGCAGTTGTTGTGATGTCTGTAGGACTTAGAGGTTTTTCTGATCAGGCTCATGGTTCTTTTGGTCCAACATCACTATGTTAGTTGAGAGTGTTGCTGATGGGATAGTGACAAAAGGTGATTCCGAAAAACCGACAAAGAAGCAAAGGATGAAGACCAATTGACAACCAAAGATATACCTAAGAAAGGCCAGAATCCTCAATGTTCATGACTCTACAATCATGGATTAATATGATTGTAGAGAGGCTGAATGTGAATGAGATGAAGAACATATTAAGGAATTGAGCTGGCTAGCTTCATGATTCCAAACTACGACTATGAAACATTCACAGCCTTTCAATCAATTTGAGGATCAAGAAAGAATAGGGCACTGTGATACAAGTATCTTAGCAAGTCAACATGGGATGTTGGTTGTAGGGACACAACTACAAGCTATGAGCTTAGGTAAAGAACTCTATGTGAGCTAAGAGAATGATGGAACATGTTCATGGTTGTGGAACTTGATAATGGAGTAGATTGGACTGAAGCTCAAAAGCCTGATGTTGAACAATACAACAAATTCCCTTGCTGAACCAGTAACAATTTAAAGTATAGTTCAACACAAGGAAAAAGACAAACTATCAGAGAGCCAAGAGTAGTCATACCTGCAAAGTGTGGCCATTGGCACAACAGTCGAGAAATCACTAATAAAAAGTCTACTTTATAGAATGTCTGGACCACATGAACAAGCGCCCAAACTCTATGGAAGATAACAGGATCATGGCAGGGAAGTATGATAAGATTAGGACTGTGCTATCATCAGAGAACATTTGGAAGAGTAGCATCAGTGATGTGCTTACCTGAATGTGACATCAAAGATCTTCAAAGTTGATTATCCCTTGAACTGCAGGATCGGTGTTTGTCACTTAAACACAAATTTTTCTCTCAAACTCACCTAGAATCACACTCGGGTAAGAATCAAGAAGAGTTGATCACAATATGAAAAGTAACTAAGAACACAGAAAGATAATTTTCAAGATACTTTTATATATTGATTCTCAACTCAAGATACAAAGACTATTACAAGCAGATGATAATCTTACCTCTATAAGTTACAAAGAGAACCTATACATAATACTATCTACAGCCGGATATACTTTGATACCAGCTGGGATCCTTTAGCTAAAGTCTATACTACAAGACTAAAGATTAAGGTATCTCGGATAAAGTCTTATCTGAGATTTGGTAGTCAGGATATGTCCCTGACTTACCTTTTGTCACCAACTAAAGATGGCAACTATACTATCATGAAAAGGTAAACAGTGGAATAAAGTATGGTCAACAACATGGTTCTTTAAGAAGAAGCCATGCTGTATCAAAAGTCTGCAGCGGAGTGTCAGAGACCATACATGTGTCCACTGGTTGTAGCAGTGTCTTCCGAAGGTTAAATGGCTTCGGAAGACTAAGTACTTCCGAAGCCACTTTATTCTCGGAAGAGGCTACTTCTTCGAAGACTTGGAGACTTCTTCATCATACTTCGAAAGTGCTCTTCACCTTTCTTTCTTCTAAGTCTTGAACTTCGGAAGTATGCATTTGTCTTCGGAAGTAGAGTTCTGTCTTCGGAAGTTGTACTTTTCCTTTGTCTTCGGAAGAACTCTACAACCTTCGGAAGTTCCATGAAGAGCTTCGGAAGCCTTTGCATGCAGCATCAAAATAACTTAAGTGATCTAGTTTTGGTTGCATTAGCCTTCTTTTTGATCCAACAAACTCCCCCTAGGCTGATGCTACCAAAACTTCACTTACCTCGACTTCTCAAAACTTTCAGCACCAAGGAGAGAAAATATTTGTCTGTCTCCTTGTTCTTCCCTGATGTTGTGCTGAGAAGTTTGTACAGATCCTTGGTAGACAGGAAATCCAGTCTGTCACCTTGGATAACATGTACCCTTTGTTGTTGCCCTCTGAAAAGAGTTAGTTGATGGGAACTATAATCATATTCCCATCAAACTATAGGTTCAATTCAGGACCTTCACCATCTATAGAAAGGCAGCACCTTTGGTGGGAGATCTTTCCTTGTCTTCCTGTCTTCTCAACTTCAACTCTCCTTCAATCTTTGCTTTTGCAGTTAGCTCGGCCAATGAAGACTGCTGAGATGATTTCTGACGAGTGCAGCAGTTTTAGAGTTGGAGGGGTTGGAGAATGGTTTCTCTGCTAACTCAGCAATGTCAGATCTACTGGAGTGTAACAGAGAGGTTGCATTGAGTCTGTTGACTTCACCATTCTCTCTTTCCACAACAAAGTTGTGAGAAGGTTCATTCAACCTCCACTGGATTATCTTCCTTCTAGGCACAAGAGGCTGACTAGGAATCTTGTCCTCTTTTCTTGTATCCAGCAGAGTCACCAGTTTCCTTCTGAGCTTCTTTTCTTCCTCATTTAAAGAGTCTGAATTAAGGCCAAAAGTCTTGCAGCCTGGTCCAAAGTTCCTTAAGGCAAATCAGGGATCTGTCTCCTGTGAGGGAACTTGAAGATACGTCTACATAGGTAAGTTAACAGAGTCTTCTACACAGGAAACTTCGCTCAAAGTGGTGCAATTAGTGAGCTTCATTTTGATTGTCTTAAACTCCTCAAGGGAGATGTTGAGAAGGCTGAAGGGATGGTTTGGATGGTAATTGGGTAGGTTTAGGTTCAGAGGTTCTGGCTAGTGTTTTGGGTTGGATGATGGGAAGTTTAGGAGGTTGAGGTGAGGGAGCAGTAGTGGGTAGTGATGTGGGTTCAGGGGTGAAGGGTTCAGTTTAATAGTGAATGGTAGGTATGAGGGTTCAAGTTGTGGGTGGGTAGAAGCAGTGAAGGTCATCCCTTTTACCCTTCTATACATCTCTTTCCTTTACCCCAACCGGATGTCAGCCTTACTTCACTGACAATCCGTTGGAGTGTCCTTTCAGACATAGGACCCACCTGCCTACCGGAGAAGCCATGAGCCTGAAGATAGTCCTTCATCCAGGCTTTCTCAGTAAGCTTCTTGCGGCAGTGACCCTAGCCTCTTCTTCTTTCTTCTTCTTCTCTTTTTCTTTTCTTTTGCAGCTCTTCCTTTCTTTCTCCATTTGATCCTGCTCTTTGTTGAAGAGCCAGAGGATCATGTCATCGTTGTGTGGAGAGAGTTCTTGAAGATCAAACCCTCCGAGAGTAGGAAGTTTTTCCTGTCTCTCCTCAGCTGCATATCATCCTCCTTCTGTTTCTTTTCCTTTTCCTCCAAGGCCAACCTGGCTTCTTCTTCAAGCTTCAGCCTGGTTGCCTTCTCCAGATCCACCAACTCCTCAAATGGTAGTAGGAGTGTTTCTTCATTGGCAGCTCCCATTTCAATGAGCTGGTCAATGATCTGCTCTCTTCTTTTATTGATGACAACCTCCTGATTGAAGCAGCTGCTTTTGTGCTAGCAGCTAGCAATTTCTCAGTCTGAAGTCTTCCTTTCTTCTTAAGTTTTTCAATCTTCTCCTCTTCCTGAATCTCTTCCGCAGTCATCTTCCTTTTACCTTTATCCTTTGAAGATCTTGACTATGGTGGTTCTTGGAGAGAGGTTTCTGATTGTGAGAGAGTCAGAGATGGAGTCTGTGATGGAGGTGCAATCGTAAAGTCCTCGCTGCTCATTTCAGATGCCATTTCCAGGATAGCATCTGTGATGACCAGTTACTCGGACATCTTAAACAGTCCTTCCGCAGCTTCCATTTCAGCTTCGAAAGATTCGGCTTGTTTTTCCCGGCTTTACTTCAACTTTGGAAGTTTAAGGAGATGCAGATTCTATCCCAACTATTTCAGTTGCTGGGCCATCAGTTCCCATTTCCCTTTCGAATTGAATCTTAGGTTCCATGAGAACCTTAGGTTGACCAACTTCTTCCATAGTGGTAGAAGGTGCAGTCATCCTTTGAAGTTCTTCTGCTCCAAAGTAGGTCATTGCAGCATCATGACTTGGCTGCTCAAAGGAAGATGTTAACAGAAACTTGGTGAAGAGTCTGTAGAGATTATTAAGCATCCTTGGATCAATCTGAAGAGTGACCTGAGATGTTTCAGGCGCAGAAAGGATGGGAGAAAAAGATGATGTTGAAGTGGAAGGCCGGCTCTATGGTTCCTTGTGCATTTGTCTTTGAACATTCTCCCCCTTTTTGGTAGCATCATCTTGAGAGCTAGATGAGCTGGAGGAGGAAGTCAAGGAGACCTGAATAGGTACATGCCTGACAGACCTCTATGTCTGTTTCTCAGCTAGTTGAGCCTTGAGTTGTCAAGCTCAAGTTGCTGAGTGGCAGATCTTGCCTCTAAAGTCCTAACCTGAGATTCCATATTTGAGACTTTAGAAAGAAGATCTTGAATGAGGAGTTGCATGCTTCCCTCATCTTCTTTCGAAGAATCACGGGGAGATGAGGTAACATACCTAGTATGTTCAGCCTCACCACCAGATGTGGTTTCTTGGCACCCTGGTTTCCCATGCTTAATGATGTCTCTTTCAAAGTCATCAAAGGGCTCGGTTCACATAGATTCAGTGTGAAAAATGTTACCACTGTCCATAAGGTCCATTGAGGCACCTTTTGTAGTGGCAGATGAATCTACATGAGTCCCCTCCACATCAGTTGGAATCACCTCAGGTGGTTGCTGATGGGGGCTAGAGATAAGAGATTTCTCCAGGCTCTGTTGATCTTAGAGAGGGTGTTGTAGATCAACTTCATTGCCATGGAGAGATGTTATCTCTTTATCAATTATAATAAAAGGTCAGTAAAAGATAGGATGGTTACACCTACTGACCCGGGATTTTGGTCAATGTCTACAGGCATTGAGCCTCTGGTGGGGCTGTCCCTTGTTGGCTGCTCAGGGGAGTATAGAGACTCACCCTGAGGGCTTTCAGCTTGGGTTGTAGGCTCATGGGTCTGAGACTGAGGAGACTCAGGATCCAAATTGAGGTCAATTGTGAGGATGGTTGGACCTCAGGCTGAGTGGGAGCCCTTTGTTCCACTCTAGCCTTTTTGGATTGAATAGGAGGAGCTTGTTCAATCAGAGTAGATTGAACAAGGGTTCGTTTGGGACGTCTCTGATAAGTGATGGTGATGGTAGTGTTGGCATTGTGGGGGTAGTTGCTGGTGTGGGGTCATCACCTGTGGGGTTAACAGGGATGTCACCAGGAGTCGTTGGCTCAGTCATACCTGGAAGAAGTGCAGTATCTCTTCCTGTGAAGTTGGTGGACACTCTCTTCAAAGTATTGAAGATGGTCGGCCTCATCTGGGGAGTAGTCAGAGCAGCTGCACAGTCAAGCATGCTCTGGTCTAGCTCACAGTTGATTATATGCTGGAGAAACCTGGGATACATGAAGAAGGTGTCTTTCTGAAGATTTCCCATGAGGTTAGTCAGCACAAATCTTGAGTAGTTGAAGCGGAGGCCTTTTACCAACCCATGAATAAGGCACCCAAGTTCAAATGGACTTGATCCCATCCGCCGGATTTATTCGACAAGCAGTGAAGGACCACGTGTAGCAGGAACTTCCATTTGTACGAGAAGTTAAATTTGTAGACAGTTGACCTGCTAACGTCTCCTCCATATCCCATTTGGAGATAAGAATGGTCCAGGTCTACTTTGGGAAATTCCGTTGGAGCGCCCTCATCATGAAGCTCTAAATGCTCCCTGATGAGCTGTTCAGAAATGACCAACTCCTGGCCACAGATACTCGATCGAATGACACAGACCCCGTTTAGGGTTTCAATCTAACCATTTGCCCAAAATTCAACATATGGTTTGAGTAAATCGTGGGGTTAACAGTCAGAGCGGTGTAGTAGGAAGATTGGGTTAGGAAGGAGATGATATCTTAGAAGTCAGCATCTCTTGTTGAATCAAGAAGTGCAACTCGATTGTGCTGTGGGTTGAAGGCCATTTGGAAAGGTGAATGGGAATGATTTGAGCTGGGTAAAGATGAGTAGAAGAGATTTCTAGGGCTGTAAAGTTTGCAAGTAAGAGAGTGAAAGTGAATAGTCGAGATTATTTAAAAGATTGTGGAGAGCGGTAATGGGGGTTAGGATAAGGTGATGTGATGGTTTAGTGGATGAAACGACAGCGGCGGTAAGGTTAAAAATCAGTTAAATAATCCGACCACTAACAAAATCTTTGCATTTTACAGTGTGGGGCCCAAGAAATTTACGTTACACAGTGAAATCTCTCTTCCGAGTGTAAAACCTTTCCGAAGGTAACTGTCTTCCGAAGGCAATTTTACTTCCAAAGCCAATTATATGCTTCCGAAGCCAATTATATGCTTCCGAAGGTTAGAGTTGCTTCCGAATAGAGAATTTGTAAGTTTCGGAAGTAGATCTGATATGCAATCAATCGCTTCTTCCGAACCAAAATATTCTTCTGAGAAGAAGTTATCCTTTGAGAATTATGATTCGGAAGATATAATATGTCTTCCGAAGGTTAATTTCTCTTCGGAGGAATTTACAGTCAGAAAATTTTAGAGAGAATTCCTTGTAACAGGGCTTAAATTGTATTGACACAAGACTTATATATTAAAAAGTTTTCAAAAGAGATCAGATTAATCAATGTTTATCATCCCAATAGCTGCTATGAGATAATTAAACCTTTGTTCGTCAAAAGCTTTCGTAAACAGATCAGGATATTGTTCATTTGAATCAACTTTGATTAACCTGATTAGATTTTTCTCATGAATGTCTCTAATGAATGATACCTGATGTCAATGTGCTTAGTCTTGGAGTGCTTCACCGGATTTTCAGTAATGGAGATAGCACTGTTGTTGTCAATATGGATAGGAGTACTCATAAAGTTGAATCCATAGTCTAACATCTGATTTTAATCCATAGCAGTTGAGCACAGTAGCTAGCAGCAACAATGTATTCAGCTTCAGCAGTTGATGTAGAGACACAGGATTGTTTCTTGCATTGCCATGAGATGATCCTTCCACCAAGAAATTGACATCCTCCCGATGTTGATTTCTTGTCAATATTGCAGCCGCCGTAGTCACTGTCAGAGTATCCATAAAGATTGAAATCCTTGTTTCTAGGATATCAGAGACCTAGTTTAGGTGCTCCATTGAGGTATCTGAGGATTCTCTTAACAGTAGCTAAGTGAAACACCTTAGGAGCAGCCTGATATCTTGCACAATGCAAGTAGCAAACATGATATCAGGTCTACTTGCTGTAAGATACATCAGAGAATCAATAATTGCCCTATACTGATGTTGATCAGTATCCTCCCCCTCAAGGTCAGGACAAAGATTATGGTTTCTGGGTATGGGTGTCTTGGCAGGCTTGCAATCCTTCATCTCAAATCTTTCTAAGATGTCAGAGACATATTTAGATTGATTGATAAAGAACCCTTCCTTCAGTTGCTTTACCTGAATTCCAAGGAAAAAGTCCATTTTTCCCATGGAGCTCATCTCAAACTTCTTCTCATAATGATCTCAAAGTCCTTGCACATTTGGTCATTTGAGGAGCCAAATATGATGTCATCGACATACACTTGTACAAGAAAATGTCCTTTCTAGACTTTCTAATAAAGAGAGTCTTGTCAATGGTACCTCTAGTATAGCCATTCTTCAGAAGAAACTGAGACAGAGTCTCATACCACAGCCTAGGTGCTTGGTGCAGCCCATATAGAGCTTTATCCATTTGCACACATAGTTGGGATGCTGTGGATCTTCAAATCCTGGAGGTTGGCATACGTACACTTCCCTGTCTATATCCCCGTATAGAAAAGCACACTTGACATCAAGTTGGTATACTGTGAAGTCCTTGGATGCAGCATAAGCAAGGAAGATCCTAACTACCTCAAGTCTTGCAACTGGTGCGAAGACATCAGTATAATCGATTCCTCCTCTTGAGTGTATCCTTGAACCACAAGTCTTGCCTTATTCTTGATGATCAAGCCTCTATCATCTCTCTTGTTTCGGAAAACCCATTTGGTGCCTATGGGTACTTGACCAGATGGTAGCGGACATAGGTTCCATACCTTCTGTCTCTTGAATGAAGCAGCTCCTCTTGCATCGCTTCAATCCAGCTACTATCTTTTAAGGCATCTTCGACCTTCTTGGTTCCATCTGAGATAGAAAGCATGAGTACAAGCAGACATTCCCTTGATGAGTTTGTCCTCTTGTTCTCACACCCTTAGAGACATTCCCTATGATGTTCTCAGTTGGATGAGTGTTGTGAATCCGAAGCCGAGGAATCACTTCTAGTTGTAGAGATAGATCCAGGTTGGACATATTCTTTTCAGGAACTAGAACACTCTGTCCAGCTGTTGTTTCAAAGTCATTCAATGAGGACTGATTGAATGAATGAGAACATCATCGATAGTTGGTTGTGAGGTAGTATTAATAGTTGCATGTTCCTTCAAAATACTACCTCCTTCTGCCTGGTGTTGTGGTGGATCACCTAATGAGTTTTGAGGCTCAGTAGGTGAGTCACTTGTTGAAGCTTCACTATTCCTTGATTAGTTAAATTGTCGGATCTGTGAATAGTGGAAGCTGGATGTATTGCAGTACTTGGAGAATTTGGTCTAGCCTGGAAGCTCAAATAGTTGATCATTAGCATTAGCATCAGCATCATTTGAGCACCTATTCCAACTGAAACATTCTCACAAAAGGTTAGAATAGTTTGGAAACAATTCTAAAGCAAAGATGTGAGCAGGTCCATTCCCCCTAACACAAGAGTGTGCTCATTAACAACTATATTGGATGACTCCTCAAATTGTTGATTCTTAATGTTGTATACTCTGTATGCTTGGAACTAGAAGAGTATCCAACAAAGATAGCATCATCCGACTTTTCAGCAAATTTTGCTAAATTGTCCTCTGTGTTAGTATGGTACACCTGCTGCCAAAGGACCTTAGAAAGCCAATGAAGGTGGCCTCTTGTTCCATAGCTCATAAGGGGTTTTTCCATTGGGCTTAACTACAAGAACTCTGTTCTGCACGTAGCATGTAGTGCTGACTGCCTCTGCCCAGAATGTTAGAGGTAGCTTTGAATCAGCTAACATAGTTCGAGCAGCCTCAATAAGTGTCCTATTCCTCCTCTCAGCAACACCGTTTTGTTGAGGAGTTCTGGGAGCACTATATACTGTCTGGCAATCCCTTTTGAGTTACAGAATGAGTCAAGAACGAAGTTCTTAAACTCAGTCCCTTGATCACATCTAATTATTTTACCTTGTGATCAATTTGATTTTCTATTTTAAGAATAAAAGATTTTAACATTTCAGTAGTTTCATCTTTAGTTCTTAAAAAGAATACCCATGTAATCTTGTAAAATCATCAACTATCACAAGGCAATATGATTTCCTTCCAATGCTCATTATACTTGTGGGACCAAAAAGCCATGTGCAATAAGTGTAATGGAGTAGTGATAGAGTTAACACATTTGATTTATGAGATGTCCTTGTTGTTTCCCTTTCAGGCATGCAACACAGTTGTCTTTGTAGAAAAACTCCTTTTTAGGCAAACCATGTACCAAGTTATTTTTAGCCAATTTATTCATTGTCTTAAAATTTACATGACACATACGTTTATGCCACAGTGTTGACTCATCACTATCAGCTTTGGAAAGCATGATACTTCACCCATTGGGAAGCATTGTTCATATCAAGCTTGTACATATCCCCTTCCTGGGAGATCTAAGAAGCACCAATTCCAGAGGAATTGTCATCCCTGGTTTGAGGATAATGCACTCATGTTCTGTGAAAAGCATTTGTGCTTTTGATCAAGAATTGAGAAACACTTACCAGATTGTGTTCAAGCTGTTTGACAAAGTTAACTTTGTCAATGGTTAACATACCATTGGATATACTCCCTCTGCCAGAAATATATCCTCCGGCCTCACCTCCAAACTGGACAGGACCTCCATCATAATGTTGAATTGTTGAAGGAGATGTTTGTTCCCTGTCATGTGCCTGGAGCATCCACTATCTACAATCCATACATTGTTGTTCTTGTCAAATGGATGTTCCTGCACATAAGATGAGATTTCAGTTTTGTTTGGAAACCCAAGCTTCATTGGTCTTGGGTTCTTCCAAAGATAAAGACATGAGTGAACCAAATGATATGCATGGGGTCCACAGAGGTCATTAAGGAAGAGGTTTGGGTTGCAGCATCTTCCTTGATCTTCCGTCCACCCTTTGGCTGATCTTGGAGGATGAGCTTGATGAAGCTTTTGCAGCATGGTCTTCTTCCGAAGCTTCTTTCTTTTCAGAAGAAGTCCTCACCACCTTTTCTTCTAAAGCAGTCTTCTTCTGGGATGGTTTCAAGGGAGCTTTCTTGTTCTTCCGAACCTTAGTAGCTTTTGCTTTCCGAAGCCATTTTCCCTTCGAAGAAGGAGTTTCTTCCGAAAGCAACTTGGCTTTGGAAACTAGCTTTCCCTTCTTCAACTCTTGAACCGTATGGAAGGGTCCAAATGTGAAACCTTCCTTGACTCCTTCTTTCCTAACATTATTTGCAATGTGTTCTTGCAGGATTGTAGTAACAATCTTTTGCCATATGATTTTGCAGGCCACACATGATGCATGCAATGTTAGTCTTTGGGGAAGTGAGGGTTGCTATTTCTTGGTTTTCTTTTCTTTGTCAGCAACTTTTCCCTTTAACTTCTGTCCTTTGGTAGGACAGGAATGCTGGTATTACATTCCTTTCCCGAATCAGAAGTACCCAAGACTTGGAAACCAGCTGAAACAAAGACACCCTTCTATTTGGGGTCAATTTTCAGTTTGGATTCAGCCACTTTCTTAGCAGTTCTTCTAGCAGATTTAGCTCTGCTTTTTCTGGCTTTGGTGGTTAGGATTTGATCATCATAGAAGGCTATAGGTGTATCTACCTGTTCCTTCCCTGTGGTGGCCACTATTGGTGCCTCATCCTTTAACTCTGGAAAGAAAGGGTCAGCAATTGGAACCTCTTGCCCTTCAGTACCACATCTAGGCTGTCTGATAGACTCATAGGAATATGGTGGAGCAATTTCATTGGTTCCCACCCTTCTTTGTTCTGATAACAGAGTTTGGATGGGAGGATGATGCAAGAATAGCTTGGGAGTTTTGCTCAGAGATAGCATGCTTCCTGGCCTGAGCCTCAGCTGACAAGCTGGGCTTGAGCCTCAGCACTGACAAGCTGGGCTTGAGCCTCAGATTTGGATTCAGATCCTTGATTTGAGTCTTGTAGTTGGTGTGTTCATGTTTCAAAAGAGATACAGTTTTCTCCAACTCATCAATTTTCTTTTGATAGTCAGATTCAGCTCTTTTAAAGTCAGATTTTAAGATATTTAAAGACTCAATGTCATATCTGATTTCCATATTGTAATCCTGATAGAGTTTAACTTTAGCTATACAGGCTGGAGTGCAGAGAAGTTCATATACCTGGGCATCATCTGTTCCGGCCATGAGAGCTTGAGCAGGAGTCACATCATGTACCATGAAGCTGCAATCAACTTCTTGAGCCATTGCGGCCGTCTTAGTTGACTTCTCAGTGGGCTTTGAGGTTGAGGGATGTGTGGAGGCCTGTGGGGTTCCCGGATTGGTCTTGGGAGCCTTGCATTCCCTTGCAAAATGACCCAGTTGGTTACAATTGTAACACTTTGCTCTGGTCTTGTCAAACCCGAACTTGCTGGTAGTTGGGTTTTGAGAGAAGTGCCTTCCAGTTCTCTTAAAGAACTTCTTTGCTCTGTAAGTTAAAAGACCCATTTGCTGGACAATTTCCACGTACTCTACATCATCTGGGCTAAAGCACTCAAGATCATCAAAGTAGTATTGAAAATCTCCTGAGTGTCCACCTCCTGATACAAAGGCACAACTTTCCTGGAAGGAATTGTGTTAAGCATGTTAGACCTTGAGTCTCAAGATAAGTGATGTAGGGACTAGATGAGCAGGATGGTTGCTGATAAGTCTGGAAGTGCTGAGGTTGAGGGGTTAATGAGCCTTCAGCAACCATTAAAGCATTGCCAGCAGGAAGACTCATATATCTGCTTGTTTGATGGCCCTTCTTACTCTTCATCTCTAGACGGTATCCATCAAGGATGCCATAGAGCTTAGTCATGGAAAGAGTGTTCAAGTTTTCTGCTCTCTTGATAGAGACACAGTAGAATGTCTACTCATTTGGAAGAGCACTCATGAACTTTTTGGTGAGATCTCTAAGTTCAGGAGTGATCTTTACACACTGATGGGAAGAGATAAGATCCATGTACCTAAAGTACTGCTGGCTGAGGGTCTCTCCAGCAATATGAGTGAAGTTATCAAACTACTGCTTCAGTGAGTCCTTCTTTGAGTCGTTGGAGCAAGAATACATCTGAGCAAGTGCATCAAGCAATTCTTTAGCTGTCTTGCAATGCTCGAACCCCACCATAACAGAGTTCGGTATTGCAGTCATGAGAATAGTCATAGCATTGCAGTCAATGTCCATCTTCTTTCTGTCTTCATCAGAATAGTCCTCGACAGCTTTTTCTATTATGGCACCGTTTCCACCAGGTGAAGCCACCTTTGGCTTGTACGGTCCATTGACAATCGAGTTCCACATCTTGCTGTCTTGATATCTAATGAAGCATTCCATTCTTCTACTCCAAGACCTGAAGTTTTCAGGGGTGATGATTGGCGCTTTGGTCATCGTCCCCATTTCTACTTCAGATTTGTTGAGGGCCATTTGAGGGAGTGAGTGGTAGGGAGGAGTGAAAACAGGTTGATTGGATGGTTAGATCACGCAATCAAGAGCCTGAAAAGCTCTGATACCAATTGCAGGATCGGTGTTTGTCACTTAAACACAACTGTTTTCTCTCAAACTCACCTAGAATCACACTCGGGTAAAATCAAGAAGAGTTGATCACAATATGAAAAGTAACTAAGAACACAAAAAGATAATTTTCAAGATACTGTTATATATTGATCTCAACTCAAGATACAAAGACTCTTAAAAGCAGATGATAATCTTACCTCTATGAGTTACAAAGAGAACCTATATATAATACTATCTACAGCCGGATATACTTTGATACCAGCTGGGATCCTTTAGCTAAAGTCTATACTACAAGACTAAAGATTAAGGTATCTCGGATAAAGTCTTATCTAAGATTTGATAGTCAGGACATGTCCCTGACTTACCTTTTGTCACCAACTAAAGATGGCAACTGTACTATCATGAAAAGGTAAACAGTGGAATAAAGTATGGTCAACAACATGGTTCTTTAAGAAGAAGCCATGCTGCATCAGAAGTCTGCAGCGGAGTGTCAGAGACCATACTTGTGTCCACTGGTTATAGTAGTGTCTTCCGAAGGTTAAATGGCTTCGGAAGAGTAAGTACTTCCGAAGCCACTTTATACTTTGGAAGAGGCTGCTTCTTCCAAGACTTGGAGACTTCTTCATCATACTTCGGAAGTGGTCTTCACCTTTCTTCTTCTAAGTCTTGAACTTCGGAAGTATGCATTTGTCTTCGGAAGTAGAGTTCTGTCTTCGGAAGTTGGACTTTTCCTTTGTCTTTGGAAGAACTCTACAACCTTCGGAAGTTCCATGAAGAGCTTCGGAAGCCTTTGCATGCAGCATCAAAATAACTTAAGTGATATAGTTTTGGTTGCATTAGCCTTCTTCTTGATCCAACACTAACTATCCAATTCACCAAGAGGAAGAGACTTCTCTGTGTCGGTGGGAAAGTTAAAGACAAAATTCAAAGATGATGTGCTTAAAGAAGCCAAGAGAGATGTGTGTTCCCGATATGAACGGGAACACATAATTGGTATCAGAGCCGGAGTTGATGAATTCATATTGATTTTGATGATATTTCATGGTTAGATTGCTAAAATCATTGAAGATCTAAAGAAAACAATTCAACAATCAATTCAATAATACAAGATTCGATGCGGAACTTGTTCACAACCACGATTGCCGAAGGATGAATACGGTGTGTCTCGGTCTTCGTTCACTGTTGTCCACACTCGCGGAAGGAACGAAAGTTCTAGGTGGGAAGAAAAGACTACCAAATAGGATTGCAGCCGAGGGTATGCTCGAATGAAAGAGGCTGTCGTAAGTGGCCTTTGCGGCCACAATAGGGATGCCAAATTGAGGTTTGCAACCTAGGGTTGCAAATGGGCTCGAATTAGGGTTTGCAACCTAGGGTTGCAAATGGGCTCATGAACATAATTGGTTTTGTTACGTGGGCTCCATCATTAAAACAAAAAGAAAAGGTGGACTCGGGTTTATTTGATGGGCCGCCAACATCCCAAAGAAAAGATGGACAAGGGTTTTAGCTTAAAGCCATGAAAGCAAGCTATAACCACAAAACAAAAACAAAAAAATTGGTTGTTCTAAAGTTTAGAAGATCTCGCTTCCGCATCAACAACACTCTTGACTTTGGACAACTATTCAACAAAAACAAGATCAAGCTTCAATTCACATCAGAAATCTACAATTTAAGGGGAGTATTGTTGGGTATTCTACCTAAGAAGAAATTGAAGATTTCCAATATTATTGAAGTCGAAGTCTTGAAGAACAAAAGAAACAAAAATATTAGTCTAGGTTTATTTTGTAATTATTTTAATTGCTAGATTAGTATAAATAGCAACATATATCATCCATGTAAAGGTGAATAATTCTCCACCAAGGGTGGGAATTAATTCCATCAACAATATCATTATATCATCATCCTACATATATGATGATTTCAACATCAAATAAATAAACATCAAACATTAAACACATTGTGTTCATCATGTTCTTCATCATCATCATTATTATTATTTGGCATTTAATCATTCAAGTTGTGTTCGTCTTGTTCATACGCACGACTGAATCCAATCGCATGATTGAATTCACTCGCATCCTTCATTCGCACGAGTGATCCATACTCATAGCCTATTCGCACGAGTGAAACTGTCATGTTCTAAAAGTACCATGTTTAAAGCAATGGAAGACCAATTCGCTGCATTTACTACCGGTTCCGCATCCAGAACCTTCTACTTTTGGAGAATGAGATTAGAAATCACAATAAACCACCAAAGCTGTTAACGTTGAATGAATATTCACAGTGGAAACAACGGTTTGAAATTTATTTAAATGGAGTTGACCCAAGTCTTTGGACATCCATTGAGAGTGGTTATATGGTACGAGTCAGTGCTAATGGAGTCAAGTTGACTTTTAGAGGAATGAGTGAAGCTCGGAAGATTCTGTTCAATGCTCAAAAAAAGTATATGCCTGTTGACTCAGTCGATACATAAGGACATCTTTCATCAGTTCTCTGAGAACAAGCAGGCTAAAAAGTTATAGGAGGCATTGGAAAAGAGATATGATGGAAACACAACTCTCAAAGCACTAAAGGCTAAAGCTCTCAAAAAGGAATTTGATAATTTCTCTTCTATAGGGAATGAGAGCTTCGATGACATTATTGACAGATTCTATCATCTGATGAGTGAGTTGCACACTCATGGCGTGACCACATCCATGCAAGATAAAGTTTCAAGCTTTGTTGATGGTTTTCCGGATAAATGGGATTCATTTGTGTCCAATCTGAGACAAAACGACATTCTTGCAACGTTAGACATAAATGATTTCATCTTGAAGTTAAGGGAGGAGGAACTGCGAATCAATATAAGTTGAAGAAAAGATCCAATGTTCAGAATCCTTCACTTTACAACTCAGTTCTGACTCCAGCTATTTCAGGAGCACCGTTACAAACAGCATTCGTGTCTAGTTCCTCTACTCCTTCCCAAACCACTTCTTTAGGAATTGAAACGTCAGGGTCATCTGGAACACATACATAGTTCCTGAGGCAAATACTACAAAGTTGAAGACCGAGAATCTCGGTAATGTCACAGTGGAAGTTGCTAAGGAGCACATGGATCTTCTAGCGGCTGTTGTACACTCTTATGATGTTTTAGTTGTCGGTAAGATTGGAAATTGTCATCTTGCAGATAAGGATTATGAGCAAGTTCATGAAAATAAGCTATAAAGAATGGACATAATGTGGCCTTTGGCCAATGCAGTCAGAAGAGCTAAGAAGTTTGTCAGAAAGACGGGGCAAAATCTAGATGCCACTAAAGATACGACTTTTGGTTTTGAGAAAACCAAAGTTACATGTTTCAACTGTGGTGAAAAAGGGCACTTTAAACGTGAACGTGTAAAGCCCAGAAAACTGGAAATGGAAACCCATTTCCTACATTCAACTGTCAAGACAAAGACATGATTAGAACTGCTTCTTCATGTAAAGAGACAAAGGCTCTGACTACCCAAGATGATGAAGGGCAAGACTGGTCCTTCCGATTTGTTTCTCCTAGGGAATCAAATATTGCCTTTGTCGATGCACTGTATGATGGATCTGCTAGTGAAGGTGAGATCATAGCTAAGCATACGATGTCAGATACCGATGAAGCTATGAATGTTGTAAATCACCTGGTTGAGGATGAGCTTAGAGCCATAATTTCAGATTCTCCAGTCACTGATGAGTCTGATATGGCATTGATGGTTGATTCATCTTATTCATCATTGGTAAGTTCTAAAGACCAATTATTTGAAAAACATGCTTGAACTGAATGTGACAAATTTAGAGAAAGCATTGATATGAAATTTGCTAGGTTATTAAAACATAATGATAATCTAGTAAATGATTTACAACTCTGCACTGAAGCAAATCGTATTTTAAAACAAAATGATTGCAGCTTCAAAGAAAAGATAGAACTTTTGCGGAAACAACTATGGGAGACCGAGGTTGTTGCCTTAAATCAATAAAATGACATATAGTTTTATTTAAATTCTTTAGAAGCAACGAAAAAGGAAAAAGCAGTTTTGGAAGTCGAGGTTGATTCATTAAAATAAAAACTGCACAGTTTGGCGAGTTCTTCTCACATAGTTCAAAACTTAGTGAGAGAATGAAATAACGGGGAAGGTTTGGGTTATAAGGTAGTACCACCACCACATGAAATCCTTCTAAACACTAAATGTAGACCAATCAGTAATAATCCAGTAAAATATCATGTGGTGTCTACTCCTCTGGTTAGTGATCCTGATTCTACGGGCAAACCTATGGAACCTGTCGCTAAACAAAAGGATCTTACTTTGAAATCAAAAGAAAAGATGCTTGTTGAAAATTTAGATGATAAAATTAAAAGGGTTAATTTAAGGTCAGGTTCACAAACGTCTATTTCAGAATCCCAAATGACTAATCCAATTAACCATAAATGTATTAATCATCAAAGTCCAAATAAAATGAAAGTTAAAGATATTCAAAATGTCGAAACAATTAATTTTGGTAAAGAAGCTGAAACATCTAAAAGAGAAGTGACAAAACCCAACTAGACACATCTCACACCCTTACCAAACTCAACGCTACATAAAAATTTTCTTCAATCTATAGAAGGAATATCATGCTACAGTTAAGGAAAACGAGGACATATCTCTCTTAATTGTCCTTATTATTAGATGCCTAAAAAGAAAATTGAACTTTATGATGCAAAACCAAGTTTTTCTAAAATAAGATCTAATAATCCACCTAAGAGTATTAGTGAATCTAAAGTTCAAACCATAAGCCAGTCGTCTGTTTACCACAAACAGGCCTTACACAAAACTGGCTTATGGAAGATAAAATCAAGTAATATATCTGATAGTGAGGAAAATAAGAAGAAATAAATGCCCTCATCCTCTAAAGGACAGTGGGTTGAACTCATGGTATGTGATTCCTCTAGGTCACCCAAGCTAGTTAAGCCTTGGGTCCCAAACCTGATCTAATCAATTCCTTTGAATGTGCAGGGTGTCCGCTACAGCGCTATCACTAATACCTAGATTATTGATTGTGGGGCGTCCAAGCACATGACTAGAAATTCATCTCTCTTTTTTAATGTCAAACAAATTAAAGGGGGACATGAATCATTTGCTGGGAATAAAGGAGCTTACATCACCGCTCAAGGCAAAGTGGGAAACGAGAAAGTGAAGTTTGATAAGGTCAACTATGTTCAACAACTACAGAACAAAGTGCTTTCAGTCTCCTAGATCTATGATAAAGGATTCAAAGTTGTGTTTCACAACAAGAAGTGCAAAATGTTGAAGAAGGATTATGTTATCCAGGAGGATAAAGTTCTAATGTCAGCTTCAAGATATAATGATCTGTATGTCTTCGATCTATCAAAAGCCTCCACAACTAAGACCACTACGCAATGCTTCTTGTCAAAAGGCAATAGAGTGGGATTCAGTCTCCTGGCATAGGAGAATGGGGCATATTAATCCTAAAAAGATTAATCATCTGGTACAGAATGATTTAGTGAATGGAGTAACTGTCAAGAATTTCCAACTTTTGGATTTTTGCATAGCATGTAAAAAGGGGAAAAAGACCAAGAAGTCTCATAAAGCTAAGATAGTTAATTCTATTGATATTCCTCTCGAGCTTCTACACATGGATCTGTTTGGACATGTTAGCACAAAGAGCATTGCTAGAGATCAGTACTGCTTTGTAGTAACTGATGATACTCAAGATTCTCTTGGGTGATTTTTCTGAAAGCCAAGTTAGAGACATTTGATTCCTTCAAGCATCTAGTCACTACATTGGAATCGCTCTATAAGCTAAAAGTACGAAATATTTGGTCAGACAACGGCATAGAGTTCAAGAATCAGTGGATGGAGGCATATTGTAGAGATAAAGGAATTGTACATCAATTTACTTCTGCCTACACTCCACAGATGAATAGGGTTGCTGAAAGGAAAAATCAGAGCTTGATAGAGACAGCCAGAAGAATGCTAGCCGACTCTAAACTGCCCATTCAATTCTGGAATGAGGCAGTGGCTAATGCATGCTACACTCTCAATCGAGTCTTGGTGGTCAAACGACATAGGAAAACATGTTATGAACTGCTCCAGTGACATAAACCCAACTTAGAGTATCTAGAACTATTTGGTGCACCGTGCATGTTTTAAAGAAGACTCAGACTTGAAAGTTTTGTGAGAAGGTAGAATAAGGTATCTTTCTCGGATAAAATATACCAGACAAGAGAGTTTATAACAACTCAACGGGTCAGGTAGAAGTGTGGTGCAATGTTGATGTCCAAAGATACACCACCCCTTGCTGGACAAGTACCTTCCTTCTTCTTTGACTATGATGGATTTTTTAAGTTCTTCAACCTACCTCCTTCTCATCCTGATGAGAAGTTGTCTGTTGCAATGATGTACGATGTTCTAAACACTCCTCCACCAGACTCAACATCCCCTGCTCCATTAGATGATACTTCCAGCCTTTCAGGGGGAGAGCTTGAAGTAAGTGATTCTTCCTCTAATGATGAAGTAGTTGAGACTGCAAATATGGACCAGGAGGTCTAGGATCCCACCACTGAAAGTACACAAGCATCAGATCTTGATGCCTCTGACACCTCTGAACCTCATACTCCAACAGGTACAGAACTGGACCTGGAATTCAAAATCTGGATACTGAGGTAGTTGTTCCTACCACTCATGGATCTTGAATTAATATGCATCATCCCCTAGAAAACGTCATTGGGGATGTTCTATCGGGAGTGCAGACACGGAATTAGCTATACTAAGCTGATTACGCCTTTGTCATGGAAAAAGGATATCTTCTCGATGGTTCTTATCGATGTTTTATGTCTCAATTTGAGCCAAAATATGCAAGTGAAGCCTTGAATAATGAGGAATGGGTTAGTGCTATGCAAGAAGAACTCCTTCAGTTCAAGAAGTTAGGAGTATGGACTCTTGTGGATAGACCCTAAGGTGCTAAAGTGATTGGAACTAAATGGGTTCTGAAGTGCAAGAAAGATGACCAAGGGGTCATTATCAGAAACAAGGCTCGGCTTGTTGTTCAAGGGTTTAGAAAAGTAGAGGGCATTGACTACAATGAAGTGTTTGCACCTGTGCCAAGGATGGAAGCAATTCATATATTCTTAGCCTAAGCATCCTACATGAAGATCAAATTTTATCAATTGGATGTGAAAAATGGCTTCCTTCATGGTGAAATTCATGAACAATATACCTCAGTCAACCGAAAGGATTTGAGGATCCATATCATTGGCATAGAGTTTACAAACTGGACAATGCTCTTTACGGGCTCCATCAATCCCCTGGAGCCTGGTATGAGAAACTCTCAACTCATCTAGTGAAACATGGTTTTCGCAGAGGAGTTATTGACTACACGTTATTCATCAAAGAAAAGGATGGTGATTTACTACTGGTATAGATATATATGGCTAGTTCATTATATGATGTGTCGGTAGATTCAACACAATCAACGCATTTCCAATAAGGGGCGACAAGCAAAATTAATGTCACAAATGTGTGCAGATGACCATAAAAATGAGCAAAGCACATGGAAAAACTTCTAAGTGCAATCAAGCTAATGACCAATGTTGTTGGTGCGTTATGTGCAAAAGAAAAACAAATGCTCTAACAAGAAGATAGGTTGTGTGCCTCTCTGTTGTCGGTGGCACTGACCTGAGGATAAGCATAACCTAAATATTCTACAAGTCATTGATGTTTGCGCCTCTATGCTGTGTGATGGCACTAAGCTGAGGCTTGGCATCTCTTTGAAAGCTCTTAGAATAGTTTCTTCTTGTCAAATACCCGTAGACCACTCAAAAATCTCCTAAGCAATGTTGATTACCATATAAGTGTAGGATCCACAAATGCTTGTTGAAATATTTAAACCTAATTCATCACCAATGTGAGTCAAAAATTTGTGTATGATTTAAATGGACAAATATACTGACAATCATCGTGGCTGCAACTCTTGATAGTCAAAATCATTGTGTGCATCTTGTAGCTCTAGTATGATTTCTTGAAAGTGCTATTGACTCTCAGACAAAACATGAAAATATAGCATCAAAGTGCATATTAAAAGGGGTCCCCAAATGATTATGATATACATGTATGATTCCATAATGAATCTTTCCATATATGATCAAATTAACTTGAAGTTATTCTACTTCGGAAGTAAAATCGATTAGATGTATTCTAAAAGGTTTCCATCCATCTCAAACCCAAAACCACAAAAATATGTCTTGTTTTCTTTTAAATTTCAAGTTATTTTCTATTTTCTAATTTTTTGTTGCATAAATGTCGGACTATACAACTAGATGAAATCTGTGAATCACTCACTAAAAAGGGTCACGTTTGAGGTGACCAATCAGTTTTAAACTAAAAGGATCACGTCTAAGGTGATCAAATGATGTTAAATTAAAAGGGTCATGTTAGAGATGATCATAGGTCATAATGTTATATATCAAAAGTTAAAATTTTAAATGTTTGAAAGTGTATGAGGTCAAACTCATAAGTATGAGCCAATCGCACGATTAAATCATAAGTATGAGCCAATCGCACGATTAAACCATACGTATGAGCCAGTCACACGATTAGACCATGAGTATAGGATAACCATATGATCGGACCACAAGACTGAACCAATCATACGAATTGATGAAGGAGTATAAGCCAGTCGCATGACTGAACCCCAGTCGCTCGAATGAAGAATGCGTATAGGTCCACTCGCACGATAGAAATTTAAAACAGTATAAATAAAGGGGTCAGTCGGTCGTAACCGTTACCACCCTTTAAAACTCTCTGAAACCGCCTACACACGCACATACTCTGCTCAAATTTTGTTTAACTGAGATTACTGTCTGATTGTGATCCTAACGTATTTTCTACTCATCTACAGGTACTTTGCAACTGAAATCAGCAAAAATTAATGTCTTAATCAGACCTTTAAGGACCGATAATGCTAAAACCTAGAACCGAGACTAACTCTTAAGAATAGACCACTTAAATGAATACTAATGTTGATTTAAATGAAACTAAGTGCCATTTCGAGTGTCTGCGGTCCAAATGAATCTAAACACGAAGTATAATGTCATGTTTTTGACAAAGATTCAAATCCATGGTGTTCAACAATGAAGGATGCGAATGGACATGTTGATGAACTTCAGTCACACGATTGAGCTGGGCGTATGACTTAATCGCACGAATGAATCATGCGTATGGGTTTAGTCGCATGACTGATGGTATAGCATACGACTAAGCTTAGACGCAGGCTCAATCGTATGATTGAACTCAATCGTACGACTGAACCAGTTTTATCAAAATAGTTTAAGTTCCAACTATCATCTCTTATGCACGAATCTAATGTATATGTTTCTTCTGTTGCAGCAACACGGCTGATAGATGGACGATGAGCACAAAGCACAACATCTATGCTCATTTAGATGCTACTTCTCGGAACGCTTCCGAGTTCACTGGGATTATAGCCTTTCGGTAGAGATCGAGAATCTACAAGGCTATCTCTACACCATGCACTCTATACAGATCGATACAGCAGGCCTTCTGGGAAAGTGCCTCAGTTGACCGGTCGGTGGAGCCTCATTTCAGCCAAAGCTCCATTTTCAGACAAGACATTGAGGTACATGAAGAAGACCTAAGGAGAGCCCTATACTTGGGGGAAGATGGAGCCCATCCAACTAAGCTGCATCCACTGACTGTGCATGGATGCTTTCTAAGGATAAAGTACGCTGGGGACATCAATGTAGGTATGCTCAACAAGAGCAACCCAGTTCATGTACTTGGATCATGTTATCCTAAAGTGCATAGCTTCAAGGCGGGGAGGATTTGATGAAATGTCCAACCAAATCAAGAATGCATACGTTGGACTGGTACTGTACCACCCGTTCAGTTTCTCCCGTATGTTGTTCTCCTACATGATCGAGAACATTGAAGCCAAAGGCAAGGAAGGCTTCTGTATGTACCCATGGTTCTTACAGTTGATCATAGATGTGAAGCTTCCTATGCTACCAAAAGAGAAAAGATGATGATGTTAGTCTAGAGGTGATGGATGACACTACTTGGGGAAGAATGAAGGTGTATCGGGGGAAGCAGGTGAAGCCCCCTGTCAGGAGATTGTTTGGGCATTTGGCCAACGAAGACTACGTGGCGCCTGCTCACAAGAAATGGCATCATGATAATAGTGATTCTGATGTTGAGCCTATTGTGGTACCCACCGATGAAGACGACAATGATGATGACGATCTTGATGACAGTTAAGGTAGTGGAGATGCTGGTTTGAGTCAACCAAGGGCCACTGGCACTTCTACTATATCTCCACCATCTCCACAAGGTACCTCAAATGCTCCAGGTGGCTCTGAGCAGGCAGTTATCGACCCTGACTTTAAAGGACGTTTTATGTGTTCCCCATTTTAAAAACAAATTAATTTATGTTGCCAAATTGTGTAAAACTAATCAAGTTTCTGTGGAATTGTTTTCCACACATTTCTTTGTCAAGGATCTTCGCACGGGGGCACGTCTAATGCGGGGAGAGAATTACCTTGATGTCTACTATGCAAATCCTCCATCGTCACCACAAATAAACGCGGTTTCAACCACATCACCTCTCGATTGGCATCACAAACTTGGGCACCCCTCCGATCGGATCTCAAGAAAATAACCAAATGTTTAGGTTTACAACTTAATTTTCCGAATTTTCATTGTAATTCATGTTCAATCAATAAAAGCCACAAAGATTCATTTGGCACCAACTCATTTACTACTACAAAACCCTTACAATTGATTTATTCGAATGTTTGGGGACCAGTTGAAAAGTCCATTGACAGCTTCAGCTATTATGTGATTTTTGTTGACTTTCACACTAAATACATTTGGCTATATCCCATTAAACGCAAATCTGACGTCTCCATCCTGTTTCCTCAATTCAAATTGCTAGTAGAAAAGTTTTTCCAAACACCAATAATTTCTCTTTTTAGTGACAACGGTGGAGAATATATTGGTTTAATTCCTTATCTACAAGCTCAAGGTATTTCTCACTTCACTACACCTCCGCATACTCCCGAACAAAATGGTGTGGCCGAATGCCGTCATCGTAACATTGTGGAAACTGGCTTAGCTCTTCTCCACTTTGCTAAATTACCTCTCTCATTTTGGACACATGCTTTTCAAACCGCGGTGTATCTTTTTAATCGTCTCCCTACACCAATCTTAAATTTTCAAAGTCCATATTCCATCCTCTACAAGAAAGCTCCATCATACACCAAATTAAAACCGTTTTGATGCCTTTGCTACCCATGGCTTTGCCCGTATGCAAAATCCAAACTTCATCCACGTTCGGAAAGATGTGTATTTTTAGGCTACTCGCCATCAAAATCGGCTTACAAATGCTATAGTTACAATAGCCAACGATTATATCACTCTCGTCATGTGGAATTCATAGAGTCTGAATTTCCACTAAAATCTCTTACCACCTCCTTAGCAAAACCCACTGTTGATGAATTTCTAAGTCCCTCGCAAGCCTAATCTCGTTCATTTCTCCATAAACCTACTACTCTTCCATCACTCAATTCCACACCATCATCCAGCTCATCTACAACCCCGCCACACACCCGTTCCTTGCCGTCGGCCCAACAGTCTTCTTCCATTTCTACGGGCCTTCAACCCAACCAACCTTCCACTTACCCCACAGGCCCAACTGAGACAGCCCAATCACCTGCATTCCCATTCCAACCCAACCAGCCTATCCCTCCTTCTCAACAGGTCCCATCCTCCCACCACCAGGCCCAATCGTCTATCTCTACCCAACCCACCACACCTATTTCTACCGAGCCCACTTCCTCCTCAACATCATCCGACTCTTTCGCCGAATCAACCACCACCTCACTGATTCCTACACCTCCTCCACCACCTACCCGCACCCGCAAACCAAACCCAAAATGTTACAACTCAGCCTTCGTTAATCAACTACTGCTCATTCAATTCCTCCCATACTCGAACCATCCATGTCGCACCCTCAAAATCCACTTGCGGAGTTTTACCGCGAGGCATGTGGACAAACCAGGATCACAGTCAATAGTTACTCAGAACGACTCTAAATGCCATAATTTAAACATAATTAACCAAAATACCAACTTTAAACAATGCGGAAGCGTTTTTGAAAACAACCCAAGTCAATAAAGTATAACTTATGGCAAAACAAGTGCCAAACCAAAGAGTAAACTATAATTGTTAAAATGTCAACTTGTCTTGAAGCATAGTGTCTTAAAATGCAGTGAACCGTGCAGTGCTCCTATGGCAAGCAAGTTAAGGACCTGAGAAAAGCATACTAAAATGTCAACACATAGGTTGGTGAGTTCAAGAGTTTGAGTTCAATAAACATGTAAACAGTTGCGATAAATATAAGCAGTGTATGGTAATAGATAGCTAGTCTATTATCAGTAAATATTAATACATAGTGATTTTGCAATTGAAGCTGACTGTGATAGTTGTTGCCTCCTGTCACGACTTACCATGTCGTGAAAATGATCAATAGGACAAATTGCACCCGGTTGACCTCGAGTCACACAGGTGGGGCTCGTCAGACCCAGTAGTACTACCCAAGTTTCCCCGCTATTAAATATTAACAATTCAAAAGTGTGAGGACTTTTCTCATGGTAAACAGCACTATATTATATTTTACACAACTTAAATAATGAAAGCGTTCGTATAAATACCAGTATGCTATCTCCCCCAAAAGAGATTAAGTAAAGAGTGGGGCATGAACTCACCTGATGTATGCAAAGGTACTTAGGGTTTATTTTGAGAAACGAGAGGATAGCCAACCTTCACAGGTTACCTAGATCATGTGAGTACATAAGTACGTGTAAATAAAAGACATGTGAAACCCTAATCATACCAAAATCAAAGACTCAAGCTTCCAGACAAATAGACACGTTTGACCTAGTTGACCCGTTTGACCCGTTGGTGACATTATGAGTTATAATTCAAATAAAGCCAATGACACATACAACATACATGATAAGCATTCAAACAGTATCATACATATGCTATATCAACCCGGTGTATCACCTAGATCATCATACAATCAACTACTATACAAGTCATGCGAATCTAGAACATTAACATAACCACTAGCTACAAAACAACTAACATGTCATACAAGGTTCAACCATTCATCACATGCCATGTGAAGCCACTCACGACTTCACATCCTAAACCATGCCAATCCTACTAAGTAGGGGCCTCAGATCCGCACGCGTGTATAATGATCATAACCAAATTCTTTAAGCATATACATTGCATTCACAACATCACAACAATCAATTACCAGACCCAAGCATGATGTCCTACTACTACAAACATCCAAAGTATACATGAATTCATCAATAATATACCAATTCAAGCTCATACTAACATCTAGACATGATCAACAACACTTAAACATCTCAATCTAACAATCTTCATAAACAAAAGTTTATACTTTTGGCAAGCTATGATGAACATCATCAAATTAAATATTTCTAGCATTCATAACATCAATCTAGCATCTAATTTATCATCATGAACCCATCCATAACATCAATCCATCACTAGATCACTACTACATGCAAAATAAAGTTACTATTCTTAGTAACCTATGAACAACGCATCAAAATCCCAACTTTCTTGCATAATCAACGTATTCTAACATTCATACAACCTAATAATCATCAAACATTCATCAAACAATCATCCATCATGCATAATCACAATAATCCCGAATTAGGGTTTGCTTCAAAATCAATTTCATGATCAATCCACTAAAAACATAGAATTCTTGCATAATCGACGTTAACTAACATGTATACAATCTAACTAACATGTAAACATCATCAAACAACAACCAATTCGACCCAACAAGGACCAATTTCGAATCTAGGGTTCGGCCATAACGAACCTTCACAAAAACTCGAAAAACTAACCTTAAACTTGTGTAACTTGCAATTGATGATTCCCACGAGATGTATGCCTTGAAATCGATCCAAAATCGCAGGTATTGTGTTGTTCTAGGCCGAATTCGAAGTGGGGAGATGGAGAAGAGTGAAATCGCGGCCGATGGGGGGGTTAGGGTTTGGAATTTTTGTTTTATTAATATTTAATTTACATATTTACCCTTTAAACCCTTGTGTTTTGGTATTTTGTAAAAACTAAGCTTTAAACTCTTTGTAAAGTGTTTTTAACTTCATAATATAAAGATATAAACTTATAAAGTTCATTATATATCTTATCTTTATAAAACACAAGACATACGAATAAATAGACACGTTTCCGCGTTACGCGATAAATTCTTTAATTAACCGTTTATAAATGTGTAAACACATAAACATAACCCAATACTTACATAATCACTTAGATTCACATCAAATTAACATTAATAATTATTATTAGGTCACCAACGTTCAACGACAACTAGTGTGTGCTCACGACACGTGTTTACAAGACTTAACGGAACTAACGGGGTTTGGTAACGGAAATTTACCGGATGTCACATTATCCCCATGTTGAAAGAATTTTCGTCCCGAAAATTGCGTTACATGGTGAGAGTGTTCCATCCCTGGTTTCCATCACTGGTCTACTGCATTGGCACACAGAAATCGAAATCGTGTGAGTTTTGGATGTGTTGTCACATCATCTCCATGTTGAAAGAAATTTCGTCCCGAAATTTAAATCAATACCTTCGTCTGCTGGCATCGTTCCTTCGAATAGTTGAGGGTACTTAAGCTTCATTTGATCTTCCCGTTCCCATGTGAATTCCGGTCCACGTCGCGAATTCCAAAGGATTTTAACAATAGGTATCTTGCTTTGCTTAAGTGTTTTCACCTCACGATCCATCACCTCAACTGGTTCCTCAATAAAACGCAATTGTTCATCCACCTGAATTTCTTCTAGTGGTACGACCGTCGTTTCATCAGTTATGCACTTCTTCAAGTTTGACACGTGAAATACATCATGAATTCCGCTCAGCGAATCAGGTAGGGCTAATCGATAGGCTACTGGACCTATTCTTTCCACTATCTCAAATGGTCTAACGTACCTCGGATTTAGTTTCCCTCATTTACCAAACCGAACTACGCCTTTCCATGGTGAGACTTTCAACAAAACCTTGTCACCAACCTGAAACTCTAAAGGTTTCCGTCTCTTGTCAGCATAACTCTTTTGCCTGTTTCGCGCTGCAGCCATACGGTTCCGTATCTGTATAATTTTCTCAGTCGTCTCATGAATTAACTCGGGACCTGTTATCTGACTATCCCCAATTTCTGCCCAGCAAACCGGTGATTGACATTTTCTCCCGTACAACGCCTCGAAAGGTGCTGCTTGTATACTAGTGTGATAACTGTTGTTATAAGAGAATTCCACCAATGGCAGGTGAATTTCCCAGTTATTCCCGAAGTCAATCACACAAGCACGTAGCATATCCTCCAGCGTTTGTATAGTACGCTCACTCTGACCATCCGTCTGTGGATGATATGCAGTACTCATATCCAAACGTGTACCCAAGGATTTCTGCAATGATTGCCAGAAATGTGACGTGAAACGAGCGTCACGGTCGGAGATAATTGAGATCGGTACCCCATGTCTCGAAACGATCTCCTTGAGGTACAGGCGAGTTAACTTGTCCATCTTGTCGGTTTCCCTTATTGCGAGGAAATGAGCAGACTTTGTCAATCGATCCACAATAACCCATATCGTGTCACAACCAGTACTAGTCCGGGGTAGCTTAGTAATAAAATCCATGGAGATTTGTTCCCATTTCCACATTGGAATCTCGGGTTGTTGTAATAGGCCGGATGGTTTTTGATATTCCACTTTCACCTTCGAGCAGGTCAAACACTTGCTCACGTACGTAGCTACATCCGCTTTCATGTTAGGCCACCAATAGTGAGCCTTTAGGTCATGATACATCTTGTCGGATCCAGGATGTATAGAATACTTAGATTTGTGTGCCTCGCTCATAACTAAATCTCTCAGATTTCCATGAACAGGCACCCAAAGTCTATCCATGAAATACCGAATTCCATCCTCTTTCATCACTAGCTGCTTATCCATTCCCCTTAAAAATTCAGAACCAATATTTTCCACCTTTAAAGCCTCTATTTGTGCCTCCTTAACTTGTTCGGGCAGTTGGGTACTGATAGTAAGCTGTAAAGCTCGCACCCGTCGGGGTTTAGCTGTTTCCTTCCTGCTTAAAGCATCGGCAACTACGTTCGCCTTTCCCGGATGATACTTAATTGCGCAATCATAATCATTTAGTAGTTCCACCCAACGTCGCTGCCTCATATTCAACTCTTTTTGCTCAAAGATATGTTGAAGACTCTTGTGATTGGTGTAGATTGTGCACTTGGTACCGTACAAATAATGTCTCCAGATCTTTAAGGCAAAAACTACCGCGCCCAATTCTAAGTCATGGGTAGTATAGTTCTTCTCGTGAACCTTTAGTTGTCTCGAGGCGTAAGCTATCACCTTGTCTCGTTGCATCAAGACACAACCCAATCCTTGAATGGATGCATCGCAATACACCACAAAGTCATCTGTTCCCTCGGGTAATGCTAATATCGGGGCAGTACAGAGTTTTTGTTTCAATAATTGGAAAGCTGATTCTTGACTCTCAGCCCATTTGTATGTCGTTCCTTGTGAGTCAAGGCTGTGAGAGGTTGTGCGATCTTAGAAAATCCTTCTATGAATCGGCGGTAATATCCTGCTAATCCTAGAAATTGTCTTATCTCACTTGGTTTTGGGTGTAGTCCAATTCTTTATCGCCTCAATTTTGGCAGGATCAACGTGTATTCCTTCTCATTAACAATATGACCTAGGAATTGTACTTCTCTTATCCAAAGTCACACTTTGAGAATTTAGCATACAGCTGCTCATTTTTCAATAGTTCCAAGATCATTCGTAAGTGCTCTTCATGCTCCTCCTTGGTCCTAGAGTATATCAGTATATCATCGATGAACACAATGACAAACTGATCAAGATAAGGTTTGCACACGCGGTTCATGAGGTCCATGAACACAGCAGGTGCATTAGTCAACCAAAAGGCATGACCAAGAACTCTAATGACCATAACGAGTACGAAATGCAGTCTTGGGAATATCTTCCTCTCGAACTCTGAGTTGATGATAACCAGATCTCAAGTCAATCTTCGAGTAATAGCTTGATCCTGAAGCTGATCGAACAAGTCGTCGATACGAGGTAAAGGGTATCGGTTCTTGACTGTTACTTTGTTTAACTCTCGATAATCGATGCACATTCGAAAGGTACCATCCTTCTTCTTAACAAAGAGTACAGGAGCTCCCCAAGGTGATGTACTAGGTCGAATAAAACCCTTATCCAAAAGCTCCTGAAGTTGTGACGACAACTCCTGTAGTTCGTTTGGTGCTAATCGATAAGGTGCTCTAGCAATCGGAGCTGCGCCAGGAATCAACTCAATCTGGAATTCCACTTGGCGGTGCGGTGGTAATCCAGGAAGATCTTCTGGAAACACCTCCGGAAAGTTGCGTACTACGGGAATATCCTCCATTCTCTTTTCTTCCTTTTGCTTATCGGTTACAAGTGCTAGGATAGCCACGCGGCCCTTTCGTAACAACTTTTGAGCTTTCATATACGAGATGATGCCTATCACAGCACCACTCCTATCACCTTTGACAGTAAGAATTTGATCACCAACCGGGATCCGTATAATCTTCTCGTGACATATGACTTCCGCTTGCTTGCTAGAGAGCCAATCCATGCCTATCACAACATCAAAACTTCCCAGCGTAACAGGCATGAGATCTATAGCGAAAGTATGACCAGCAAGTTCTATCCTACAGTCTTAAGGATATGCGTTACATGGATTTGTTTACCGTCGGCTAATTCCACAGTGTACTTAGATTCTAAAGCAGAAGGTATATCACTTAAAAGACTACAGAATTTTAAGGACACAAAACTCCTATCGGCTCCAGTATCAAATAGTACCGTAGCAAAACAACCATTAACAGGGAATCTACCAGTAACAGTTGTGGGATCATTTAGAGCCTCACCTGAGCCAATGACGAAGGCTCTCCTTTGGCTCCATCTCTATTGCCGCCATTTCCAGTGCCGTTTCCACCATTGTTGTTATTATTGCCATTGTTGTTGTTGTTCCCATGATTGTTGGTGTTGTTGTTGTTGTTGCCATTTCCGTTCCTTCTCAGTTGTGGGCAGTTTCGTTTGTAATGCCCTTCTTTCCCACACTCAAAACAACCCTTGGGGTTTCTTGAGATTGTTGTGGCCTCTCATTAGTTCACCACGGCAATCCTTCGCGGCGTGTCCAATCTTTCCACAACGTTGACACTTGAAGTTATCACACCGTCCCACATGGTGGTAGTTACACCGTGGGCATTTAGGATGTCTGCCGCCGTAACCGCTGGGTCCTTGGTTATTTGGGGCAGTTTGGTTGAAATTTCGGTTATTATCGAACCGCCGCTGTTGCTGTTGAGCTGGTTGTTGTTGCTGTTGGGATTGTTGTTGACCGCCAGACGATGATGATGATGATTTGTTGTTGCTATTGCTGGGAGCATCCCACTTCCTTTTGTTGTCGGGCACGCTCACCACAACGCCCCGTTTGGGTAACCGCCCTTGCTCTACCGCCTGATCAGTAAGTCTATGGGCAATTTGGATGGCCTGCTGAATCATAGTCAGGTTAGAGCTGTTACCATACTTTGGATTTCAGGCACCAATCCTCGTATGTAGTGCTTGATTCTCTTATGTGTCTCATTAACCATTCCTGGACACAATGTGGCCAGCTCATGAGTACGGGTCGTGTAAGCCTCAATTTCTGAACCCTTCATCTTAAGCTGCCAGAATTCCATCTCCAACTTTTGCACCTCATTTCGAGGACAGTACTCCTCGATCATCATATCCTTGAACTCATTCCAGGGGAGTCCATTTGCCATCGCTTGTCCAAGCATCTGGACTTGCGCGTTCCACCAAGACAGGGCAGCACCCTCCAAAGTCCGGTGGCATACTTTACTTGATCCGCCGGTGGACAGTTACATTTGGAGAAAACGGACTCAGTCTTCTCAAACCAGCGTACAAGCCCTACAACACCCTCTGTACCGCTGTAGGTGTGTGGTTTGCAATCCATGAAGGACTTGTATGTACACACTGGTGGTCCTGTTTTAACACAACACACGTTAATCAAACATCCCCTATAGTTATAAAGGATATCAGATTTGTTTTTCTATCATTGTTTACCTGCCGGTTGACCCGTGTGGCAGAGCCACTGCCGCCTGAACATGCTCATTAATAGAGCAGCCAATTCCGCAGGAGTCATGTTAATAGCACCACCACCCTGTTCTCCGGTGCCACGTCCACGTCCTCGTCCACGACCACGTCCACGTCCACGTCCACGAGCGTCCATTCTTTTCACTTTATATTCACAATACAATAATGAGTAACATCATACACATTTAACTCATTGAAGCGTAGTAAATAGTAAATGAGAGAAATAACGTATCATCACAACCACAACATTCATAACAAAAATAATAACCAAGTAAATAAATTGCAATAAGTCACAACGTATTTAGCAATGTCAAAATTGAAGTTTTGTCGTTCGTGTGGGGAAACAACCCTTCCCACATAGGTTTCAAAAAGAAACACTACGTAGTCTAAGTTATATAAAGAAGTCAATCGACAATGTCAGACCCATCACTATCATCCTCCATCTCCTCCGTTCCTCCTCCTCGGGTCCCTCCTCGGGATCCTCCTCATCCTCAGAGTCTGCGGCAGGAGCAGGAGCTATAGCAATCTGTGCTGCTAGTTGAGCTTCTAAGATGGCAATCCTATTATCAGCTATGGCGTCCCGCTGTTCACGAGCAGTCACGCGTCCTTGGAGTTCCATAACACCATCTTGCATATGGTGACAACCGTTCAGCGTCTTCCCGTGTTCTTCCTTGAGTTCGTCCAATTGATGTCTCAGGTTGTACACCTCCTGCTGTAGTGTACAGACATCACCCGTGAGTCGTCTCACACGATGCTGTTCAGTATCCAGTGCAGCCATTAGCGCAGCAATCAATTGCTCGTTGGACTGCGCCGTTCGTGGGAGTGAAAACATGGGTTGATTGGCATTGTTCCTAGTCCTTGGCTTTAGGACAGGTACGCGCTCCCTAAACATGATGTGGTCAACAAATCTAGGATAAGAACGCCAGTCTTGCGGAGGGTCACGCTTCATCAATGCGAATGGTTGATCCCAGTCAATCTCCTCTCGGGGATAAGCCAGTCTAGGCCAATCAAATCCATCATCAGGTACAGGTGCGGGAGGTGGGGATTCAGATCGTGTAGGTGATTCGGGTCGTTTACCCGGAGCTCTTGAAGACGATGCCATGCTGCAGATAATGTGATGTGTATGCCAATGAGTGTACAGTCGATGGAACAAGAAACAGGTAACTAACTAACTGTGGGTTATAGTCTAGTGTGTATGCAACCTAGTTCCCTATAACCAATGGCTCTGATACCAATCTGTCACACCCTCAAAATCCACTTGCGGAGTTTTACCGCGAGGCATGTGGACAAACCAGGATCACAGTCAATAGTTACTCAGAACGACTCTAAATGCCATAATTTAACATAATTAACCAAAATACCAACTTTAAACAATGCGGACGTTTTTGAAAACAACCCAAGTCAATAAAGTATAACTTATGGCAAAACAAGTGCCAAACCAAAGAGTAAACTATAATTGTTAAAATGTCAACTTGTCTTGAAGCATAGTGTCTTAAAATGCAGTGAACCGTGCAGTGCTCCTATGGCAAGCAAGTTAAGGACCTGAGAAAAGCATACTAAAATGTCAACACATAGGTTGGTGAGTTCAAGAGTTTGAGTTCAATAAACATGTAACAGTTGCGATAATATAAGCAGTGTATGGTAATAGATAGCTAGTCTATTATCAGTAAATATTATACATAGTGATTTTGCAATTGAAGCTGACTGTGATAGTTGTTGCCTCCTGTCACGACTTACCATGTCGTGAAAATGATCAATAGGACAAATTGCACCCGGTTGACCTCGAGTCACACAGGTGGGGCTCGTCAGACCCAGTAGTACTACCCAAGTTTCCCCGCTATTAAATATTAACAATTCAAAAGTGTGAGGACTTTTCTCATGGTAAACAGCACTATATTAATATTTTACACAACTTAAATAATGAAAGCGTTCGTATAAATACCAGTATGCTATCTCCCCAAAAGAGATTAAGTAAAGAGTGGGGCATGAACTCACCTGATGTATGCAAAGGTACTTAGGGTTTATTTTGAGAAACGAGAGGATAGCCCCTTCACAGGTTACCTAGATCATGTGAGTACATAAGTACGTGTAAATAAAAGACATGTGAAACCCTAATCATACCAAAATCAAAGACTCAAGCTTCCAGACAAATAGACACGTTTGACCTAGTTGACCCGTTTGACCCGTTGTGACATTATGAGTTATAATTCAAATAAAGCCAATGAACACATACAACATACATGATAAGCATTCAAACAGTATCATACATATGCTATATCAACCCGGTGTATCACCTAGATCATCATACAATCAACTACTATACAAGTCATGCGAATCTAGAACATTAACATAACCACTAGCTACAAAACAACTAACATGTCATACAAGGTTCAACCATTCATCACATGCCATGTGAAGCCACTCACGACTTCACATCCTAAACCATGCCAATCCTACTAAGTAGGGGCCTCAGATCCGCACGCGGTATAATGATCATAACCAAATTCTTTAAGCATATACATTGCATTCACAACATCAAACATCAATTCCACCAGACCCAAGCATGATGTCCTACTACTACAAACATCCAAAGTATACATGAATTCATCAATAATATACCAATTCAAGCTCATACTAACATCTAGACATGATCAACAACACTTAAACATCTCAATCTAACAATCTTCATAAACAAAAGTTTACTTTTGGCAAGCTATGATGAACATCATCAATTAAATATTTCTAGCATTCATAACATCAATCTAGCATCTAATTTATCATCATGAACCCATCCATAACATCAATCCATCACTAGATCACTACTACATGCAAAATAAAGTTACTATTCTTAGTAACCTATGAACAACGCATCAAAATCCCAACTTTCTTGCATAATCAACGTATTCTAACATTCATACAACCTAATAATCATCAAACATTCATCAAACAATCATCCATCATGCATAATCACAATAATCCCGAATTAGGGTTTGCTTCAAATCATTTCATGATCAATCCACTAAAAACATAGAATTCTTGCATAATCGACGTTAACTAACATGTATACAATCTAACTAACATGTAAACATCATCAAACAACAACCAATTCGACCCAACAAGGACCATTTCGAATCTAGGGTTCGGCCATAACGAACCCTTCACAAAAACTCGAAAAACTAACCTTTAAACTTGTGTTACTTGCAATTGATGATTCCCACGAGATGTATGCCTTGAAATCGATCCAAAATCGCAGTATTGTGTTGTTCTAGGCCGAATTCGAAGTGGGGAGATGGAGAAGAGTGAAATCGCGGCCGATGGGGGGGTTAGGGTTTGGAATTTTTGTTTATTAATATTTAATTTACATATTTACCCTTTAAACCCTTGTGTTTTGGTATTTTGTAAAAACTAAGCTTTAAACTCTTTGTAAAGGTGTTTTAACTTCATATATAAGATATAAACTTATAAAGTTCATTATATCTTATCTTTATAAAACACAAGACATACGAATAAATAGACACGTTTCCGCGTTACGCGATAAATTCTTTAATTACCCTTTTATAAATGTGTAAACACATAAACATAACCCAATACTTACATAATCACTTAGATTCACATCAAATTAACATTAATAATTATTATTAGGTCCCAACGTTCAACGACAACTAGTGTGTGCTCACGACACGTGTTTACAAGACTTAACGGAACTAACGGGGTTTGGTAACGGAAATTTACCGATGTCACAATCCACCTATAATCAAGCCTTAAAAGACCTAGATTGGCATAAAGCCATGGATATTGAGTTCAAGCTTTAATAACGAATGCACATAGGAACTAGTCCCTCCCTTACATCACAAACCTATCGTTGTAAATGGGTATTTCGTATCAACGACATCCTGATGGGTCTATTGAGAAATACAAGCGCGTCTCGTCGCAAAAGGCTTTCTCCAAGAATATGGGAAAATTATTTTGAGACATTTAGTCCGTTACCAAACCCATCACAATCCGTATAGTTCTTGCCATTGCCTTGTCTCAAAATTGGCCACTTCGGCAACTCGATGTTACCAACGCCTTCTTACATGGCACTTTGCATGAAGATGTTTACATGATCCAACCCCCGGTTATGAAAATCTGGATTTTCCTAATCATCTTTGTCACTTGAGGAAATCCTTTATGGTCTTAAGCAAGCATCACGTGCTTGGTACATGGAACTCACAAACTTCCTTCTTGAACTTGGTTTTCACAAATCCTTAGCAGATCCATCTCTATTCATCTATAGCCATGATGGGATTGTCTTGTATTTCTTGGTATATGTTGATGACATTGTCTTAACTGGTAGTAGTGATACCTTTGTCCAACACATCATTCACTCATTATCCAAAAAATTTCTGTCAAAGATCTTGGCAGGCTACACTACTTTCTTGGTATAGAAGTTATATCCACTACTAATGGTTTATTTCTATCCCAACATGCTCATATCCAAAATCTTCTCACAAAGTTCAAAATGGATGGTGCTAAACATGTTACCACCCCTCTCAACTCTACTGAACCACTCTCTCCTGTTGATGGCTCACCTCATGTGATCCTACACCTTATCGTCAATTAGTGGGTTCTCTTCAATACCTTGCCTTTACTCGACCCGATATCATTTGCCATTAACAAACTCTCTCAATACATGCACAACCCCACTCAACTCCATTGGCAATCCTTAAAACGAGTCCTTCGTTACCTCAAAGGTACAATCCACCACGACTTATTTCTAAACCGTGGTTCTCCCATCACTCTCACTGCTTTTACCGACTCCGATTGGGGTGGCATTACCGATGGGGGTCGTTCCACTACTGCGTATATCATCTATCTTGGTTCCAACATTATCTCTTGGCGCTCATCGCTTCAAAAATCAGTCTCCAAATCTTCCACGGAGGCGGAGTACAAGGCATTAGCAAATGGCGCTGCCGAACTTTCTTTGGTCCAGAACCTCTTATTGGAGCTTGGTTTGAAGATGGCTAAAACCCCTACGTTACTTGGTGACAATGCCGGTGCTACTTATCTATGTGCAAATCTAGTGTACCACTCGAGGATGAAACATGTGGCACTCGATTACCACTTTGTTTGGGAGAAAGTTACTGATGGTTCACTAAAGGTCCTTCATGTCCACTCGGCCGACCAACTTGCTGACATGCTTACCAAAACACTGGGGCGGGGTCCTTTCCAACGGTTACGGTCCAAGATTGGAGTCTCCGATGGATCCTCCATCTTGCGGGGGCATATTAAGGAAAATAATATTTCATTCTCATGATTTTAGTTTCTATTTATAAGGTAGAGTTATTTTAGATAGCATTTTATTATTATTCTTCTCCACATATTTAGCCTTCACCATAGCCTTAGTATTTTCCTTTCCATTCATGTATTGTATCAAGTTCTGTACTAGCTATTTAAAAGCCATAGTATTCGATGTAAATGTATGCCTTTTAATAATACAATTAAGCTTTTATACGCTGCACCACTTTAAATCTTTATTGCAAAATAATATCTTGAACGTTTTAACAATTTAATGTCATGGGTTTGACTTTATCGCTGGTACTTTGTTAAAAGTTAAAATGTTCTTCTGGAACATGCAAGCCATCCCTTTCCCTTTAGACTAATTCTATTATATATTCCAATATGATTCTATGAAGGATTTATATGAAAAAAGCAGGATTAGTCACGTATGTGTCATAATATGAAAGGCTTTTGGAATTATGCTTACGCTAAAGAATGGTACGATATACATTTATTAAACAGAGCCGGGACACTACTTCAACTTGCATGCACCTGTTGTTTCTTCAAACCAACATGATATCAAAAGATGCAACCTCATAAATGCATGGATGATGGATCTACATTAAAAGTAACATAATGGAGTATTTTGCAAATAAGATTTTTCCATAGGAGCTAACTCATTTGATATCCTTCTTTCATACGCTAAAAGCCTCTAAATTTCTTGTTCCGCATGTTTATTGTTGATTGTTAAAAGGTCTTTGATGTTATGGGTATTGGAGATAGATAAAAAATGCTTATCTTAACCTTAACAAGCACCAATGGGACATAACTACTTAAGAATGCCGAAGATATAAAACTTTTAAATGTTGTTGGCTTTTAACATATTTTTCATTCCAATGATAAGATGGTTTTGTCCCATCTTGATCATAATGACACTGAAAAACAAGTATCATTTTTAAAGAACTTTTAACGTTTCTAATATCCTACTTAAATATTTAATTTCTTCAAACCTTAACTATTGTTCGCATCTTCTATTTTCAGTCTATTTTTATATTCTAAATGCAACTGTTATATTATTTTAATCTCTTGACGGTTATTCGTGATCTATTAAATCTATGTAAAATCACAAAAGGAAAATACAACAAAGCTGTTATTGCAAGTGACATCATGTATGTTGTTAGTTGTTTCATGTTTACTAATAGTTTAAGCATCCATCAGGAATAGTTTGTTGAATTTAATGTTCTACTTTATGGTGCACTGCCAGGTTTGTTGTTGGAAAATATCCAAGATTTCTAAGAGCCCGTTGGAAGTTCTTGAAAAATGTCATAAACAAGTAGTTTGAGTTCACGCATGAAACACACCTTGGGGAACATGTTGTATGACTGCATAACACTTTTTTTTGTTTAGATCTACACCTGGTGCTACTGATGTTTCTGTATCCACCTTCTCTATTTTTTTTTCAAACTGCACCTTGTGCTATTGTTGTGTCCAGATTCTCTTTCTTTATTGTTTAGTTTAGGCCTTAGGGTGACTAGACACGAGAAGTTTTTATTGATAATTGAAACAAAGGAAACATAAACAACCCTTTAGTTACTGGGAACTTTATTTAGCTTTAAACTAGAATCTTATAATTAGACATGAGTACTCAGTGTTCCATTTATATGATTCAGGATGAATCCAAGGCAGCAAAACTATAAGAATATTCGCAGAGGCTGATGAACCTTCTTAGTAAGATTATTCTGTAACTTTTTTTTAACTAGAATATTATGCTATATGATGTCTTTTTTTAATGCGGAAAATGACTAAGATTATAGGACACGCACTCGGTAATTTTGATTACTTAAAGGACCCGTATATGAATAGGACCGTGCTTGATTTATTGAAGGTTTGCATCTGTATTAAACATTGGAATTTCTTTTATACGCTTTAGCAATCTAACCATATGTGTTAGACCTATAAATCTGTGATGTCATTTTGTATAATTTTATGTTTTTTTGGATTTATTATTTGGTATTTTAGAATGGCTCTGTTTTCTGCACACAAATACAAGTGCTGCCAGGCACTTGGAGACCCATTTTTCAGTCATGAATTGTTGAAGAATTCAAACTAGAACATTACACAACCATTGAATTCTCTTGAAATATTTCCAAAACAAAACAGAGTCAAACCTTTTTTATCTTTACGAACAGGAACATAAATTGACCACTCCTAACCTGTGCGTACCAGAACATCAACCGAGAACCGAACAGATTACGAACCCATCGAACAAAACAATAACATGGATGAATCTTACAATCGTGATAACACTTTTAGATTAAACCAATTGAGGGTACACTCAAGGTTTAATCGGATTAGACTAAGATTCTTGAAAACTTGAGTTTGAAAGCAGTCAGAGATAACCGTACCACCGATTTCTTTCTTTCTACCCATGATCAAACTATTGTTTTCTTCTGTTCACCAAAATAAAAAAACTTTTGTACAACTACCACCGTTCCATCTTAATGAATCGATTTAGAAGCCATGTACATCTCAATTAAATGAAGCCCACTTATTTAATAAATAAGACCCAAGTATTATTATTTAGTGCAAGTATATGGTCCAACAAAATTACTAAACATTAATTAAAATAAACGAGCATATACTCTGCATCTCCTAACTTGTTCATAAATAATAATGTTTATTAAATCATCAAGCTAACCCACTAACACTAAAACAATGTCAATAACACGAAACTAACCAACATGAATAACCTTTTTTTTTTTTGACATGCTTAATGTCCGCAAGTATGTTTTAAAGTCCAGTCACCTTTTCTACAACATGATCTCATGTTTTTGAGTGGCTTGTACGTATCTCCCTAGGCAATAATAGTTTAGAATTTAGATTTTATATTACTACATCCCAATTTGAAGTTTTGCATATTAAAACCCTTTTGGCAACAATTAGATCTTAGGAGATATATCACTTTATAGATCAAACAGGTTGTCTTTCTACCTTCAATTGTAAAATTTAATGTGGAATTTTTTTCTTTTTTGTTCATCGAACTTGATAACAACAATGCATATAAATAGCAATAGTTGGCAATTGACACTAAGAATCATGTTCACTTACCTTTATAGTTTGTATGACTGACAATACATGTGTTTTTATACACATAAGCATGCCATTTTACTCAATTTCATTTCAAATTTGTAGGGTACTAACCTTAACAACGATTCTTTCACACACTAGCATCTCCGTTAAATTTAACACTATAATAAACACTTTGGTTTTTCCAACTTGGCTTTATTAAGTAGACATATTGATAATTGTTTTATGTTTGTTGCAGCACTAAGCAACAGTTCTTTTACAAGTGTGCATCACCGACACCAAATGATTCTTATTGTTCATTTATATATTGGGACTATAGGGGTCTGATCTAAAGAAGTCAAGTATGGTTGAACCACTAACACGTGCGAATTACATGTGATTAAAATTCTTCTATTCAAATACTGTCAGGTTTCTTTGAATAAATCATTTAAGAGGCTGAAAACATTTTACTAACACCATAGGTGACTTTTAACTGCCATGAGTGGGATACCGGGTATGGTGGTAATTGTTGTTTTTGTTAGGGTGACTTTTAACTCATTGGACCCAATTAAGTTGTTTCTTATTTAGATAAGCTTTTAAGTTTTACCCATTCAACCAAATTGACTATTGTAAAGTATATGGGTTGAAATTGCCACTGCTCAATGCATTTTCTAGATAAGGAATTTATCTCATATTCACTATTGATGAAGAAAATCTTGATTTATTGCAAAATCTTGATTTCTTTCTTGACTGTTTCGTCCCATTTATTGCAAAATGCATAAATAATATAGAAAATACTAAAGTCACATGTCTCAATGATTTGTTGGAACACATATCTTGGTTGAATTTTATCGCTCCATATAGAAGTAGACCTTTTGGACTTAAGATCATCACGTTGCTTAAAATCCTTCAGAGTACTTATGTTATGTGATCTCTCTTGTGTTTTACATATTTTGAAAATTACTTGGGCTACCTGATCTATATGGTCAAGTTATTGATTTGCTTTATATATATAGGTCACAGTTACAATAGTTGTGTGTGCATCACATTTAATAAATTAACTTGTAGGCTGCTAATGCCTTGGCTTACTTATAAGTTTAATTCTTTTATTTTAGCTATAAGGTTATTAATCTCTATGGTTTTCAACTCTTTTCCATGGTCATTAATATATATAATGACTCTTCGTACGCAACCCACAACTCCACCATGGTGACCATATCTATTGACATTATCATCTTTGAGATATTAAACAGATTTCAAGAGAAGGACGTGAGCCGATATAAGTGTGTTTCAAGGAATTGTACGCCTTCCTTATGACATCAGACTTTGCAAGAACACATTATTCTCGCTCAATACGACCAGAGTTACATACTACTAACTCAGTTTATTTTTCTTCCTACTTAACATCACCATAATGAATAACAACTATGAGGTGACAAAACAGTCGCACCCGCCGCAGCGCGCGGGCATTTCCACTAGTAGGATTTAATCCTTGAGGTTTTATACCTGAAATTGATACTTTTTTATGCATGGCCAAACTTGAAACCGTCGGTATTGATAAAGGCATTGCTGATTGTTTGATATTCGTGGTGGGGAGTCCTATCAGCCAGGGGTTTGAATGTGGGTGTTCAATGGCAGAGTGAAGGCAATGAAGGGGGATGATGGAGTAACACATAGTAGGAGCCGATAGGGTGCGTCTTACAAAACTAAGGAAATACCTAATTTGCTCATTGGTTTTGTTTAATATAGTAGTATATGTTATGTATAACGCTTGGAGAATCTGATGAGATTGTCTACTTCTATGTATCCTAAGCCTAAAAAAGATCAAACACAAGTTGAAGTTAGGAAACAACAGGAGGTTGCAAAGGAAAAAAAGTTAGAGTCTGGGCAAGTGATTGTGATATAGACTAATATGGAAATAGCCAATGTTAAAGGTGTTAATACAAAAGGAAAAGTTGGTGATACAAATGTATTTAAGGATATAGTTGGTAGATCAAGAAAGGATGAACATCTATATCAGGTGGATTATGGTGCTAATGATGATGATGATAGGGAAGAAGAAGATAATAATGATGATGATACATTTAAGAAGAAGAATGTTGATCATGATGGCGGTGATGATCAAGGAGGTGATTTAAGCAATATTGTTGGATCATCTTGTGATTTAGGTGCTAATAAAGCCATCATGTCAAGTCTTAATGAACTAGATGTATACGATCCTATTAATCCTGAGCTTGAGGCATAGTATAAGAAGGAGTATTATAGTTTTCAACAACAAACATCTCAAGAAGTATCAGATGAAGAGTTTAGGGACGTAGATGATCTTACACATGAAACAGAATTCACTTGTATCTTTAAAAATAGTTTCAAAAACTATATGTTGATATTAATTTAGAGAAAGTGAAATCCTATCATCATCAGTACATTTACAATCTGAACAAGATGAAGTGATTATCAGAGATGTTCATCCTAATAACATGATGAGAAAACCAGCATGAAAGAAAGGAATTTTCAAGCTCTATTTTCATCAAAGGCAAAACGTTTATTAAGATATACGAAGCCCGTCACAAGATATGGAAATTCAAAACTACTTAAGAGTTATGTTTATGATAGAGAAAAGAAGATGTATATGTAGAGATTAATTGTAACATCTCGGTTTTTTTTTAACTAAAAGTTAACTTTGTTTATTCTTGTAAGGGTCATTATGGTCTATTATGAAACTTATGTGTTGTTTATGCTTATTCATTATTGTCATTAAATTTCTATGTATAAAGTTAAAAATATAAATATTAAATAATAATCATGTTAATATTAATAATAATAATAAGTAATAATAATATTAGTAATAATAAGATTACTTATAATAAAGTTACTTATAACAATAACTTGTAAGAGTTATTAAACTTAATAATGTTCAAAACATAAACTTAAATTAAGTTTAGGGGGTAGTTATGTAGTTTTCAAAACTTGAATTTAAAGTTCTATCTTAACATGACAAACCCTAAACTATAGGGGGTGTTAGTGTAAATTATTAAAACCCAAACCCCTCCCCTTTTCACCGCGATTTTCCGGCCAAATGTCCGGCCACCCTCAGCCGAGCTCCGGCGAGGGCAAAACGTCCAATAAACGCTTGGCTCGACCGAATTAAGACTAATACTTCGAACGTGGGCATTAATCGAATACGTAACCGGTGTTAACTCAATCGAAATAATGGTTTCATTAAGGAACCACACGAAACCGAAAGCCACCATATAATTACACTTGAAATCCGTTGAATTGAGCCGTTGAGTGATTAGAAACGCACGAATAATCACTGAAAAGCTAAGTGTGAAGTTTAATTCGGGTTTAATAACCAGTTAATCATCCAATCGTAACCGAAACAAACGAATCAAAGGTGAAACCCGTTCGGGACTAAATCACTCAAATCAAATCTATATAATAGGGGGCAAATACTCCTTTCGACCCCTTTAAACTCTCTGTAAAAGCAATTCGTGAATCAATTACTCAAACGATCAATTACTGATCATCTGTTCATCGCGGAAGAACCGAAGTCAACCGAAGCAAATCGTACCGATTGGCTCATAACAAAGTAAGTTAATTACATGTTAGTGATCAGTTAAGCATGGGTACAAAAGCCCCATGTTAATTTGATTATCAACCTCGAATCGGTGTTTGATTTTAATCAAACCCATTCTAGGGTTCTTACTGATTTGGGGCTTTCTTGAAATTGTGTTTATAAAATAAAAAACCATTCCATTAACGCGGCTGGATGCCTTGGTTCACTGGTTAAACGCTCCCATCTCCACTTAGGGTCCCGGGTTCGAACCCGGGCACCCTTAAACTTTTTTTAAGGCTTTTCAGCCTTAAATAAATTATAGAAAATTTTTAATAAATATAAAAAGGGTTTTTGTAAAATTTAAATATTTTTCAAAGACATCAAATTATTTTCTATAATTTTTCTAAATTTAATTAATTAATTATCTTTTTTAATAAGAATTTTAACAAAGGATGTTCTTGGATTATTTCTATTAAAATGGATTTTGAATAATAAATTATAAATTATTATTGGTCCAAATTACCATTAAGTTATTATCGTTAAAATCATGATTATTTCAAATAATTATTCAAGTTTATATTTAAACTTCACTAGCTATTATCGATGATTTAATGTTATTTTCTTTATAATAATTTACACAAATGGTATATTCCTTTGTTACATTATTTGGACTACTACAAAGATCCCCAAACTCCACTTGAAATTTTAGCTCTCGTTAAATCAATAATTCAATTATTAAACTTAAATCTTGTAATTACGTATGTTTAGGTGCCTTGTGACGTTCATCTTGGAACGACGTTTACTATTCTTAAATAATCTCCATTATATACATATTATAATGTGAGTTTTCTTGCCCCTTTTTCATATTTTTACACTAACTTAGGGTGAAACATGATAGCGTATACATGAGACACTTATACACATTTGAAACTTGTAAATCACGTGCAATTCAACTTATTATTTTGTCATGGTTATTTGTTTATTGTAAGTGTTTATATGAGATACATAGTTTGTTTACAATCATTAACTATTGCTAGCCTGGCGACGTCTTAGATCTTTGGGCCTGACAAGCCTATTTGGTGCTAAAGTCGATGTATTGCCGCCTCCTAGGAGCCGTATGCTTGTGCACTAGGGAACCAAATACACTTAGCCAATCTTTTATACTTGTAATCAAGTCGAGGTTTGGTTGTAACGATATGTGTTCTATAACCTTACTAGCTTATAACCTATGACATGAATTGCTACTTGTAACTTTCTTTTTCATATTATGTATGAAAACCTTGGAAACTCACCAACTATTTTAGTTGACTCTTATTCTTATCATGTTTCAGGTCAACCTCAAGCTTAAAGTGATCTTTTGAAGCATGCTATAATCTAGGATTTGGACCTAGTAAATGAAATAAAAAGTTTACTTTATGTTTTGTTGCATTCGAACTTATTACTTTTTGGGATTATGATTGTATTTTTATTTCAAGACTTATGAAAATAATATTTACATTTAATATAGCGTTATGTGGCTGTGAACAATCTTAACCCTCACATCTCGACGTTTCCGCCGTCAAGGTTGGGGTGTGACAGATTGGTATCAGAGCCCATAACTATAGGGATTTAGGTTATTAGTAATGGTGACCTAGACTATAGCTTATGCATGAACCTCATAGGATAATATTTATATTCTTGGAAATATATATATTGTTACATGCTACATAATGCTATACTTTATGTGCAATTTGATGCCTTAGCATAGGTTGCCTTGTAATTGTCTAAACTTGTTACTTGTCTCCTAAACTTAACTTTGACTCATTGACTCTCCCCGACAAATGAAACTTCTTAATCTTATTCTCGTCAACACGTGGAATCATATACTTATGCTTAAGAATTGAATCTTTAGACTTATGTCTAATCTATGTAAATCTCATCATGGTTTTGATTTCATGAACCTAAGAAATTTGTGTGACACATGGACACCTGTATTTTAGATTTCCTGGCAAAAGGCCCTCGGGCTAAGGCAAGCATATCGCATAAATCCTACGGGACTAATTATGCTTACCTGGGGATTTCTGGGATGAGTGATAAACCATGGTCAACATACACAATTTCTAAGGCGAATGGGTCAACTTACCTTGACGTGTCAACGTTTCCAAATGGTAATGCGTTACCAAATGGAACCATTCCATGTGCCTTACAACTTTTTGCCTTATCCTTGTTGAACATTAATCCTTGTTATTCCAATTCTCATATCTAACTCATTTGTATATTCCAGCATGTCTCGTCATCATGGAAAGCGTGGAAGTTCTGATCGTAAGTTAGCCGCCATGATTGCTCGACAAATGGCTGCTGCCATTCCGACCATGGTTGCTGAACTTAATAGCACCTTAATGACAACGCTAGCAACAATGGAAATGGTCATGGAGAGAATAGCAACAATCAAAACGGGAACAATCAACACGGGAATAATCAAACTTGCACCTTCAAACACTTCAGCTCTTGCAAGCCCACTAGTTTTAGTGGCAAGGAAGGAGCCACTGGCCTTCTTGAGTGGTTCGAAAGCATGGAGAATACCTTTATCAATTGTGAGTGTCCCGATGCACTCAAGGTTCGTTATGCCACTAGTATGTTCCAACAAAGGGCTCTTACCTGGTGGAATAGCAAGAAGAGGAATCGTGGACCCGATGCCATTCTAGCACTTACATGGGAAGAGTTCAAGAACATCGCCATTGCGAAGTTCTGCCCAAGAAGTGAATTGCAAAAGTTGGAAGAAGAGTTTTGGAATTTGAAACAAAATGATGGTGATCATTGGGCTACTCAACTAGGCATCATGAGTTGAGTATACTGCTGCCCCATATGGTCGACACTGTTCCCCGCAACATCGAGAAGTTCATTAAGGGTGTACCACCCCAAATTCAAGATGATGTGGTGGGTAGCCGACCCACAACCTTGGAAGAAGCCATTACAATCACCGCTCAACTCACCGAGAACCATATAAGAGCGGGCACCATGTCTGTGAAGGGTGCAAAGAAGGTGGAGAAGACGGCTACCGAGGCGGTTAAGGAGACTAAAGCTGAACCGTCTAACAGCCACAACAACAACAAGAAACGCAAGTTCACACCAGCGCGTAACTATGCCGTGGCTGCACCCAAACAACCCCTAAGACAACCTGTACCTGCGGCTACATTTGTGGCACAAGTGCCTGGGGCTAGGGCTTATGCTGGTCCTCAACCGATGTGCAGCACGTGTAGGTATCATCATCCGGGGAATCAACCATGCCGCATTTGCACCTTATGCGGCAAATATGGTCATTTGGTGGCGACTTGCCACCGTGCACCTAACAATGCCGCTGTGGTCACAAACCGTGTTTGCTACAACTCTGGAGAACCTGGCCATTTTCGCCCACAATGCCCTCGTCTTGTGGGTAATGTTCCACAAGCTCGAGGACGTGCTTTCAACATCAACGCTAACCAAGCACAAGCAAACAACGATGTGGTGAATGGTACGTTAACTCACCTTAAATTTTGTGATCAAATTCATTTCATATTTTACTTGTATTGTTAAATACCTTAAAAATTGAACAGGTATGTTCCTTATTAACAAAACTTATGCCTATGTCCTATTTGATTCTGGAGCCGATAAAAGTTTTGTTTCATTAGAGTTTGAACCCATACTTGCTAAGCGACATACGAAACTAGAAAGACCTCTTACTGTTGAAGTTGCCGATGGAGAACCAATTACCGTTGACGTTATCGTTCGTGATTGCATCTTAAGTCTTGACACGCATGATTTTCTTATCGATCTTATCCCTATGAAACTTGGAAGCTTTGACGTCATCATTGGTATGGATTGGTTAGCCAAACACCATGCTGAGATCATTTGTTTCGAGAAGTGCATTCGTATACCGTTACCCTCTGGAGATACGTTGAAGGTGTTCGGTGAAAAATCTTCTAAAGGGCTTAAACTCATGTCTTGCACTCAAGCCCGAAAGTGCTTAAACAAGAAGTATATGGCTTCTTGGCTTATGGGTCAACACGAAAGTCAAAGGGAAAGAACTTAAGGATGTCCCTATCGTACGAGACTTTCCTGAAGTATTTCCCGATGACCTTAGTGGTTTACCTCCCGTGCGTGAAGTCGAGTTTAAAATTGACTTGATACCGGGAGCAAACCCCGTGGCCAAGTCACCGTATCGGCTTGCACCATCAGAAATGCAAGAACTCTCCTGTCAACTGCAAGAGCTGTCTGAGAAGGGCTTCATCCGTCTTAGTTCTTCGCCTTGGGGTGCACCTGTTCTTTTCGTGAAGAAGAAAGATGGATCGTTTCGTATGTGCATCGATTATCGCGAGCTTAACAAACTTACCATCAAGAATCGTTATCCTCTTCCTCGCATCGATGACTTGTTTGATCAATTCCAAGGAGCTGCCATATTCTCGAAAATTGATCTACGTTCTGGATATCATCAATTACGAGTTCATGAGGATGACATTCCAAAGACTGCTTTTCGTACTCGTTATGGACACTATGAGTTTATGGTGATGCCTTTTGGTTTAACCAATGCTCCTGCTGTCTTCATGGATCTCATGAACCGAGTATGCAAGTCTTATCTAGACAAGTTTGTGATCGTGATTTATATGATGACATACTTATCTATTCCAAGTCCAACACCGATCATGAGCTGCATTTGAGATTGGTTCTTGAGTTGTTAAAGAAAGAGCAATTGTACGCAAAGTTCTCGAAGTGTGATTTCTGGCTCGAAGAAGTTCAATTTCTAGGACACGTGGTGAATAGCCAAGGAATTCACGTTGATCCTGCAAAGGTGGAAGCTGTGAAGAATTGGTGTATTCCTACAACTCCTACCGAAGTTCGTTCTTTTCTTGGTCTTGCTGGTTATTATCGGCGATTCATCGCCAATTTCTCGAGGATCGCGAAGCCGCTCACTACTTTGACACAAAAGAATAAACCATTCGAGTGGGGTTCCGAGCAAGAAGAAGCTTTTGAAGCGTTAAAGCATAAGTTGTGCAATGCTCCTATATTGACCCTACCCGATGGAAACGACGATTTCACCGTGTATTGTGATGCATCTAAGCAAGGCCTTGGTTGTGTTCTCATGCAACGAGGGAAGGTCATAGCTTATGCGTCGAGACAATTGAAGGTTCACGAGGTGAATTATACAACCACGATCTCGAGCTTGGTGCTGTTGTATTTGCTTTGAAGATTTGGAGGCACTACCTGTATGGTACGCAATGTATAGTCTACACCGATCACAAAAGCCTTCAACACGTTTTCAATCAAAAAGATCTCAACATGAGACAACGTCGTTGGGTGGAGTTGATTAGTGACTATGATTGTGACATTCGTTACCATCCTGGTAAGCAAACGTTGTGGCCGATGCACTGAGCCGAAAGATTCACAACAAGATGATCTCATTTCAAGAAATTCGAGATCGACGTCAATGGTTTGACACCTTGGGTGAGTTCGATACTGAAATTCGACTAGATGTCAATGAGACCACCGTACTACTACAAAACCTGAGAATAGATAGTGACATCGAGTCTAGCATCCTGGAGGCTCAACAAATGGTTCAACGAGAAGGGAGAATGAAGGATGAGTTGGAGCATAATCTTCTAACCCAATTGGAAACGAAATCCAATGGATTGATGTACTTCGCCAATCGTATTTGGTTCCAAATCGCGATAACATTCGTACCTTTATTATGAACGAAGCTCATCAAACTCGTTATTCTATTCATCCTGGTTTCGATAAGATGTACATGGACCTACGTGGTCAATATTGGTGGCCTGGAATGAAGAAAGACATAGCGACTTATGTAGCTAAGTGCCTCACATGTACGAAAGTTAAAGCCGAACATCAACGTCCAAGTGGATTACTTGAGCAACCGAGATCCCTATGTGGAAATGGGAACACATATCCATGGACTTCATAACAAAGCTACCCAGAACCTCTCGAGGACATGATAGCATATGGGTGATCGTTGACCGATTGACCAAGTCGGCACATTTTATACCCATACGTGACACTTACAAGACATCAAAGTTAGCTCGTATATACGTTGATGAGATTGTAAGTCGTCATGGGGTACCTCTGCACATCATATCTGACCGAGATGCTCGTTTCACTTCACACTTTTGGTCGTCTATGCAAGAACTTTTGGGTACACAATTGGATCTAAGCACGGCTTACCATCCTCAAACTGATGGTCAAACCGAGCGAATGATCCAAACTTTGGAGGATTTGCTACGTCTCTGTGTTCTTGACTTTGGTGGCGATTGGGATACGCATCTACCGCTCGCGGAATTTTCGTATAACAATAGTTACCACTCGAGTATCAAGATGGCACCGTTTGAAGCACTTTATGGTCGTAAGTGTCGTTCACCGATTTGTTGGACCGACATTGGTGAAAACTTCATCACTGGTCCTGAACTTATACAAGAGACGACCAATAAGGTTTTTATCATTCGCAAGAACCTTGAAGTGGCGAGAAGTCGTCAAAAGAGTTATGCTGACAAGCGACGTAAGCCATTAGAATTCCAAGATGGGGAGATGGTTCTTCTCAAGGTTTCACCGTGGAAAGGTGTGGTTCGCTTTGGAAAGAAGGGCAAACTGGCTCCAAGATTTGTAGGACCTTTCAAAATCCTGAAAAGGATTGGGAAAGTGGCTTATAAACTAGAGTTACCTTCCGACCTTAGTGGAATTCATCTTGTGTTCCATGTCTCAAATTTGAGAAAGTGTTTGGCCGACGAGAGCCTGTATGTTCCACTGGAAGACATTCAGATTGACGAGTCATTACATTTTGTCGAGAAACCTATAGAGATCATGGATCGTATAATGAAGAAGACTAGAACCACAACAACCCCAATCGTCAAGGTTCGTTGGGAAAATAAACGTGGCGCTGAATTTACTTGGGAACGTGAGGAGCACATGAAGAAGAGATACCCATTCTTATTTGTATAGTTTCATTTCTTTTAATTTCGGGACGAAATTCTTTTAAGTTGGGGAGACTGTAACATCTCGTTTTTTTTAACTAAAAGTTAACTTTGTTATTCTTGTAAGGGTCATTATGGTCTATTATGAAACTTATGTGTTGTTTATGCTTATTCATTATTGTCATTAAATTCTATGTAGAAAGTTAAAATATAAATATTAAATAATAATCATGTTAATATTAATAATAATAATAAGTAATAATAATATTAGTAATAATAAGATTACTTATAATAAAGTTACTTATAACAATAACTTGTAAGAGTTATTAAACTTATAATGTTCAAAACATAAACTTAAATTAAGTTTAGGGGGTAGTATGTAGTTTTCAAAACTTGAATTTAAAGTTCTATCTTAACATGACAAACCCTAAACTATAGGGGGTGTTAGTGTAAATTATTAAAACCCAAACCCCTCCCCTTTTCACCGCGATTTTCCGGCCAAATGTCCGGCCACCCTCAGCCGAGCTCCGGCGAGGGCAAAACGTCCAATAAACGCTTGGTTCGACCGAATTAAGACTAATACTTTGAACGTGGGCATTAATCGAATACGTAACCGGTGTTAACTCAATCGAAATAATGGTTTCATTAAGGAACCACACGAAACCGAAAGCCACCATAATTACACTTGAAATCCGTTGAATTGAGCCGTTGAGTGATTAGAAACGCACGAATAATCACTGAAAAGATAAGTGTGAAGTTTAATTCGGGTTTAATAACCAGTTAATCATCCAATCGTACCGAAACAAACGAATCAAAGGTGAAACCCGTTCGGGACTAAATCACTCAAATCAAATCTATATAATAGGGGGCAAATACTCCTTTCGACCCGTTTAAACTCTCTGTAAAAGCAATTCGTGAATCAATTACTCAAACAATCAATTACTGATCATCTGTTCATCGCGGAAGAACCAAAGTCAAACCGAAGCAAATCGTACCGATTGGCTCATAACAAAGTAAGTTAATTACATGTTAGTGATCAGTTAAGCATGGGGAACAAAAGCCCCATGGTTAATTTGATTATCAACCTCGAATCGGTGTTCGATTTTAATCAAACCCATTCTAGGGTTCTTACTGATTTGGGGCTTTCTTGAAATTGTGTTATAAAATATAAAAACCATTCCATTAACGCGGCTGGATGCCTTGGTTCACTGGTTAAACGCTCCCATCTCCACTTAGAGGTCCCGGGTTCGAACCCGGGTACCCTCACACATTTTTTTAAGGCTTTTGCCCTTAAATAAATTATAGAAAATTTTAATAAATATAAAAGGGTTTTTGTAAACTTTAAATATTTTTCAAAGACATCAAATTATTTTCTATAATTTTTCTAAATTTAATTAATTAATTATCTTTTTTAATAAAGAATTTTAACAAAGGATGTTCTTGGATTATTTCTATAAAATGGATTTTGAATAATAAATTAATAAATTATTATTGGTCCAAATATTACCATTAAGTTATTATCGTTAAAATCATGATTATTTCAAATAATTATTCAAGTTATATTTAAACTTCACTCGCTATTATCGATGATTTAATGTTATTTTCTTTATAATAATTTACACAAATGGTATATTCCTTTGTTACATTATTTAGACTACTACAAATATCCCCAAACTCCACTTGAAATTTTAGCTCTCGTTAAATCAATAATTCAATTATTAAACTTAAATCTTGTAATTACGTATGTTTAGGTGCCTTGTGACGTTCATCTTGGAACGACGTTTACTATTCTTAAATAATCTCCATATATACATATTATCATGTGAGTTTTCTTGCCCCTTTTTCATATTTTGCACTAACTTGGGGTGAAACATGATAGCGTATACATGATACACTTATACACATTTGAAACTTGTAAATCACGTGCAATTCAACTTATTATTTTGTCATGGTTATTTGTTTATTGTAAGTGTTTATATGAGATACATAGTTTGTTTACAATCATTAACTATAGCTAGCCTGGCGACGTCTTAGATCTTTGGGCTGACAAGCCTATTTGGTGCTAAAGTCGATGTATTGCCGACTCCTAGGAGCCGTATGCTTGTGCACTAGGGAACCAAATACACTTAGCCAATCTTTTATACTTGTAATCAAGTCGAGGTTGGTTGTAACGATATGTGTTCTATAACCTTACTAGCTTATAACCTATGACATGAATTGCTACTTGTAACTTTCTTTTCATATTATGTATGAAAACCTTGGAAACTCACCAACTATTTTTAGTTGACTCTTATTCTTATCATGTTTCAGGTCAACCTCAAGCTTAAAGTGATCTTTTTGAAGCATGCTATAATCTAGGATTTGGACCTAGTAAATGAAATAAAAAGTTTACTTTATGTTTTGTTGCATTCGAACTTATTACTTGTTTGGGAATTATGATTGTATTTTTATTTCAAGACTTATGAAAATAATATTTACAATTTAATATAGCGTTATGTGGCTGTGAACAATCTTAACCCTCACATCTCGACGTTTCCGCCGTCAAGGTTGGGGTGTGACATTAATGAAGAGGCTGATGTAACCTAAACATCCAATGTCTATCCTGCATGCTGCACAAGTACATTGAAGAAGAATGCTTAGGAAGTTTTACACATGCAACAGAAAATACTCTAAGTGTGAACTCTTTCAAAGCCAAGACCAATATCTTCCGAAGCCAAATATGAAGTCTTTGAAGCCTCAGAGACAAAGTCTTCCGAAGCTTCAACTCATGAAGACAAATTTCTTCCGAAGACTTTTAACACATGCTTTATCTGATGTACTTTTCCATAAAGCTAGACACCTTTCCGCTGCACCTCTGTAAGGACACCAACTTACATGAGTTGGTGAAAAGGTCCATGCTTTTGGTAACTATACATTAAGGTCGTGAGTTTGTAACTTTCTACTTCATGTACTTTATCTTTTTTGTAATAGATAAGGATGTGAGCTATGGCATGTCATAGTCACTAGTCAAAAGGCAATCAGCCTTTTGACTCTACAATTGATTTTGTTTGTGTCTAGTCAATTGTATCCAGCTGGATTTCAAAGTATAGCCGGTTGTAAGATGTAGTATAAGTATCTCATGTTCTTGTATCTTTGAATTATGCTTTGTAACACTTGTAATAGAACATAGAGAAAGCAATATACTGCATTCTTGAAAATCATATACTTGTGTTCTTTGTGTTATGTCTCTTACATTACTTTTTATTGCTTTTTAGCCATTTTTATCCTTTATTCATACCCTTAACCTAAGCCTAATGAAACCTATAAAAGTCCTTTTGATTTATGAATAATTTAGGTGTATTATGCTAAAATATGATTATATTTATGGGCAAAACATGAAGGCCTATTTGATGAAATAATTTACAAATAGGTTTAAAAGAAAAAGTATGCGAATTTGAGTATGAACTTGAACCAAAACTGAGAATTGGTAAGAGAATGGAGAGTGTAGTTGATGTCAAATGTTTGAAAGTGATTTAAAATCTTTGCTTAGGGACAAGAAAAAGGATACTTGTAGGGATGTGATCTTGTGGTAATGATTCAATGTTTAATTGATCTAATTATGTGATTTTACATCATGAATAGTGTAGAACAAGTTCATTTTGTTTAGGTTTTGATTTGTAGGTGTTTGGAGCTAAAGAATATCTATTTTGACAGAAAAAGGTGCAAAATATGGAATTACAAGGACTGAAGATATAAATATCAAAATATATAAAAAATGCACATTTGAAGGTAGGCCAGCGTATGCTACGCCGGGTATGGGTGTATCATACGTGGGGGCGGTGTATAAGCGGTGTATTTGCGGTCGTATTTGATCAAAATTTCAGAAAGTTGGGCGTACAAATGCCGAGGGCGGCATTTGATATAGTGGGGACGGAGTATGATACGGCTATTAGATGAACAAACTCCTAATTTTTGTTATTTTCATGTTTATTTAATCAAATCAATCCCAATTTGATCTACAACTTCCCATACATGAAAATTGAAGATTTTAACCTAATTTTTGGTGATTCCAAGTCTTCACATTCATCCAAAATCATCTACAATCATCATTAAAACAAGATTTAAGATTTAAAAAAGATGATTCGTGGCTAGGTTTTCTTGATTACTTCCGGGAGTACAGTTCTTGTCAATTGACACGATTGGTATGCTTGATTAGGATTTTGTATTGAACATTGATCTACTAAATGAAAAATTATGTTTTTGTTGATTTAAAAGATTTGCTTATAATAAAGTTGTTTTCTTGATTATCAGTTTTTGGTTTCCTTGCACCGTGAGCTTATTAAGAAAAGTATAAAATTTGAAATAGTAAATTGGTAACATTGTGAATGAATGAATCTAAAAGATTGTTCCTTTGTTATCACTTTAACCAAAAGTTGTCATATTGATGTCACGTTCTTACAAATCCTAATTTAAAAAGTACCAATTGTTGATCATGTAGAAATAGAAACCTAGAAGTAATTGTTTCTCATTATTTTAGTAAATTTGTTTTTGAGTTTCTTGCTTTATGTATGTGTGATTATTAATTCATTCTAAAGTTCCAATTTTTAGCTCAAAGTTCATGTCTTTTCATTAATTGAGTTGAAATTATTAAACACTTTCCATATATTCCCTATGGAGACGACCTTACTTACCCTTACACAATAAAGGTAGCTAAGACCAGTTATTGAACTTATTTTTTATCGAGTCTCGACAACGAGATCAAAATGGCGCTACTTTCGGGACATTAGTGCACTCAGTGTTTAATTGTTTTTATTTTCTTTTCTTGAATATTTATAAAAAACATGAAAATGTTTTATTTTTTTGTTTGTATTTTTATTGGTTTTCTTGTTCAGTATTATCTGATGTATTTTTGTGTTTTCTTGTTTGTAGATAACCATTACATTAATGCATACAATATTTTTAGGAAGGACTTCGCCATTGCAATTTGATCTGGAAATTAAGAAAACTTTAAGAGAGAATTGTATGTTTCAAAAAGCATCAAATTCTAAAACTTCTCAAACTCATGGTCAAACAAGGTCGGAAGAAGGTACATCATTAGCAAAAGCTCATCGGATTCTGAGTAGACTTTCAAGAACTATTAGAGCTGTACAAGATAGTCTATATTATCAACATTGTCAAAGTCAACATCACGGTCAAAGTCAACGCAAAAGTCAAACACGACACGTTCGAGATGAAGAACCGAGATGAGGCATTGAAGATTAAGATGAATAGGAGGTTTATTGTAATAAATATATTTAGTGTGAACAAAATATATTTTACTATGTTTGAGTCATATTTTAGTCTAGTTATATAGTCTAGGGGGTTATGTGTGATAGGGAAACTTATACTAGACTATAAACAACCTAATTGTAATTAGAATTAGGTTGATGGTTGCATGGACAATAGATTGGCGGGTTACTTGTAAAGATATTTTGCAATCTAATTGAAGATCAAATGGGTTTTATTGTGTTCATCATTGTTTGATCTTACAAATCTTCATAATATTTGATTCAAGTGTTCAACCTGGGCTAACAGTTTGGTATCAGAGTCATTTTGGATCAAATTCACTAAAAATTTGAAGATTTTTAGAGAGAGAAATTGAGGTTCTTGGTTGTTTTTGTTCAATATCATTCATCAATTCCAAATCAAATTTGAGTGTTATTGATATGGAAATTGATTAAAGTTTGCTTTTTATTGGTTGGGAAAGCTGTGTTAATCATCATATCTCAAATCCATTGAGATTTAGGCGATTTCTGATTGATTTCGTGTTGAAAAAGCCTTCCAGATTCATCCAGCGAAACTACATCTTCATCCAACGAAACTGCAGCCTCTTCCAGTGAAACTACAAGTGTTTTACACTTTGTAGTTAATTTCAGCATCTCAGCGAAAGTAGTGATCTTGAATGAAAGTTCAACAGTGCTTGTGTGCATATTACAAGAAAATTTATTGTCGAAAGTATCTTTGAACAAAAGTTCAATCTTGTTTTGTGCGAAATTGTCGGCGAAAGTTTAGCTTGACCCCAGTTGCTAAGATTGCATAGAGTGACATTAAAAAAATTATTTTTCCGAGGGAGAATTATTTTACATTTTTTGGGAAAAATACTTTTGGGGTGTTAATTGCAATAAATAAATAAAAATAAAAAATGGCTTTTGCAGAACTATTTAAATCCTTCGAATCTGATAATCTCATAATTGCACAATGGCAGTTTGATAATTTTACAGCTTTAAAGAAAGAAAGGACGTTCGATTTTGTTGATCGTCTTCTGTTGGTGGCAAACAATTTGAAGAACTTTGATGCCCAATTGGGAAATTATGAACAAGTTATGAGATTGCTGTCGGATCTTATACGCCCAAGACACATATAAGATTAATGTGGTTAGTACGTTATGATCCAAGTCGGGTCATACCCAATAACAAGCCAAACAAACACTAATAAATATTTGTTCATTGATGAGATCATACAAATAAATATTAGCACCAATTAGAAAACGGGTTTTCTAAAACATTGCTTTTATAAATGAACAACATTATGTAGATGATTTGTTCATGAGAAATCATTTGTTTCATTATTTAAGTTAGTTAAACAATGACAAAGGAAAGTGTTCTAGTGTTATAAAATTAAAAGGGGTTTTAGTTTTATAAAACAAAGGGTTAGAGTGTAACATTTTATAAAAGAAAATGAGAGGGAAACCCACTTGGGGGTCCAATTCGGCCGCCCCTTTTGGCCTTGAGAATCCTCCTTTTGGTCTTGGTTCATGCAACAATAAACCCACTCTAACACTCTTCCATAGAAACACTTTTTCTCACACACACAAGCAAGTTCTCTCCTACTTCTTCTTGGCCGAAAATCAGCTTTGCAAGCCTCAAAATTCAGATATGTTTTGGGTAGATTCGGATCTACAAGAAGAGTAGCAAGTTGGTGTTTTACTACCTAACAAATAGGTGTCTTGGAAGGGCTTGTGGGTATCATCTCTTGAGGGCTTCTATATTAAAGTCTTAGCTTTCAAACATCATCATTTTCTTGCATCATTCTCCACGTTTCAAAGGTAGTAATGTGTTCTTGAGTGTTTTTGATAGTATGTTCTTTCATATAAATAGATCCTTGTCTTGGGTTTTGTTTTAACAAGTATATATGATACATAGACTCACGTTTTTGACCTTCACTCCGCTGCATTTTACATAATAAATGGTTAATATGACTTTGGTAAGGATCTACAAAACCCATCAATGGCATCAAGAGCCGCTTATATGAATACATGCTTCAAAAATTGAAATTTTCGGGTCCTTTTTTAATAAAAAGTGGGCTGGAAATTTCACACATGGAAGTCCTTTTGTTTTTCAAGATATTACTTTTATATGCATGTAAGGATCTTGAAAAATTAAAATCATGAGATAGTTTGTTTGTATGGACAAAAACCCACTTGTTCTTGGTTTGTTTTGGCCGAGAACTTGGGTTCAAAAGGGGCTGCCATTCTCGGTTTTGAATACATATTTGGATGTGTTTTAATGCATAAAACCTAGCCATGACCTTGTGATTGATTGTTTGTGGTTGTGATTTCATTTGGTTGTAATAAAGGCTATGTAATTTATTTGTTTCATTTGGTATGTAATAAATAGATTAGTTTGCACTTTATTTTCCTAGAAAAAATGTATTAAGTTTTTTCTATGTAATAAGCATTTTGGGGCTGATTTGTAAGACAAAGAAGGTGTCTAAAGATGGTGGTGGAATCACAACACAAAAGAATACTTGAAGCATTTGGATGCAAGTTTAAATGGGAGTCCATCAACACAACATTGTGTCATGCTTTACCCTTAGGAATGACCTCTTGACACACTTGTTATGGCAAGCAAGTGTGGTCAAAATAGTTGGCTATGGTTATGCACTTATATTTTATGTTTGGTTGTTTTGGTTGTGTTTGACATTTTAATTGAAAGTTGATAAACTTGTTGAACAACTATGATAAAACAAGCATAAAATTGGTTCTTTAATATCATTAAAGGAATTAACAAAATGAGTTTAATAAGGGTTAGTGATTTAATAAAAATGAGTTTTATTAAAAGGAACCATGAAAATAGTTTTTCATAAAATACCATACATTTGAATGCGTACATATTGTATGGTATAAAAGGTTTTTCTAAAAACTAGAATTTTAGAACCGCAAAACCCTTTTCAAACAAGTGTAACACCATCCTTTTAAACAACACTCAATTCACTTGCAACTTATTTATGGGATAAAGGTCACCTAACCATAAATGTAGAAACTTGTGAAGTTGAGGTGAAATTACCATATTTGTGGGATAAAGGTCACCTAACCACTTATATTTATAAAATCACAAGTGTGTCTAAGTAGGACGACTTGATTTGGAAATCATGCATTAGGATCACCGAAGCATGACGTACAAACGGTGTTGATGGGATAAACATGCCAAACAAAACATATGATGTTTAAACCAATCCCATATGACTAGAAATTGTAATAGGTTACAATTGTCAAACGTTGACTGCCGTGTTAATTTAAATAAAGGGATAAAGGTCACCTAACCGATATTTAAATATAACGTTGGATTCTAGACTTTAATTATTAATTGTCTATAAGACATAAAAGGGTATTAATAATTAAAATAGTTTGATATCAAAATACTAAATATTGAACTTTGTAAAATTGTAGATGGCTAACAACAACAACTCAATCCCAACCGTCCATAACCTATCACTAAGGACTATCCTTGAAAAGAAACGTCTAAACCATGGGAACTTCATGGACTGGTATCGAAACTTGAGAATCGTTCTCAAGCAAGAAAAGAAGTCCTATGTGTTAGATGATCCCATTCCCGATCAACCCGATGAGAATAATGTAGAGGCCTTTGCTGAGTGGGTCAAATACACCGAGGACTCTGTGCAAGTCTCATGTCTCATGCTAGCGAGTATGATTCCCGATTTGCAAAAGGACTTTGAGAACCAAAATGCCTATGACATGATCAACCAGTTGAAGGAAATGTTCCAACAACAATCAAGGGTGGAGCGCTTCGAAACGGTTCGAGCACTCCATGCATGTCGGATGGACGAGACCCAATCGGTATCATCTTACGTTCTTAAGATGAAGAGCCACATTGATCGCCTTGAAAGGCTTAACTGTCGTGTGTCCAACGAGTTGGCAACGGATTTGATCCTCAACTCCCTATCCAAGAAGTTTGATAGCTTTGTTATGAACTATAACATGAATGGATGGGATAAGAGCATTAGTGAGCTTCATTCAATGCTCAAAACGGCCGAGGCAGGCATGGGTAGAAAGGTTCTACCGGTCCTTATGATCAATGAAGGAGGTAGTAAGAAAAGGATCCTCCCCAACCCTAGGGCAAGTGTTGCCAAAGGGAAGGGTCACGTCAAGGGAAAGGGTAAGGGTAAAGCTAAAGTGGAACCAACCAAACCGAAAGAAAAGAAGCAAAAGGTTGCTCATGAAGACCCGTGTTTTGAGTGTGGTGAGGTAGGCCATTGGAAACGCAATTGTTCGGTCTATCTCAAAGAGTTGAGATCGAAGAGGGATGCGGGGAAAACCTCAAGTACAATCTTTATGATACATGTTGAGCTAAATGTTATTTCTTCTAACACATGGGTATTAGATACCGGATGTGGAACTCATATTTGCAATTTGTTGTAGGGGTTCACAAGAAGTGAGCATTATGCAAAAGGGGAAATTATTCTCTTTATGGGCAATGGTGCAAAGGTTCACGTAGAAGCTCAAGGAGACTATATTTTGAAGCTTCCAAGTGGTTTGGAAGTTATTTTAAAGAATGTTTTGTATGCTCCTAGCTTGACTAGGAACATTATTTATGTTTCTCGTCTAAGACAATGTGATTATGATTTCAAGTTTGTTGACAATGATATTCATGTTTCTTTAAATCATGTGTTTTATTTTAAGGCTATATCTTGTAATGGTATTTATGAATTGGTTCATAATAACACAACATATGATAGCTCAATGTACCAAGCAACCACCAGAAGGCTCAAATTAGATTTGAGTGATTCCTATCTTTGGCATTTTCGCCTTGGTCACATAAACAAGAATCGTATGCAAAAGCTTCAAAAGAATGGTCTTTAAAAAACTAAAGAAATTGATTCATTTGATGTATGCTAGTCTTGTTTACAAGGTAAAATGACAAAGGACCCTTTTAGTGGGACTAATGAAAGGGCAAATGATTTATTAGGGATCATACATTCGGATGTATGTGGACCTTTTAAACCAATAACTAGGAATGGTGAAAGATACTTCATTACCTTTACCGATGACTATAGTTGTTATGGGTATGTGTACTTGTTAAGACACAAACATGAATCTTTTGAAATGTTCAAAATCTTCAAGAATGAAGTTGAAAATCAACTCAACAAAACAACCAAGATTCTTCGTACAGATAGAGGAGGTGAATACCTAAGTAGTGAATTTCAAGAGTATCTTAGAAGTTGTGGGATTGTCTCACAACATAATGGTGTGTCTGAGAGGAGGAATCGGACTCTATTGGATATGGTTCGATCTATTATGGCTAGAAGTACACTACCTCTATCATTTTGGGGTTTCGCATTGCTCTCCGCGACCCGTATTTTAAATATGGCCCCAACCAAGAAAGTGGAAAGGACACCTTTCGAAGTATGGCATGGAAGGGTTCCATCATTATCATATTTAAAAGTTTGGGGGTGTGAGGCTTATCCTAAGCAATACACTCAAAACAAACTAGAAGTCCGATCCACAAAGTGTATCTTCATTGGATATCCTAGAGATTGTATTGGATATTATTTCTATGATCCAATAAAACAAAAAGTTTTTATTGCTCGAAAGGCAGAGTTCTTGGAAACTAAGTTCCTTTCTAAAGAAACTAGTGGAAGAACAGTGTAACTTGAAGAGGTTCAAGATTCACAAGATGATACACATTTGGTTGATACTAGCAATCAACATGAGGATGTTGAGAATGATCATATGGATGATCAAGATACACAAAACGTTTGCAGATCTGTTAGAACTAGTGTTCCTCCTGAGAGATATGGATTTTTCATGGATGGATGCTATGTGGTAGATTTGGATGAACCAACCACATACCATGATGCAATGTCAAAACCTGATTTTGACAAATGGCAAGAAGCCATGAACGTTGAGATGCAACCCATGTACGATAACCAAGTTTGGGAATTGGTTGCACCACCTCTTAAGTCCAAGGTAGTTGGAAGTAAGTGGGTTTTCAAGAAGAAAACTGATATGCATGGGAACTTGGATACTTATAAAGCTAGACTTGTAGCAAAAGGTTTCACTCAAACTCAAGGGGTTGATGATGATGAAAATTTTTCGCCTGTGGCAATGCTAAAGTCTATCAGGATATTATTTGCCATAGCCGCATATTATGACTATGAGATTTGGAAATGGATGTCAAAACCGCCTTCTTAATGGATATCTTGAGGAAGATGTCCATATGGAACAGCCTGAAGGTTTTGTCGATCCAAAACATCCTAACAAGGTATGCAAGTTAAAGAAGTCAATTACGGATTGAAACAAGCGTCGAGAAGTTGGAATCACCGTTTTGATGATGAAGTAAAGAAAATTGGCTTCATCAAAAATACTAATGAATCTTGTGTATATAAGAAGGCTAGTGGGAGCACTATTACTTTCCTTGTATTATATGTCGATGACATTTTACTACTAGGAAATGACATTCCAACCTTGGAAGGTGTAAAAGCATGGCTTGGAAACTGTTTTTCCATTAAGGATCTTGGTGAAGCCGCCTATATCTTGGGAATAAAGATCTATAGGGATAGATCAAGATGGTTGATAGGTTTAAACCAAAGTGAATACATTGAAAAGATCTTGAAAAGGTTCAAGATGGAGAATTCTAAGAAAGGTTTGGTACCTATTCAAAAGAGGACTATATTAAGCTCATCTCAATGTCCTAGTTCAAAGGTTGAACAAGAAAGAATGAATGGAGTCCTATATGCATCTGCTATAGGATCCATCATGTATGCAATGATATGTACTAGGCCAGACGTGTCATGTGGTCTAAGCATGACAAGTAGATATCAACAGAATCCTGGTAATAGTCATTGGATGGCTGTTAAGAGTATTTTGAAATACCTTAGAAATACTAAGGACATGTTCTTAATATATGGATCTGGTGAGGAGGAGCTCGTTGTAAAGGGTTACACGGATGCGAGTTTCCAAACTGATCGAGATGATTCTCGATCACAGTCCGGATATGTCTTCATTATGAATGGAGGAGCCGTCTCTTGGAAAAGCTCAAAGCAAGATGTAGTGGCACTATCTACAATAGAATCAGAATACATCGCCGCCTCATTGGCAGCTCAAGAAGCTGCATGGCTTAGGAAGTTCATTGCTGATCTAGGGGTCGTTGCTACCATTCAAGACCCCCTAGAAATCTTTTGTGATAACGAGGGTGCGATTGCTCAAATCAAGGAACCTCATGCACAACAAAAGACTCGGCACATTGAACGGAGATTCAACTACATAAGGGATGAAGTTGAAAAGGGAAAGATATATATTCGCAATGTTCACACCGATCAAAACATTGCAGATCCATTCACGAAGCTCCTGGATAGGTCAAAGCATGAAAGTCATACTTGTGCCTTAGGACTTCGATATTCTAGTGATTGGACTTGATCAAATTTTGTATTTAGATATTGGAACTTATGTTATTTGACTTAATTATATGGTTATAATCTTCATTTGTTCTTCTATTTTAGCATGTTTAAATCTGTGAATAAGTAAGTTATTCTAAACGTCTGTAGTCGATCATACTTATGGGAACAACTATGAATGTAAGACTATAATGAACTTGGATTGGTTGATATTCATAAAGTATGAATATAGAACAAAAGGTTGCTACCAAGGTTCATTGATATCTATGGGATATAGATATAGGACTAACCCGCTCTCTATTATTTCTGCATGGATTCTTTATGATTAGTCATAAGAAATATTGAGTATAGACGAATATCATTGTATCCTCAGACCTGAGATACATATTGAGTCTTGATATTCACCAAGTATCGTACTTTGACTTAGTGCTTTGCTATTCTAAAACATTAACAGTACGTAAGGCTAGGTTCAGGTATGATATAAGGTAATTGTGAGAGACGTATGTAGTCAAGATGAAATTTGTTCCTCTTATTCGTTGAGAGTTAGATGTCTAAGGCCTGTTAAAGCTAAATCATCGGAGAATGACAATTCTGTGTCTCTGGGATTTAGCATGACATCTGTAAGAAAATGATGGATGATTAATTCACCTAAAAATTTCAAGTATGGTACTTGAAGGAGATGATGTTATTGAATGGCACCTAGTCATACGTATTAAGGGTAGTAAACCGTTGTTAGGCGGTATTTACTGCTTACATCAATTTTCTATGAATCTTGTGCAAGTGGGAGAATGTTGGATCTTATATGCCCAAGACACATATAAGATTGATGTGGTTAGTACGTTATGATCCAAGTCGGGTCATACCCAATAACAAGCCAAACAAACACCAATAAATATTTATTCATTGATGAGATCATACAAATAAATATTAGCACCAATTTAGAAAACGGGTTTTCTAAAACATTGCTTTTATAAATGAACAAAATTATGTAGATGATTTGTTCATGAGAAATCATTTGTTTCATTATTTAAGTTAGTTAAACAATGACAAATGAAAGTGTTCTAGCGTTATAAAATTAAAAGGGGTTTTGGTTTTATAAAACAAAGGGTTAGAGTGTAACATTTCATAAAAGAAAATGGGAGGGAAACCCACTTGGGGGTCCAATTCGGCCGCCCCTTTTGGCCTTGGGAATCCTCCTTTTGGTCTTGGTTCATGCAACAATAAACCCATTCTAACACTCTTCCATAGAAACACTTTTTCTCACACACACACAAGCAAGTTCTCTCCTACTTCTTCTTGGCTGAAAATCAGCTTTGCAAGCCTCAAAATTCAGATTTGTTTTGGGTAGATTCGGATCTACAAGAAGAGTAGCAAGTTGGTGTTTTACTACGTAACAAGTAGGTGTCTTGGAAGGGCTTGTGGGTATCATCTCTTGAGGGCTTCTATATTGAAGTCTTAGCTTTCAAACATCATCATTTTCTTGCATCATTCTCCACATTTCAAAGGTAGTAATGTGTCCTTGAGTGTTTTTGATAGTATGTTCTTCCATATAAATAGATCCTTGTCTTGGGTTTTGTTTTAACAAGTATATATGATACATAGACTCATGTTTTTGACCTTAACTCCGCTGCGTTTTACATAATAAATTGTTAATATGACTTTGGTAAGGATCTACAATACCCATCAATTGCTTGATTCCCTCCCATCAGAATGGAGTCTTAGGACCGTGTACGTACGGAGTACTAATGGATTCTTCGTGAGCCCAGATCAAATAGTGTGGAATCCTATTTGATTGGCGATCGAATCAGTGAGAATGATAACCCGATCGATCTAACGATGAAGCAAACATTAAGAATGAGTAGAAATCAATCAAGAACAAACTATGAAGTTGGATTGGATGTTCTGGACGCTTTGGACGGCTAGGGTTTATGTATATTCGAAATCTCTCTCCAAGTGTTATCTTTTTCCATGAATTAAGTGGTATTTGTAGGTTTGCAGTTGCCATTTGTACGAGGGAACCATTAGCATGGTTCAGTCATGCGACTCACTCATGCGATTGAGTCATACGCATGACTGAAGGTACAGTCGTGTGACTGAGTCAATCTTATGCCTCAATCATACGACCGATCCAGTCTCCTAGTTCAGTCGTGCGACTGGTTCATTGTTATGATTCATTCATGCGTATGGTCCATAAGTATGGTCCATTAGTATGAATAATCACCCGACTAAGTTGAACATATTTCCCAATCTTTATTGACTTAGAATTGTGTACAACAATCGCAAACCTATATATGAAGTTCATACATATGACTTATACTTAACATAATAATAATATGAAATAATTAAAGATAAATAAACATCAAGGCATATATCATATTTAATTTCATCATCACATTACACATATGTAAGACATGAAAGGCTTTTACATTTAAGCACATAAACTAGGACATCATGTATCTACAAACTCTCCCTTGGACCTAGTTTACCATATTTTCTAAAATTCTTCATATGCTCTTGAAACTTCTTGTATTTCTATTCTCTGGTGACTCCTACGTGTATCTAAAACATGAAGCAGAGCCGTATAACGTGTTGGATTTGAAGAGCTTGTACAATGTCTTGTGTGTCATAGAACAGTGGCCACTTGTATAAAGTGTAAACATCATCAGCAGACAAGTTAGTAAGCCATATTGGGTCGAATACCCTGATAGTCTCTATCTTCCCATCTCTTTTCAAAACTATGACTGCTTCTCCCACCCTCCAATCATAATACCACCATTTGAAGTGTGGAGTGAAGTCCAGAGGCATTTCCCGTAAGGGAATATTAGACATTGTGCATGGGGGACTCCACTTCAACACCACCTTCGATCTTCCAGATATAGGATCCACTTCAGACTTTTGAATGAACCTCTTCGGTTGTTGAGGTCTGAAGTTCACCCATCTGGTGTGGTATTCTTTCTTCAATGCTGCCTCAAACCATCCCGACATTTTTCTTTGGTTGACATACAAAAGATCTAAGCATGCCAGTCGGTTGAGCTCAAAACCAGGAAGAGTCTTCAGATCATGTGGATATCTGAAGTACTCAATCCTTTTCTCCTTTTTCACAACATAGACATACAAGTTTTCAAAATATGCCCATGTGATAATCTTACCTGGCACATTCAGATGTCTCTTGACTCTGTAAAGTTTGGTGTAGGCATTCAGCTTTGGAGGTGCGCGTTGGGCTTTCATTTCAGTAAAAAATCTACCCATTCAGCTTTATTTAAGTCAACATTTTCATCTGAAGCTTGGGCTTTACTTTCATCTCTCTCTTTTTCTTTCTCCATCTCCTCCAGCTTATCAAAAGTATCACTTCCAAAAGTTTCACCCAAGTTGGGATAAGGTTGCCCTCAGGGTCAGTGTACTCAGGATAGTGGTCAGTTATGACATCTTCAATCTCTATTTCATCCACTCCTTGTAGCTCCTCATCACTTAAAACATCAACTTTTGGAGCATCTGTAACTAGCTCATCTAGATTCAGTCTAAACATCTCAGCGAGCCGCTCGTCAGTCAGGTCATGGGATCTTCCTTTGAAGCCAATAAGCATCAATGTCTTGTGCATTCAATATCATACTCTCATTAGTTTCTTGTGAGTCTTCATCATCCATACCACCACCCATTTACATAGCATTATTCCCATCTCTATCCAAAACATCATCTTCTTCCTTTGCATCTTCTAGAACAATATCAAGATCACTCTCTTCATCATCTTCTTCATTCTCTATCAAGTAGGAGAAGAGCATGTGAGAGAAAATGAACGGATGGTTCAACACAAGTGCAACATATGCATTCTGGGTGTGGTCAACATCTCATCAAATCCTCTACGCCTGGAGGCTATGCACTTATGGATAACATGTGCCAAGTAATTGAACAGGGCACAAGTTGCTCTTGTTCAGCATGCTAGCATCAATGTCACCGGCGTACTTGATCCTCAAAAACATCCCCGAACCGTTAGGGGATGCAACTTGGTTAGGTAGGCTCCGTCCTCACTCAGATCTAAGACTCGCCACAGATCATCTTTAGTAATCTCAATCTCTTGTCCAAAGATGGAGCTCAGAATACAGTAGGGCTCAACGGACCTGTCAACCATGGCGCTTTCCCAGAAAGCCTGCTGTATGGATCTGTAAGGTGTGCATGGGACGGAGATGGCCTTGAAGATCCTCGATCTGCGCAAAAAGGCAATAATCCCGGTGAACTCAGAAGCATTCCAGGATGTAGCATCAAGATGAGCACAGATGTTATGCTTGGTGCTCATAGTCCATCTATAAGCCATATTGTTGCAACACAAGAAACATATACATTAGATTGTTTGTAAGAGATAACAATTGAATTTTTGTTGACTTTGATCAACTGGTTCAATGGTGCGATTGAACCATACGACTGACTTCAGTCGTACGATTGAGTTCAGTCGTACGATTGAGTTCAGTCGTACGATTGAGCCTGCGACTGAGCTTAGTCGTAATGCCATGCGGTTGAGTTAGTCGTGCGACTGGATCCATACACTTGATTCATTCGTGCGATTGAATCATGCGCCTGGCTCAATCATACGACTGAAGTTCATCAGCATGTCCTTTTTCATCTTTCACTGTTGAACACAATAATTTTAAATCTTTGTCAAAACGTGACATTACACTTCGTGTTTAGATTCATTTGGACCGCAGAGACTCGAAATAGCACTTAGTTTCATTTAAATCAACATTAATGTCCATTTTAGTGGTCATTTTAAGAGTTTAGTCTCGGTTATTGATCTTAACATTTACGGTCATTTAGGGTTCGATTAAAACATTCATTAGAACCGATTTTGTTTGCAAAGTACCTGTAGATGAGTAGGAAATCAGTTAGTATCACTATCAAAGGTAATCACAATAATCGGAATTTTGATAGAGTGTCTATGTATGAGCGGTTTTTGAGATTTTTGAAGGGTGGTAAAGAATACGACCGATTAACCTCCTTATTTATACCGTTTTGAGTTTTAATCGTGCAACTGGACCCATATGCATGATTCATTCGTGCGACTGGGGTTCAGTCGTGCGATTGGCTCAGACTCCTTCATCTAGTCATATGATTAGTTCATTCATATGATCCAATCGCATGATTGTCCCATACTCATGATCCAATCGTGTGATTGGCTCATACTTATGGTTCATCGTGCGATTGGCTCATACTTATGATTCAATAGTGTGATTGGCTCATACTTATGTGTTTGACCTCATACATTTCCATACACTCAAAATATAACTTTTGATGTACAACATTATAGCCAATGATCATCTCAAACATGACCCTTTTAACAGAAAATCATTTGATCACCTTAGACGTGATCCTTTTAATTTAGATCCAATTGGTTACCTCAGACGTGAGCTTTTTAATTTGTGATTCACAGAGTTCATCTAGTTATATAGTTTGACATTTACGCAAAGCAAAAAAAAACAGAAAAATAACTTTAATAAAACCAAAAGAAGACATATTTTTGTGTTTTTGGTTTGAGGTGGACTGAAACCTTTTAGACATCATCTAACTGATTTTTCTTCCTGAGCAGAAAAGCTTCAATTAATTTTATCATCTCATATGGAATCATACAGGTATATCATAATCATTTGGGACCCTTTTGTAAGTACTTTGATACTAGATTCTCATTTTTCTGAGAGTCAATAGCACATTCAGGAAATTATACTAGAGCTATAAGATGCACATAGTGATTTTGACCATCGAGAGTTGCAGCCATGATGATTGTCGGAATATTTGTCCACTAAAATCCATACACAGATTTTTGACCCACATCGGTGATGAGTTAGGTTACATTATTTCAACAAGCATTTGTGGATCCCATACTTATATGGTAATCAACATTCCTCAGGAGATTTTTGAGCGGTCTACAGGTATTTAACAAGAAGAAACTATTCTAAGAGCTTTCAAAGAGATGCCAAACCTCAGGTCAGTGCCATCGCACATCAGAGAGGCGCAAACAATAATGAATTCTATAATATTTAGGTTATTCTTGTCCTCAGGTCAGTGCCATCGCACAACAGAGAGGCACACAACCTATCTTCTTGTTAGAGCACTTTTTCTTTTGCACATAATGCACCAACAACAATTGTCATTAGCTTAATTGCGCTTAACATTTTTTTCTTATGCCTTGCTCATTTTTATGGTCATCCACACACATTTGTGGCGTTTATCTTGCTCGTCACCCCTTATTGGTAATGCGTAGATTGTGTTAACCAGGGTTATGATAAGAGACAACTGTAAGTTGAATATATTAGTTTGATTTTCATTCACTAGTGAAGTCTACTCGTCTATTTTGTTGAATCTACTAACACATCATATAATGAACTAGCAACCCCTAGGTCTACTTTCTTCGTGTTACCTCAGTAGCATACTAGTGTACTATAATTTTTCCTTAATTTTGCTTAGACTTCTCAGACTTGTAATTTGAATATAGCATTTTGAAAATTTTGATGTCCTAAACAATTTGTTCCATGTGTACTATCATTTTCCATAAATTTTGAATCAAAATCACAGATATGATTTCTTTACTTTTAGCTTATCTGCCTTCCCCCTAGTTTTTTAAAGTAATTTAAAAACTGAATACACCAGGTGACTAACATGTTGACAGAGCAACAAATGTCTACTTCTTACACTGCCAGGTGACTAACCGTCTTCTAAGGAACTGATATCCCGCTAATGTTGACTTGTAATTCAACTTGCAACCACCATAATCCGAGTCACTATACACTGTAAACTCAAAGTCATCATCATGAGGATACCACAACCTGAGTGTTGGAGTACCCTTCAGATAACAAAAGATCCTTTTAACCCCAATTAGATGATTTACTTTCGGTTTAGCCTGATATCTATAACACAGACATATGGCATACATAATATCAGGACGAGAGGTTGTGATGTACATTGATCATTCCTCTTTACATAGTGGCATCCACCAAATCACCATATTCATTGGGTGCCACATCGTGGTTCGTGACAAGTGGAGTCCGAGCAACCTTTGCATTCTCCATGTCGAACTGACTAAGGATATCTCCTACATATTTGGACTGATGCAAGAAAATTCCAGGGCATCATACATACATAACATACATCATACATATCATCATGCATAGGCATCAATCATACATCATAACATGCCCATCATAACATCTATGACATAAAAAAGTCAACTTACATAGCCCCTGGGAACCTCCCAAGTCAAAGCCTAAATTTCACTGTTTCCCCAAAAAGTCAGAAAATATTCTAAGTGTTCATCCACATTTCCCTTTTTGTTCATCCGTAATTCTTTTACTTCATCCGCATTTGTTCAGTCGGATGACTTACTCATCCGCATTTGTTTAGTGGGATGACTTACTCATCCACATTTTTTCTTACTTATCTATCAATGCTCATCCATATTTGTTCATCCGCATTGACATTACTCATCCGCATTTGTTCAGTCGCATAACTTACTCATCCGCATTTGTTCATCCGCATTGACTTTACTCATCCGTATTTGTTCTTACTTATCTGTCAATGCTCATCCGCATTTGTTCATCCGCATTGACTTTACTCATCCACATTTCCACATCCGCATTTGTTCACACTTAGATTTTCTTATCCGTATTGACTTTACTCATCCGCATTGACTTTCCATCTGCATTTGTCAACACTTAAGCAGTTTTTTCCTAACTTAGGCGTATGAACTACTGTTTGGGAGCATAAGCAGCCTAGGGCACACTATTCATCAGATTCAGTCCCTAAACACCATCTATCATGTTCTAAGCTTAATTTTTACATTCTAAGCCTTTTAAACACAACCATAACATGTAACACCCGGAAATTTTCTTTGAAGCCGACGAAAGAAGAAAAAGAAATAAAGTCCAAAGTCGGGGGACCAAACTTGCCAAAACGGGAAAAGGTTGAATGGGTGGGAGTATAAAAGGAGGAGGGCAGCCCACACCCTCCCCCACACTCACACATTTCAGCCTTAGAAAGAAAAGGGGAGAAAAGGATGTCTCGAGCTCGGTTCATGTGGATTCGAGCGTGGAAATCGTCGTGTAGCGGGTCAAATCGAAGCTCTACTCAACGGGATCGTTTGTGTGAGTTCTAGGACCCCTATTTTACACGTTTTTGAATGATTTTGGGGCTTAAACATATCTGAAAACCCTTTTTCAATTTTTGGGTGAAAACCTGTTTTGTATGTGTATGATTCGTTTGGGGCTTGATTTCTTGCTTGGTTATGCATGAATGAGGTCATAGTATGTTTCCCTAAGACTTAGAATGGTTGATTTGAGCTTAAAAGAGGTTTGGAAGAGGTTGGAGGCTGAAAACCGCCGGCTGCAGACGGGATGAACTGCATTCTGCATCAGCTAGGGCTAGGCGACCGACTGGAGTGCGAGTGGAGGCCATACGGTTGATTGGCATGCGACTGTGGTCCAAGCGCATGATTGCCAAGTGACTGAGGTTCATTCGCACGAAGAGTATGCGACTGAAGCCCATACACCTGAAGTCATGCGACTGAAGGCCATACGTATGAAAGCTATGCGACTGAGAGTCCATACGCATAGATGTCCATTCGCCCATAGGTCCATTCACATGGAGTCCATTCTCCTGATGTCCATTCGCCGGCCATACGACTGGAGGGTGTCCATACGCCCAAGTAGGGCTCATACACCCGAAAGAACAACGGGTTACTTTATGACTTTCGAGGGAAAGTGCAGTTGTGGATTTTGACTCGGGAGGTTCTCGGAGGTTCGTGTAAGTTGAATTTTGAGGTCATAAACGTTATGTTGGGCATGTAGTGATGATGATATGTATGTCGTTATGTGTGATGTTATGCATGGCGGTGCGTGTGATGCATAGTATGTATGATGTGTGTGATGTGAGGTATGATTGGTGCGTGTGTATAATTGATGCGTATGTATGATGATGCCCTGTATGGTAATGTTGTATGTTTATGTTTGTGTTCCTTTTTATGTATGTTTATTTTCCCTTAGCCTTACGTAGAATGTTAATGAATGGCATGAAAGTATTATGTAACGTAAAGAGGAAGATAATAGAAGAAGAAGATGAAGCAAAAATTCATGCATTAATGAGTAATGAACATAATGAAAGTCTTGCAAGCATGGTATGTTGGGACATGCTATTAAAAGGTGTTAGCCCATCAGTATGTGGGTTCGCCACCCTAGAAGGATGCACATCGGGGTCTTTCTTTGTGAATGACCATTTGTATAGAACTATTGCTTCATACCTTAGGTACTGTGACCACGAGGTGCAATGCACCGTTATAGAAGGTCTATGATAGGCCTAGGTCCAGAACCATGAACAGAAAGGTATTGCATATGGCAATGATACACCTAAACTCATACCATAGGTACTATGACCACGAGGTGTGATGCATCGTTATAGAAGGTCTATGATAGGCCTAGGTCCAGAACCATGAACAGAAAGGTATTGCATATGGCAATGGTACACCTATACTCATACATTAGGTACTGTGACCACGAGGTGTGATGCACCGTTATAGAAGGTCTATGATAGGCCAAGGTCCAGAACCATGAATAGAAAGGTATTGCATATTGCAATGGTACACCTATACTCATACCTTAGGTACTGTGACCACGAGGTGCAATGCATCGTTATAGAAGGTCTATGATAGACCTAGGTCCAGAACCATGAACAGAAAGGTATTGCATATTGCATAGTACACCTAAACTTTACCTTAGGTGCTGTGGTCATGAGGTGTGGTGCACCGTTATAAAAGGTCTATGATAGGCCTAGGTCCAGTACCATGAACATAAGGGTAAGGTTTATGGTTGATGGGAAGGAAAATTGTAATGATAAAAGAATGTCAAAGTTAAAGTATGAATGAATGATGAAGATAGTAATGATATAATCTGTGTATACGTATGATGTATAATCGCATGAGGAAATAAAAGGTTTAATGAAAGTAAAGTATGTTTTATTATAAAACTAGAACTCACTCAGCAACGCTAACTATCTATGTGTTTCCAGTTGGCAGGTAATGATTGCAGAGGATTGCACGGGCGGCTACTCGGCTCCTTTTTGGATGGCATTCTTTTGATTAATGTTTTTGCATTGTAATGCGAACAAACTGCGTTTTGTAATGAATGTTGTATTAACTTGCAAAAGCATTTACATGGAAATGAAAGATTATTTTAATATTCCACTATAATGTTTTATGAAATACGAATGTAAATATATGTTTTATATGTGATGATGATCCAACTGTAAGCGTCCCGGGGACGTGGCCTTACAAGTTGGTATCAGAGCCAAAGTTTAAGTGAAATGGGTAAATTTTCAAAATAAACCTTAACTTAAACTGAGAATGGGACGAAATTAGGAATGGGATGCTATTCTGAGTAGCTGCGTGCCATCAGGTATTTTCGTAATGTTAACCGGTATTACGTGCGTATGTTATGTGGTTTATGTGTTGCTGGTAGATTTAGATACTGATGTAGTCAGGACAGGTAATGCTTGGAGTATGAAGAGTAAAGTAAGTGGCTAATCACAACTGGCCACTGTAATTAGGGACTTACTATAGTTGACATAAACTGAGTTGTTCCCTTGAATGTCCATGTTGGTGTTTGAATCTTATAGTGTGTCTAGAGGATGGACAGTGGTAGATCTTGGAAGGCTATGTCAGGTGAAGGTTGTGGTGGATATGGCGCTGGATCGCGTGTCACGAGGAGCATGACGAGGGCTACTAAAATGGCACCCGAAGAGCCTGAAATCCATCCCTGATAAGGCAGTGATAATAATGCTAACCTGAGGACCGCAATGAAAGATGCTGTGGTTGCGGGAGTTCAACATGCGATGCAGACGATTCTGCCGTTTATGGTGATTGAGGTAATTAGGGCGGTGAAGGAGACGACCGTGATTGAAGTTAACGAGGAAGGTAACAGCGACAAGAATTGGAAAGGAAAGCGGGTTGAAAGTGGGGGTTTCATTCCAAATAACAAGGCTGTGAGGGTGGATGACCGACATGTGGTCACATCCAATATGGAGGTAAAGAGACGTGGTAATTGCGGGAATAGACATACAGGAGAGTGTAGGTGGGGATCAAATCTCTGCTTCAATTATGGGAGGCCTGGTCATGTGGCAAGAGAGTGTGGGGTGGTACGGTGCTACAACTACAGTAGAAGGGGTTACATAAGTAGGGACTGCAAGGCACCAAAGGGCAGAGAGTTCTAGAGCAAGGAAGACGACCAGAATCAGAGGGCAGGGGGCGAGTGCAGAGCTTCCGTGATGACTTAGGAGAAGGCTAGTACGGACCCTGGTGTTGTGTCAGGTACGTTTCTAGTAAACCGAACTCTAACCTCGGTGTTATTTGATTTTGGTGCGAGTAAGAGTTTCATTTCTGCTGCCTTTTGTGCTAAGTTTCCCATTAGGAGTAGAAGTATTGATAAGCCCTTCGATGTAGAAACTGCCATATGTAAGTCTACCAGGATTTTTATGTGATAGATGGTCGTGACGTGGAAATAGAAGGTCATAAATTTCCAGTTAGGCCATTCGTAGTGACCTTGGGTGGTTTTGACTTGGTTCTTGGAATGGATCGGTTAGCAGACTTCGAGGCGAATGTTGTGTGTCGCAAGAAGATGATTAGTTTGACAGCGTCCGACAGGAGCTCGATAACAGTTTAAGGTGATCGAGTCACTACGGTCCCAAAAGTGATTTCAATGGCGGCGGCGGAAAGGTATATGAGGCATGGATGTAGTGCCTATTTGGACTGCGTAAAGGATGTAGATGTGCCGACACCCCAAATGTTCGATATACCGGTTGTGCATGACTTTCCAGATGTGTTTCCTGAAGACCTACTAGGAGTGTCACGGGACCGTGAGATTGAGTTTCATATTGACTCGATACCAGGTGCCCAACCGGTAGCTAAGGCACCGTATCGGTTGACTCCGGCTGAGATGAAAATGTTGATGGAGTAATGGCAATAGCAGTTTGATAAGGGGTTCATTAGACTGAGTATCTCTCCTTGGGGTGCTCCAGTCTTAATTGTAAAGAATAAAGACCGTAGTATGAGGATGTGTATAGACTACCGTGAGTTGAATAAGCTGATAGTGAAGAACCGATACCCCTTATTGAGAATTGATGATTTGTTTTATCAGCTTCAAGGTGGTAGTTGGTTTTCAAGGATAGACCTTCGATTTGGTTATCATCAATTGAAGGTTCACGAGGTAGAAAACGTAAAGATAGGCAGAAGTCGTATGTCGAGAAGAGACATTGACCGAATGAATTCCAGGTGCGTGATAGAGTTATGTTGAAAGTCTCGTCTTGGAGAAGTATCATTCGGTTCAGAAAGCGGGGCCAGTTGAGCCCGAGGTACATAGGGCCTTTCCGAATCATTGCTAGAGTAGGAGAGGTGACCTATAGGTTACAGTTACCAGATGAGTTAAGTGGAATCCATCCGATCTTCCATGTCTTTCATCTGAGGAAATGTTTGGCAGAAGAAGATATGATTGTCCCACTGGAAGATATCAAGGTAGACGAACGGCTTAATTATGTGGAGCAACCAGTGGCAATCATCGACCAAAAAGAGAATAGGCTGAGGAATAGAGTGGTTCCACTTGTGGGCGTACAACGGAAGCACAAAAAGGGATCTAAGCCTACGTGGGAGACTGGAGAAGAGATGAGATGGCATTGTCCACGTTTGTTTAAGGAATAGCAGGTTTCGGGGACAAACCTAAATAAGGGAGGTGGACTTGTAACACCCGGAAATTTTCTTTGAAGCCAACGAAAGAATAAAAAGAAATAAAGTCCAAAGTCAGGGGGACCAAACTTGCCAAAACAAGAAAAGGTTGAAAGGGCGGGAGTATAAAAGGAGGAGGGCAGCCCACACCCTCCCCCACACTCACACATTTCAGCCTTAGAAAGAAAAGGGGAGAAAAGGTTTTCTCGAGCTCGATTCGTGTGCATTCGAGTGTGGAAATCATCATGTAGCGGGTGAAATCAAAGCTCTACTCGACGGGATCGTTTTTGTGAGTTCTAGGACCCCTGTTTTACACATTTTGAATGATTTTGGGGCGGAAATACATCTGAAAACCCTTTTTTGAGTTTTTGGGTGAAAACCCGTTTTGTATGTATGTGTATGTGTATGATTCGTTTGGGGCTTGATCTCTTGCTTGGTTATGCTTGAATGAGGTTGTAGTATGTTTCCCTAAGGATTAGAATGGTTTATTTGAGCTTAAAAGTGGTTTGGAAGAGGTTGGAGGCTGAAAACTGTCGGCTGCAGTCGGGATGAACGGCATTTTGCATCAGCTAGGGCTAGGTGATCGACTGGAGTGCGATTGTAGGCCATATGGCCGATTGGCATGTGACTGAGGTCCATGCGCACAATTGCCAAGCGACTGAGGTTCATTTGCACGAAGAGTATGCGACTGAAGCCCATACACCTGAAGTCATGCGACTGATGGCCATATGTATGAAAGCTATGCGACTGAGAGTCCATACGCATAGATGTCCATTGCCCATAGGTCCATTCGCATGGAGTCCATTTGCATGATGTCCATTTGCCCAAGTGTTTAGTCGCCTGGAAGGCCATGCGACTAGTGGGTGTCCATACGCCCAAGTAGGGCTCATACGCCCGAAAGAACAACGGGTTATTTTATGACTTTCGAGGGAAAGTGCAGTTGTGGGTTTTGACTCGGGAGGTTCTCGGAGGTTCGTGTAAGTTGACTTTCAAGGTCATAAACGTTATTTTGGGCATGTTGATGATGATGATATGTATGACGTTATGTGTGATGTTATGCATGGCGGTGCGTGTGATACATAGTATGTATGATGTGTGTGATGTGAGGTATGATTGATGCGTATGTATGATGATGCCATGTATGGTAATGTTGTATGTTTATGTTTGTGTTCCTTACTATGTATGTTTATTTTCCCTTGGCCTTATATGGAATGTTAATGAATGGCATGAAAGTATTATGTAACGTAAAGAGGAAGATAATAAAAGAGGAACATAAAGTAAGAATGCATGCATTAAATGGTAGGTCGGGACATGCTATTAAAAGGTGTTAGCCCATCCGTATGTGGGTTCGCCACCCTGGAAGGATGCACATCAGGGTCTTTCTTTATGATTAACCATTTGTATAGAACTATTACTTCATACCTTAGGTACTGTGACCACGAGGTGCAATGCATCATTATAGAAGGTCTATGATAGGCCTAGGTCTAGAACCATGAACAGAAAGGTATTGCATATGGCAATGCTACACCTAAACTCATACCTTATGTACTGTGACCACGAGGTGCGATGCATCATTATAAAAGGTCTATGATAGGCCTAGGTCCAGAACCATGAACAGAAAGGTATTGCATATGGCAATGGTACACCTATACTCATACCTTAGGTACTGTGACCACGAGGTGCGATGCACCGTTATAGAAGGTCTATGATAGGCCTAGGTCCAGAACCATGAACAGAAAGGTATTGCATATGGCAATTGTACACCTATACTCATACCTTAGGTACTGTGACCACGAGGTGTGATACACCGTTATAGAAGGTCTATGATAGACCTAGGTCCAGAACCATGAACAGAAAGGTATTGCATATTGCATAGTACACCTTAACTTTACCTTAGGTGTTATGGCCATGAGGTGCGGTGCACCGTTATAGAAGGTCTATGATAGGCCTAGGTCCAGTACCATGAATAGAAGGGTAAGGTTTATGGTTGATGGGAAGGAAAATTGTAATGATAAAAGAATGTAAAAGTTAAAGTATGAACGAATGATGAAGATAATAATGATATTATCTGTGTATACGTATGATGTATGATCGCATGAGGAAATGAAAGGTTTAATGAAAGTAAAGTATGTTTTATTATAAAACTAGAACTCACTCAGCAACGCTGACTATTTATGTGTTTCTAGTTGGCAGGTAATGATTGCACAGGATTGCACGGGCGGCTACTCGACTCCTTTTTGGATGGCATTCTTTTGATTAATGTTTTTGCATTGTAATGCGAACAAACTGCGTTTTGTAATGAATGTTGTATTAACTTGCAAAAGCATTTACATGGAAATGAAAGATTATTTTAATATTCTGTTGCGATGTTTTATGAAATACGAATGGAAATATATGTTTTATGTGCGATGATGATCCAACTATAAGCATCCCAGGGACGGGGCCTTACATAACATCATCAAGCATGAACATAGCCCACAATCACCCCATACCCGTAACATACACACATTCAAACATACGGGTATAAAACCCAGATTTATAAAAACATACGTTTATGCATTTCTAGCCCCAAAACATTAAAAAACCAGTAAAATAGGGGTCCTAGAACTCACCTTTGCAGCTCTTGAGTATGGTTTCTTCCAAACTCGTCTATAATTGAGTTCAACCGCCTAGTAACCCACTAAAAAAACACACAATTAAACATACAAACAGACATAAGCATACAACCGAGGCAAGGCCAGTTAAGAACACTTAAAACCATGAATTCCTTACCTTGAATTCGACTTTTCTTGTTGCTCCTCTTCAGACCCGAGAGTTTTCTATTTGTTCTTTCTCTCTCTCTAAAAAAACGTAGATTTGGGTGTGTGAAAAGGGAGTGGGCGGCCATGCCCACTTTACACCCACTTTTTCAAATTTTTGTCCTTTTTGACACTTTTTACCCCTTAACTTGGGTAAAATATATTTTCTTTCTTTTGCGTCACTTTATTTTTTCTTCCTTTGACTTAGGAAAATAATTGAGTATTACAAATATTTAGGTTTGCTTACCCTCAGGTCAGTGCCATCGCACAACTGAGAGGCAAACAACATATCTTCTTGTTAGAGCACTTTTTCTTTTCACATAACGCACCAACAACATTTTTCATTAGCTTGATCGCGCTTAACATTTTTTCTTGTGCCTTGCTCATTTGTATGGTCATATGCACACATTTGTGGCGTTCATCTTGCTCGTCACCTGGTGGGTGCGGATAGTATATATATTTTGATATAGATTTATTGCACAGGTTCAGTTTTAATTGGTTATTACTAATACTAAATCACACACACAAAAGGCAGTGTACCTGTCGTGTGGTAATGTAGTTTTGGTAAGAACCGAGTATCAATCCGTGGACACACCTAGCCTACTCAACAAACTTGATGTTTGACTATCAGATTAAGTTTTTGTTAAAGAAAATGATAATTTGTATAGAAAGATTTTTAAACAATAATAGAAAGAAAGTAAACTAAGATTTGAAGCGTTTGGATTTAAAACCAAGGAATAAAAGTTATCATCCTAATTAGATTCCACTTATGGAACTGTGATGAATTGGTGGTGTGATTTAAAAATATCAATTAATGTAATTATGTTAATGTTTATAAAGATAAGCTGGCGTGATTTCTCGTCTATCCTGCTACCATAGTGACTTGATCCTGTCAGGCTGAGTTCTACTGCTCAGATCAAAGCCCTAATAATGTAGGTAAATCTTTTATGACCTATTTGACATATGATTTCTGAAAACATAACTTAATGTCAAAAAAAGAGTTGATGAAGTTCCTTCCTAACATATCATTAATTTTAGAAAACCGTAACAATTACTGAAGTTTCCGAACAAATAAAAGGGAACCCGCAAATGATCAGAAAGTTAAAGTGATATGATTTCTAATAACCATTTCTAGTTCATTAGCCATGGATTTATAATGAAGACTGGTTTCGCGAATGAAAGTTAATCCTACGGTTTTTCAACTTTGTATGACAATAACCATCACAAACCATAAATTTATAACTTTCCGTTCAAATGTAGACGCTACCCATCAATAGTTTTCCCAAGACCACCATAACATTAACATAATATTTATCACACCATTAGTTCATCACAAATTACATAAGTTTCATCCGATTAGGATGATAAATAGAGTTTAGTTCATAATGAGCTTGAACATAACAACATATAACAAAGAAGATAGATATGTAATCATCGGTGAAATGGAAAAATCAAACTGATAATCCACAATGGATGGCGTTTAGATGATTCCGAGCTTCTTCCAAATATTGTATGCAACTCCCGAGCCTCCAAATCATCTTGAAGTCTTCATTCCCGAGAGAGTTCTACAGAGTAACTCTCCCACCAAAGCTTGCCAAAAATGGTGAACTTAGGCTTTTTTTATAGGCTTTCCGGAGTGTTTAAGCATGGCCCCGTGCCTAAAAGGCACGACCTTGTGCTAGTACAATGCTTACGAAAGTTTGTCGGCTCGTACATGTAGGTTGTGTCGGGCATGGCCCTGTGTTGGTGGTGGGGCACGGCCCCGTGCCTAAAAGGCATGGCCCCGTGTCTACTTTGAGGGAATAGTACTTTTTGTCCTGTTAGATGTCCAAACATGGGGGTGTGTTAATTTAGCATGGGGGTGTGTTTCTGGCAAAGCATGGCGGCATGCTTAAAGAGGCACTACCCCATGCTTGGACTCCAAAGCTCAGATTACTTCAATTTCTTGCTAAATATGCTTCTTTTGTCCAACTTGCCCTTTTAAACACCTGAAAACACAATTTAAGACTTTTAAGTACATTTTCATCATTTTAAGGAAGATATTAAGGAATAATTGATGTGCTTTTGATAGGATTTTTATGTACAATTTGGAGCACATCAAACATCCCCACACTTGAACTTTGCTTGTTCTCAAGCAAAATCACTTAAAATGACAAGTCCACCAAAAACCAAATAAAACAAATTATAAACATGTCTTTCGAGAAATATGCAAGTAAACATTATTTTCATCCAAATATAAATATTTTAAGCATATATAAAATGATATCCTAGCAAACAATAGGTTAGTAAATATTATAATCATGCAAAAATCCACACTTCTCAGAAGGTGCACTCACACTCGGCTCAATATATGGAGTCATAATCAAGATTAAGTATGACTAATACACTCAATTTCCTAGTATGAATACGTGTGAAATCATAAGCTTGGTAAGGGATCAAATCTCCACCTACTTAGATATTAACTTGCATAAATCATTAGGTCTTTGATGGGTTGTAATTTGGCTCGGGCTCGAGTATGGAATATTTGAAAAAGTTGGCTAATTGCTAAAGACGATGGTCTTGGCTTATTTTTCTAACATAAACTACAACGATGGAAATAAAGGTTCCCTGTACAATACTTCAAGCTAGAAGGGATATGCTAGCTTGAGGAATCGTTTAAGGTCAGATTGTCAAGACCGTATTTTGCTTTCAAGAATCGTACTTCATCTATTACCCGAAGTTACACAAAACTTTCCTTTCTCAAGGATCGTTCGGCTTGAAGCCTAATAACACCCAATCGGTTTAGTTTTGTATATTCGTATTGAGATTTTGTTTTATTATTTTTGCATTTTCCATTATGAGACCAATTTCCACAATTCGGGCATCTTTCACATCTTTTTGCTCGTCTCTTTATAGCACTTTTTGAAATTCCACAAAATGGCAGAACTTGTTCCTTTTTTCGCCATTTCTTTCTTGCATCAAACGTGAGATTGAAAATTTGTTCGCGGATTTTCGGGGGAAGTCCCGGTTTTGCGTGATGAAAGCAACAAAGCAAATTAAAATCAAAAGAATGCATTCCAGTTCTTTAAGGTCTGCCGGTAAAAGACCAATTTTTTTTCTTAAGCCAAAAACATGTCTTTAATGAAAATGGGTTTTGTAGAAGGCTTTTGGTTAAGTGGCTTGGTGGCTCGGGTGGGTGATTGAAAGATAAAAACGTTTAAGCTCAACAGGGCTCACTATGGTTGACGTTCGGGCAAGGAAAATTAAAGACAATGGTTGGGGCTCGAATGATTAAGGTTTCCTAGTGCCTAACTCATTTTATGCAACAAATACTAATTAAGGTCTTGAAATGCATACCCAAAGCAAGTTCTAATTACACGTATCATATGGCACCCTCAATTAAATCCAGAATGAAAGTAGAATTGCAATTTTGCAAAAGTTGTTTAAGGCTCAAAATTAAAATCGCATATGGATGGAATTGGGTAATAGTGCTTCATTTTACATGATTAAATATTTTACTAGATTAGATTATTGCTTTTAAGGATATCACAAAAAACATTTTCAGTTTTATTTGGACGTCATGAGTTTACTTCTTTATTTCCCGAAAACGTATATTTATAATTTGGTTTATCAAAAATTTTATAACACGCCATTGCTCGTTCGAGCTGATTGTTACAGAAATGAGTTCCTCGGTCACTAATTAGATCTTTGGGGGCACCGAAACGAGAAAATAGTTTTTTAAGGAATTTGACAATGTTTCTGGCATCATTAGTAGGTAGGGCCTGAGCTTCAGCCCATTTTGAAACATAATCAACTGCTACCAAGATGTAACGATTGCCAAATGACACCGGGAATGGCCCCATGAAATCAATACCCCATACATCAAATATCTCACAGACTTGAACGGTTTCTGAGGCATCTCATCCCGTGTTGAGATATTGGTTGCTCTTTGACATGCATCACAGGTGCGTACCATGTTGTGAGCATCTTTGAAGATCGTGGGCCAGTAAAATCCAGAGTCAAATACTTTCTTAGCTCTTAAGGTTGCTCCATGGTGTCCTCCGGTGGGTCCTTCATGACAGTGCCTTAGAATTTGTTTTGCTTCTCTTCCATATACGCAACTTCTAATGAGTTGGCCTGCACCGATTCTGAATGGATACGGGTCTTCCTAATAGTAATGTTTGATATCAGTAAAGAATTTCTTCTTTTGCTGATAAGTCATTCCTTTTAGAAGGATTCCGCTTGCTAAGTAATTTGCAAAATCAGCAAACCAAGGATGTTCATCGATTGAGGATTGAACGTGCATAAGGAATTCGTGAGGAAAGTTGTCGTTTATTATGGCTTCCTCAGTTTGTGAAGGACTTGAATCCTCAAGATGTGAGAGATGATTAGCTGCTTGATTTTCTGCTCCATTCTTATCACGAATTTCGATATCAAATTCTTGAAGCAGAAGGATCCAACGAATCAATCTCGGCTTTGCATCTTGTTTGTTGAACAAATAACGAAGGGCTGCATGATTGGTGTAAACAATTGTTTTCGAAAGGATGAGATACAAGTGGAATTTGTCAAATGCGAAAACTACTGCAAGAAGTTCTTTTTCGGTGGTGGTGTAGTTTTCTTGTGCGTCGTTTAGGGTTTTGCTCGCATAATGAGTTGGGTGGAATTGCTTGTCTTTCCTTTGTCCTAATACGACTCCTACCGCGAAATCGCTTGCGTCGCACATGAGTTCAAATGGTAGCGTCCAATCTGTGGAAACCATGATTGGAGCGGTTACCAGCCTCTCTTTAAGCAATTTGAATGCATTAATGCATTCGTCAGAAAATACAAATTAAGCGTCTTTCTCGAGAAGTTGAGTCATTGGTCAAGCGATTTTTGAGAAATCTTTAATGAAACGACGATAAAATCCTGCATGACCTAGGAAACTTCTGATATCTTTCACGGTTGTGGGATGTGGAAGTTTAGAAATAGTGTTGACTTTGACTTGATCCACTTCAAGCCCTGCTCGAGAGATTTTGTGTCCTAACACCATTCCTTCCGTAACCATGAAGTGGCACTTTTCCCAGTTTAAAACAAGGTTAGAATCTTCACATCTAACCAACATCTTTTCCAGATTTTCAAGACATTGTTCAAATGAGTTTCCAAAGATGGAGAAATCATCCATGAAAACTTCCATTGAGAGTTCAATCATGTAATGAAAAATTGCTACCATGCATCTTTGAAATGTAGCAGGAGCATTACACAATCCAAAGGGCATTCGCCGATAAGCAAATGTGCCATATGGACAGGTGAATGTTGTCTTTCTTTGGAACAACTTGGACAGGACTGACCCAAGGTGAATCAGAAATAGGGTAAATCAAACCGGCATCTAGCTGTTTGATTACTTCTTTCTTCACCACCTCTTGCATGCTCGGGTTTAAACATCTTTGAGGTTGATTGATGGATTTGAAGTTCTCCTCCATCAATATTATTTGAGTGCAAAAGGATGGATTGATTCCCTTGATGTCCATGATTTTCCATGCAATTGCTCGTTTGTGGGCCTTGAGTACATTAAGCAACTTGTTCTTCTCATAAATTGATATGGCGGATGAGATTATAACAGGAAGTTGAGTTGTGTTTTCAAGAAAAGCGTATTCAAGATGAGATGGAAGTTCTTTGAGCTCTAAAACTGGAGGGTCTTCTATAGAAGGTTTGGCTTTTGGTTCTAGGTCTTGCTCAATGTTCTCAAATGCTTCTTGATAAAGTGTTATTTCATCAACTTCAAGTTCTTGAATGATTTGGTTCTCACAAATGGGTTTGGTGATTTGGACTTCTATTAGTTGAGTGTTGAAAGCTTCTTTTGAAGAGTTTTCTCCAAATGACAACTTATGATCGAATCGCAAGCATCAACGTAAAAGAGTGAGTCATCTTGATGTTGAGGGTGTTTCGTGGATTGGCGTATATCAAAAGATACTTCCTCCTCATCTACTCTAAGCGTGGGTTTGCCTGTACAAACATCAATGAGAGCTCGAGCAGTCGCTAAGAAAAGTCGACCTAGGATAAGTGGAACCTTTTTGTCTTCATCCATGTCAAGGATCATAAAATCAACAGGAAATACGAATTTGTCAATTTTAACTAAGAGATTTTCAATGATGCCCCTTGGATATTTGACAGAACGGTTAGCTAACTGGATGCTCGTACGTGTAGGTCTAGGTTCACCTAAGTTTAATTTTTCAAAAACCGCATAAGGCATAAGGTTAATGCTTGCACCTAAATCAGCTAACACGTTACTGACGGAAAGATCTCCTATTAGGCAAGGTATGGTGAAACTTCCTGGATCAGTCATCTTTTGAGGTAGTTTGTTTTGAAGAACTGCGGAGCATTCCTCATTTAAAACTACGTATGATAACTCTTCCAGTTTCTTTTTGTTTGACAAGACACCGTTTAGAAATTTAGCGTAGTTTGGCATTTGTGCTAAGGCCTCCACCAAGGGCAGATTGATATGGAGTTGCTTGAACAACCAAAGGAATTTGCCATATTGTGCCTCTATTCTTTGTTGTCTCAAATGACCTGGACATGGAGGTGGTGGAACATAAGGTGGTGGTGGAACGTATTTCTTGGCTGGTTCTTCAATAACAACAGGTTGCTTTTGCTTGTCACTCGCATTACTTGGAGTTTCAGTTTCTACCTCTTCAAGGATGGGTTGTAATGCGGGTGCATCACCTTGAGTGGTTTTTCCACTCATGGTGGTGATGGCTTTGACTTGAGCATTAGGGTTTGTTACAGTGTTGCTGGGCAAAGCTCCTTGAGGTCTTTCAGATAGCTGTTGTGCTATTTGACCTACTTGGTGCTCTATGGTTTGGAATGATGCTTTGTTGATTTTGATTTCAGCTTCGTTTCTTTCGAACCTCTCCTCATTTCTTCGATCAGATTTCAAGTTGTACTCATCTGTGGCTTGTGTGGTTAACAACAACTGCTACAATAAGTCTTCCATTGATGATGCTCCACGCTCTTGGTTACTACCGCTTGGACCTTGGTATGGTGGTTTCTGTTGTTGGTAAGGTGGCCTTCGGTTGAATCCAATGATTGTTGGTTATTACCAGCATATCTATAATGTTGCTTCTCCAATTTGAGTTGTTGTTGTATGAGTTGTTTGGGCCTCCTACGTAGTCAACATCTTCAACCATCATAATGCCTTGTGGGCATTCGTTGGTCTTGTGTGAATTCCACATGTGTTGTATCGTGTTGGAGTTTTTCTTAGCTCGCTTTGCAATTGTTCGAATTTTTTGGTTAGAGCTTCTAATTGGGCTGCAATTAGGGTTTCAGAGTCTACTTGATGAATACCTTTAGAACTAGGTTTAGTTATTAAGGGATTGTAAGCAAAGCTCTTCTTAGCTGTTCTTTCTAAGGCTTGGTATGCTTCTGTTGGCGTGACACTTCCAAAATCTCCTCCCGCACTTTGGTCTACCACTTGCTTGTGGGCTCCGCTGATTGCATCGTAGAAGGTTTGACACTGCAGCAACAAATCAAGTTCGTGATGTGGGCATCTCCGAAGGAGACTTTTATATCTCTCCCATGCTGCGTGTAATGATTCATTGTCGTCCTGGAGAAAACTTGTGATGCTGCTTCTTAGTTTGGCAGTGCGATCGGGTGGAAAGTATTTCAAAAGGAATTGTTCAGCCATTTCCGCCCATGTGGTGATGGAACCAGGCGGAAGTGAATCAAGCCAATCGATGGCTCGGCCACGAAGTGAAAATGGAAAAAGTCTTAGTCGAATGGCGTCGTCTGAACAGTTATTGATTTTTAAGGTTGCACAAATACGAAGGAATCGTGATATGTGAGCATTAGGATATTCGTCTTGTAACCCATGGAACTGAACAGAGTTTTCTACGAGTTGGATAATACTAGACTTAATCTTAAAATTGTTGGCCACTATTGCTGGTTAGACAACACTAGACTCATAACCATCTATTGATGGTGTGGCATAGTGTGTCATCTTCATTTCGTCATCTTGGTTAGCCATGTCTTCTTTGGATGGTGTATCTTCCAAATGTCTTCTTCAATGACAGGTGCTGTTTGTTGTGATCTTTTGCGCAATCTTTGACGAAAAAGTCGTTCGGGTTCCGGAAGAGGCGGAACAAGTTCAGAACTAGACGAGTCGGACATACACTAACTTAATGAAGCATAAACTAACTAAGGCTTAAAATGAATCAGGCAAAAGTAACTAAACTAACTAGGGCAAACTATCTAAAAATAAAAATAAAGTTTAAACAAAAATATATTAACAAGTTATATACAAGATAGTCAAAAATTTAGTTTGTCTTTCAAACTACCGTGTGTCCCCAACAATGGCGCCAAAAACTTGGTGGGTGCGGATAGTATATATATTTTGATATAGATTTATTACACAGATTCAGTTTTAATTGGTTATTACTAATACTAAATCACACACACAAAAGGCATTGTACGTGTCATGTGGTAGTATAGTTTTGGTAAGAACCGAGTATCAATCCGTGGACACACCTAGCCTACTCAACGAACTAGATGTTTGACTATCAGATTTAGTTTTTGTTAAAGAAAATGATAATTTGTATAGAAAAATTTTTAAACAATAATAGAAAGAAAGTAAACTAAGATTTGAAGCATTTGGATTTAAAACCAGGGAATAAAAGTTGTCATCCTAATTACATTCCACTTATGTAACCGTGATGAATTGGTGGTGTGATCTAAAGATTTTGATTAATGTAATTATGTTAATGTTTATAAAGATGAGCTGGCACGATTTCTCATCTATCCTGCTACCGTAGTGACTTGATCCTGTCAGGCTGTGTTTTACTGCTCAGTTCAAAGCCCTAGTAATGTAGTTAATTCTTTTGTGACCTATTTGACATACGATTTCTCAAAACATAACTTAATGTCAAAAAGAGAGTTGATCAAGTTCCTTCCTACCACGCGATTAATTTTAGAAAACCCTAACAATTACTGAAGTTTCCGAACAAATAAAAGGGAACCCGCAAATGATCAGAAAGTTAAAGTGATATGATTTCTAATAACCATTTCTAGTTCATTAGCCATGGATTTATAATGAAGACCGGTTTCGCGAATGAAAGTTAATCATACGGGTTTTCAACTTTGTATGACGATAACAATCACAAACCATAAATTTATAACTTCCCGTTCAAATGTAGATGCTACCCATCATTAGTTTTCCCAGGACCACCATAACATTAACATAATATTTATCACACCATTAGTTCATCACAAATTATATAAGTTTCATCCGATTAGGATGATAAAAAAGTTTAGCTGATAATGAGCTTGAACATAACAAAATATAACAAAGAAGATAGATATGTAATCATCGGTGAATGGAACAATCAAACCGATAATCCACAATGGATGGCGTTTAGACGATTCCGAGCTTCTTCCAAATGTTGTATGCACCTCCCGAGCCTCCAAATGATCTTGAAGTCTTGATTCCCGAGGGAGTTCTGCAGAGTAACTCTCCCACCAAAGTTTGCCAAAAATGGTGAACTTAGGCTTCTATTTATAGGCTTTCCGGAGTGTTTTAAGCACGGACCCGTGCCTAAAAGGCACTGCCCCGTGCTAGTACAATGCTTACGAAAGTTGGTCGGCTCGTACATGCAGGTTGTGTCGGGCACGGCCCCGTGCTAAATAGGGCACGACCCCGTGTTGGTGGTGGGGCACGGCCCCATGCCTAAAAGGCACGGCCCCGTGTCTACTTTTGGGGAATAGTACTTTGTGTCCTGTCAGATGTCCAAACACTGGGGTGTGTTAATTTTGCACGAGGGTGTGTTTCTGGCAAAAGCATGGGAGCGTGCTTAAAGAGGCACGACCCCATGCTTGGACTCCAAAGCTCAGATTACTTCAATTTCTTGCTAAATATGCTTCTTTTGTCCAACTTGCCTATTTAAACACCTGAAAACACAATTTAAGACTTTTAAGTACATTTTCATCATTTTGAGGAAGATATTAAGGAATAATTGATGTGCTTTTGATAGGATTTTTATGTATAATTTGGAGCACATCATCACCCCTTATTGGAAATGCGTTGATTGTGTTAACCAGAGATAAGATGAGAGACCACTGCAAGTTGAACATATTAGTTTGATTTTCATTCACCAATGAAGTCTACTCGTCTATTGTGTTGAATCTACTCACACATCATATAATGAACTAGCAACCCCTAGGTCTACTTTCTCTATGTTACCTCAGTAGCATACTAGTGTACTATCATTTTTCCTTAATTTTACTTAGACTTTTCAGACTTGTAATATGAATATAGCATTTTGAATATTTAAATCCTGTTGATGTCCCAAACAATTTGTTCCCTGTGTACTATCATTTTCTATAAATTTTGAATCAAAATCACACATATGATTTCTTTACTTTTAGCATATCTGCCCTCCCCCTCGTTTTTTTAAGTAATTTAAAAACTGAATACGCAACTATTCTCCCCCTAAAATTATAAAACCGAAATGTTTTTGTGTTTTTGGATTTTTAAAAGACAGGAAAATAAAATAAAAAATAAATAATTAATAATAAAATAAGAAAAATGTCAGACTAAGAACTCTATTTTTCTTGAATCACATCACTTTTCTTTTTCACACCATTAACGTCTAAAAGATATAAAAACTGAGGTTTGTCAAATGCTTTTGTGTAGAGTTCGGCGCGTTGAAAATCCGTATTAATTTTAACAACATCGATTAATTTCTTTTCAAAACAGTCACGTATAAAGTGATATCTAATACCGATATGTTTAGTTTTTGGGTTTTGGACCGAATTTTTAGTGACAGCAATTGCTGTAGAATTATCAACTAAGATAGGGGTGTTAGAAAATTGCAAACCATAGTCTTGCATTTGCTGTTGAATCCGAATGATTTGGGAGCATCAGCTTGTAGCAGCAACATATTCAGCTTCACATGTTGACAGAGCAACAAATGTCTGCTTCTTACACTGCCAGGTGACTAACCATCGTCCAAAGAACTGATATCCCCCTGATGTTGACTTTTAATTCATTTTGCAACCTCCATAATTCGAGTCACTATACACTATAAGCTCAAAGTCATCATCATGAGGATACCAAAACCCGAGTGTTGGAGTACCCTTCAGATAAAGAAAGATCATTTTAACCCCAATTAGATGATTTACTTTAGGTTTAGCCTGATATCTGGAACAGAGACACGTGGCATACATAATATCAGGACGAGAGGTTGTGAGGTACATTAGAGATCCGATCATTCCTCTATACATAGTGGCATCTACCAGATCTCCATATTCGTCGGGTGCCACATCGGGGTTTGTCGCAAGTGGAGTCCCAACAACCGTAGCATTCTCCATGTAAAACTGACTAAGGATATCTCCTACATATTTGGACTCATGCAGGATAATTCCAGTTGGTGTCTCATCCACCTATAACCCAAGAAAGAACTTCATCTCTCCCATAGCACTCATCTAGAACTCAACTTTCATTATAGATTCAAATTCCTCACACAAAGCTTCATTTTTGGTGCCGAAGATGATGTCATCCACATATATTTGTACCAGTAGTAAAACATCATCTTTCTCTTTGATGAACAACATGCAGTTAATAACTCCTCTATGAAAACCATGTTTTAGCAGATGAGTAGAGAGTTTCTCATACCAGGATTGTGGAGCTTGATGAAGCCCGTAAAGAGCCTTGTCCAGTTTATAAACTCTATCCCGGTGATAAGGATTCTCAAATCCTTCGGGTTGACTGACGTACACCGTTACACAAATTTCACCATGAAGGAATGCACTTTTCACATCCAATTGATAAACATTGATCTTCATGTAGATGAATAGGCTAAGAAGATACGAATTGCTTCCATCCTTGCCACAGGTACAAACACTTCATTGTAGTCAATGCCTTCTACTTGTCTAAATCCTTGAACAACAAGCTGAGCCTTATTTCTGATTTTGACCCCTTGGTCATCTTTCTTACACTTAAGAACCCATTTAGTGCATTTGACAAGAAGCAATGGACACTAAACTCAATTATGGAGGCTTTTGAGAAATCCAAGACATACAGATCATTATATCTTGAAGCTAACATTAGAACTTTATCCTCCTTAATAACATACTCCTTCTTCAACATGTAGCACTTCTTGTTGTCAAACATAACTTGAATCCTTTATCACAAATCTGGGAGACAGAAAGCAAGTTGTTTTGTAGTTGTTGAATGTAGTTGACCTTGTCAAACTTCACTTTCTCGTTTCTCACTTCACCTTGAGCGGTGATGTGACCTCCTTTATTCCCAGCAGATGATACGTGCCCCCTTTAATTTGTTTGACTTTGAAAATGAGAGACGGATTCCCTGTCATACGCCCCACTATCAATAATATAGGTATTAGTGATAGCGTTGTAGCGGACACCCTGCACATTCAAAGAAATTGATTAGATCAGGTTTGGGACCCAAGCCTTAATTGGCTTGGGTGTCCCAGAGGAATCACACAACATGAACTCAACCACTATCCTTCAGAGGATGATGACACATACTTCTTCTTCTTGTGCTCACTATCAGACATATTACTTGATTTTATCTTCCATAAACCAGTATTGTGTAAGGCCTGTTTGTGGTAAACAGACGACTGGCTTATGGTTTGAACTTTAGGTTCACTAATACTCTTAGGTGGAATATTAGATCTATTTTTAGAAAATTTTGGTTTTTCATCAAAAAGTTCAATTTTCTTTTTGGGTGTCTGATAATAAGGACAATTAGGAGAGATATGTCCTTGTTTTCCACAACTGTAGCATGATCTCCCTTCTACAGATTGAGGAAAATTTTGATGTGGGGTTGAGTTTGGTTGGGGTTTGAGATGTGTTCAGTTGGGTTGTTTCACTTCTCTTTTAAATGTTTCACCTTCTTTAACAAAATTAATTGTTTTAACATTTTAAACATCTTTCACTTTCATTTTATTTGTACTTTGATGATTAACACATTTATGGTAAATTGGATTAGTCATTTTGGGTTCTGAAATAGACATTTGTGAACCTGACCCTTAGTTAACCTTTTTAATTTTATCATCCAAATTCTCAACAGGCATCTTTTCATTTGATTTCAAAGTAGAATCCTTCTATTTAGTGACAAATTTCATAGGTTTACCTGTAGAATCGGGATAACTAACCAGAGGAGTAGACACCACATGATCCTTTACTGGGTTATTATTAATTGGTCTACATTTAGTGTTCAAAAGTATAGCATGTGGTAGTGGTACTACCCTATAACCCAGACCTTCCCCGTTATTTCATTCTTTCACTAAGTTTTAAACTATGTGAGAAGAACTAGCCAAACTGTTCAGCTTTTGTTTTAATGATTCAACATCGACTTCCAAAACTGCTTTTTCCTTTTTAGTTTCCTCTAAAGAATTTAAATAAAACTTGTTGTCATTTGATTGATTTAAGGCAACAACCTCGGTTTCCCTTAGTTGTTTCCCCAAAAGTTCTATCTTTTCTTTAAGGCTGCACTCATTCTGTTTTAAAACACGATTTGCTTCAGTGCAGAGTTGGAAATCATTTACTAGATTATCATTATGTTCTAATAACCTAGAAAATTTTAGATCAATACTTTCCCTAAATTTATCACATTTAGTACATGCATGTTTTTCAAATAATTCATCTTTCGAACATACCCGAGACAAATCAGCCATCAAGGAAATTTTAGACTCTTCGGTGACTGGAGATTCTGAGTTTGTAGCATTGAGCTCTTTTTCAACCAAATGATCGAAAAAATCTATAGCTTCTTCAATATCTGACAGTGTATTCTCAACCATGATGACCCCTTCACTTGCAGACCCATCATCCAATGTATCTACAAAAGCAATGTTTGATTCGCCTAGAGAAACAAATTGGAAGGACTAGTCTTTTCTTTCATCACCTTGAGCAACCAAAGCCTTAGACTCTTTACTTGAAGATGAAGTTCCAATCTTATCCTTGTCTTGACGGTTGAATGTAGAAAATGGATTTCCATTTCCAGTTTTGTTTGGCTTTACACACTCACGTTTAGACTGCCCTTTTCACCATAGTTGAAGCACGTGACTTTAGTTTTGTCAAATCCAAAAGTCGTATCTTTAGTAGCAACCAAATTTTTTCCGGTCTTTTTCACAAACTTCTTGGCTCTTCTAATTGCACTAGCCAAGGCCCACATTATATCCATGCGTTCTAGCTCACTTTCATCAACTTGCTCATAGTCCTCGTCAACATGATGACAATTTCCAATCTTACCAGCAACTAAACCATCATTAGATTGTACAACAGTCGCTAGAAGATCCATGTGCTCTTTAGCAACTTCCACTGTGACATTTCCAAGATTCTCGGTCTTTAACTTTGTAGTATTTGCATCAAGAACTATGTATTGGGTTCCAGATAACCCTGACGTTTCGGTTCCTCATGCACTACTTTAGGAATAAGCAGAAGAGCTAAACACAAATGCCGTTTGTAACATTGCTCCTAAAACAGGCGGAGTTGGAACTGAATTGTATAGTGAAGGATTTTGAACATTGGATCCTTTCTTTGACTTGCATTTCATATGTACTTCTTCCTCCCTTAACTTCAAGATGAAATCATTTATGTCTAAAGTAGCAAAAATTTCATTTCGTCTCAGATTTGACACAAATGGATCCCATTTATCTGGTAGACCATTAGCAAAGCTAGAGACTTTATCTTCCATGGATGTGGTCACACCATGAGTGGGCAACTCACTCTTTAGATGTTTGATCCATCAATGATATCATCTAAGCTTTCATTCCCAATTGAAGAAAAATTGTCAAACTCCTTTTTAAGAGCTTTTGCCTTCGGTGCTTTCAGAGTTGCATTTCTTTCATATCTCTTTTTCAATGCCTCCTATAACTTCTTAGCCTACTTGTTCTTAGACAACTGATGAAAGATGTCCTTAGGTATAGACTGAGTCAACAAGGTATATACTTTCTTTTCAGCATTAAACAAAATCTTTTGGGTTTCGCTCATTCCTCCCAAGGTCAACTTGGCTCCATTAGCACTGACTGGTATCGTGTAACCAGTCTCAATGGATGTCCGAAGATTTGGATCAACTCCATTTAAGTAGATTTCAAACCGTTGTTTCCACTGTGGGTATTCATCCAACGTTAACAGCTTTGGTGGTTTGTTATGGTTTCCAATCTCATTATCAAGAAATAGAAGGTTCTGGATGCGTGAGTCCTTTCCAGCAGTAAATGCAGCAAATTGGTCTTCCATTGCTTTAAACTTGGTAAACTTAGAACAGGTCAGTTTCACTCGTGCGAATGGGCTATGCGAATGGGTCACTCGTGTGAATGAAGGATGCGAATGAATTCAATCGTGCGATTGGATTCAGTGGTGCATATGAAGAAGGCGATTGGAATCAACCGACTAGAGTTGTTCAATCGTGCGAATGAGACATGTGACTGAGTTCAGTCATGCGAATAGAGTATACGAATGAGTTCAATGGTACGAATGGACCAATCATGTGAGTGAAAGCTGCTGTGTTTATAAAATCGAATATTTTGACACTTTGACACAAAATATGAGCATCCAGGAATGCTAATATGTCGCTTGATGAAAAATCGAAACTTTAACACATGCAAACGTCATAAACACTTTTTGAAGCAAAAAGGTGACTCTTTTGAATGAACACTTTTATTTTAACACCAAAACTAATTGAATCCACCAAAATCACGAGCCTAAGCTCTGATACCATTTGTTAGGACCGTGTATGTACGGAGTACTAACGGATTCTGCGTGAGACCATATCAAATAGTGCGGAATCCTAATTGATTGGCAATCCAATCAGTGAGAACGGTAACCCGATTGATCTAACGATGAAACAAATGTTAAGAATTAGTAGAAATTGATCAAGAACGAACTATGAAGTTGGATTGGGTGTTATGGACGCTCTGGACGACTAGGCTTCATGTATATTCGAAGTCTCTCTCCAAGTGTTATCTTTTTCCATGAATTAAGTGGTATGTATAGGTTTGCTGCTGCCATTCGTACGACTAAACCGTTAGCATGGTTCATTAGTATGATTCATTCAGACGTATGGTCCATAAGTATGGTCCATTAGCATGAATAATCACCAGACTAAGTTGAACACATTTCCTAATCGTTATTGACTTAGAATTGTGTACAACACTCAAACCTATATATAAAGTTCATACATATGATTGGGTAAGATCTGACTGAGTCAGAAGCTGACTCAGTTAGAAGTTCTGACTGGTATGGATCTGACCTAAACTTGGTTGTTTGATTCAGTATCTGACTGGAACCAAAACAATTCATTATTTAAGTAACAAAACCCACCGTAGTCACACCACCAGTCGGAACCACCATTGCAAGGGGGTGGCGACCTGCGGGTCGGTGGGGTGGCGGCCTGCGGGTCGTGAGGGGGCCGTGGCCTGCGGGTCAGCCGGTCAGCACCTTTTTTTTCAAGGTCTGGGTCAGCACTGGAGACCCAGTCAGCCGGGTTCGAAGCCGAAATCAAACGGGCTGACCCGCTGACCGAGTCAACCGGGTCAGCCGGGTTAGCCCAAAAACAAACAGCCCCTTATACTTATCATAATAATAATATGAAATAATCAATGATAAATAAACATCAAGGCATATATCATATTTCATTTCATCATCAGATTACACATATGTAAGACATGAAAAACTTTTAAATTTAAGCACATAAACTAGGAACATCATGTATCTACATGGAGCTCACACGGTAAGTCGATTAAATGAGATAGAGTTGGATATCAAACGTTGTGAGTACTATGAAGCGACATATCTAACTCCAAAGATCACTTCAAACTCCAAAGAGAAACTAGAAGAAAGATCAGATTCTAGCACGAATTCTGAAGGTTTACTGAAACCTAGAATTGAAGAGGTACAAGGGGAGCTTAAGCAGACATCAATTGGAAAAGGTGGAGTTGAGTTGAATGATGAAGTTTGTGAAAGGAAGAGGAATGGAAGTGAAATACTAGAGTTTGTAACTTTGAGAAGGCTCTTACTGCTGAAAGAGTCATCCTGGATCTTCCATACGAGATAGTTCAAGATATATGTTCTTCTGCTTGTAAAATTCATTTATTTGGTGTGTATAAAGCTAATAGGTTACTTTTAAATAACCAAAAGGAATTAACTACCATAAACGCAGAACTTAGAATGAATGAAGCCAAGTATTTCATAAAATTAAATGATGCTTTAAAAGAAAATGATCATTTAAAACGAACTCTTCTTGAAAGAAATGTTGAAATTAATCTTTTAAACGAAAGTCACCTTTGCTGAATTTGAAATAAGCAAGCTTTAAACAAAGCTTGATAGCTGGACCATATCTAGAATGAAATAAGAAGAGATACTGTTTAAACAAAGGGGAGCTAGGATTAAAACGGGAGTTAGTTGTGGTGAAAATCCATACGTCTATCCTCCTCTGAGCACCCATTGTTACTATCCTATGCCTCAACCTCATCCATCTAATGATTTGATTGAAGCTGCAGAAACTAATAGTTTAAATGTAGGTTTAAGCAACATTAATAAAGAGGTTAGAGATGTGCAGGATTCTCCTGTAGGTTTGGGATTCCTTAGGCAGAGGTCTGATAAGAAGATTAATCTCTGATACTCCAAAACCAATATCAGTTGCTTCTCTAACATTCTTCAACAAATTCAAAACATGTAGCATTCCTTCATTTTTCCTGTCAGGTTTGTCAAAGAAGGAACAATTGTCGAATTGTCAGGCAATTAGAATCCTATAACCGAAGCCAACACAATAGGAGGTTTCAATCAAGAACTGTTGGAGAAAGATTTGTGTATACGAGACTGGATAATCTCAGATGATGAATCAATTACAAAGGAGCGGGTTGGTTTCTCACACATCAAGATATCCCCTGACATTGTCAAGTCTCAAAAGCTTCCAAAAGCTAAATCAAGACTAATATGGATCTCTTCTCCAATTGCAAAACAACCCAGTCAAATAGTGAAGATCTCATTTATTGTTCAGCACGGGAAACTTCATAACAAGCAAGAATCTAGTACAAGCTCAAAGAAATCCTCATCCCCATCTACATCACACGAGTTAGTCAAGAATCAAAAGCCTTTCAAGGCTTGTTATGGTGTGGAAAAGACGGTCATGTAGTTAAAAAGTGCCCTCAAAGACTTTCTTCGAATGGTAAAGGCAATCCAAATTGCTTCTCTAAATGTAAGTCTACAAAGAATGTTCCAAAAGGTAAAGGAAACATGGGTTGCTTCTCTGTATCAAGAGGTGAAACGCACACATCTTTGAATGGTTGGATGAAAAACCTTCCATCCAAACCTTTTCATGTGAAGCTGGTTTCACATGATTCACATATGAAAATGACCAAAGCTTCAAAACCTAATTATTTTTCTTTCAATTTTAATAAGAAAATAATTTCCAAATTTAATTCATTCAAATTCAAAATAATTGAACTAAAACAAATTTGGTAAATTAAAAAGAAGGGTACAGATATCCTCGAAGCAGGTCTCTTATATTGATGAAAAACGAACTTCCAGGACTACGATGGCCTGGGTTCCCCTTTCAAACGAATCTGTTAATGAGTGCAAGAATAATTCAGGAGGACTGTTAGGAATCCTATTTACTAACAGAGATTGTTCCTAATTCAAATTTGAGGCGGAACAAACAGGTTCAGGTCACGGTATTTTATTCACAATCTAGATTTTTATCTATACAATCACTGTTCTCACTTCACAATCACTACATGTTTCTTCATAATTCATTTCTTATCTTCATATCAGTGTAGTTTGGAAGACCTTCTTTGGTAAATTTCTATTTTTTTACAGTTTTATAAAAACATTAATTAAAAAAATAATTTAAAAATATAGTCTTGCAAAAAAATTTTAGGGGGAGAGTATAGTAAATAAAAATGAGAAGAGAACTGGGAACTTGATTCGAGATGACTTAGAAATGATTGTATATCTTCTTGATATGCTTGTTTTTGCATGACTTGCATTTTAAAATGAGAAATAATAGTAATTGATACTGTTATTTGATTTACATTTTATTTTTAATTGCAAACAATAGAAAAACAAATAGATCCTTTAATGATATGCTTGGTAGACTTAGTCTAAAGAATAAAGTAGACAACAACATAATAATTTAAATTAAAATATATGCATAAGGATGTCTGGATTTGTGCAATCATTTTGGCCTGCACGAAAACTGACTCCCGACTAAAAATGCATTGAGAATTGATCTTTCACCATGATACAAATCATATGATCCATATAAATAAGCCATGATTGGTGTATTTATGTGTCTTGTTTTTGTGCTAATCTCCTCTGCTGTATGGAAGTACTGACCTGCAGTGATGATCTCATTTGCTGTATGATAGTATTGACTTGGAGCTCTCATCGGCACATGATTAAATGGTCATCTCCTTTGTTATACATGAGTATAGACCTGGAGCTCTCACCATTTTGGGCTAAGTAGTGTCAAATCATCTAATGATAAATTAATCAAAGAATGTAATATTCTATTGATAATCACTAGCACACTAATTCAAACATATCAGCGGTTGTTATTGATCTGTTTAAGAATTTCAAAATCATTCAAAGACTGTGATTAGATTCAATTTTTAGTGTGATCTTATTTATTGTAGATGATTAATTTCATCTTTGTGATAAAGTATATCTTGAGGATGTGATTGTTGGTTTGTTGGACCATACCAAAGTAGTTTAACCTCTTAAACTTAAAAACGCAGTGGAATAATACCTTAAAATTATCATTAGTAATCTGAAAATTAGGCTAATAACAAAACATCAACAAACTGAAGAACATAGGATCTTATATATGTGTTTGAACTCGCTATAACAAGATATAACAACCCAAAAGGAACCATACATTCTACCTTTAGTGAAGCTGCAGAAAACGATTTTGGGTGAAGAAGATGATGTTGTTGAATAGCCAAAACATCAAGGAAAGATGTCCTCAAGCATTCATACCCACAAGCATCAAGCTTACACCATTCTTTCTAGGATTTGAGAACCAAAACGACCAGAAGATGCTGCTGGAACATCTTCCAGCCCCAAAAACGAACAAAAGGTTGCTGCTGGAACAACTTTCAGCCGAGAATCTCTTCAAGAAAGGAGAGTCCCTTTTGTTTTGTGGTCCTTGCATGTGAGAGAGGGAAGAAGATGAAGTGTGTGTTCTTGAGATCCATAGTCTCAAGACTTCCAAAGGAAAACTAAAAGGAGAGCCAACCAAAAGGGGGCAGCCGAACCCTTATCACTTCTTTCGTTTTCCCCCAAAAAACCCCTTTTAATCCTTGTTAAACTATTTGATTAAAATAGATATATATAATTAAACTTTTAATTATATAACATTCACACACTTCTATTATTTGATGTTATTTAACTAAATTAAACAAAATTACAAATAATATCCATGAACAAAATATCCATATAAGTTGTTCAATCTCATATGCAACTTATTTAGAAAACCCATTTTCTAAATTTGGTGTAGTTATTTAATTGCATGATCATATCATCAATTAAATATTATTTGGTCTTTGCTAAGCTTGTTATTGGGTATGACCCAACTTGGATCATAACGTACTAACCACATCAATGTTCTATGTGTCTTGGGCATAAAGAATCCAACAATCTCCACTTGCATAAGATTCATAGAAGATTGATGCAAGCAGCAAATACCGCCTAACAACGGTTTACTACCCTTAATACGCATGACTGAAATCCATTCAATAACATCATCCCCTTCAAGTATCCAACTTGAAATGATTTACGTGAATCAATCATTTATCCTTTTGTTACAGATGTCATGTTAAATCCAAGGACATAGAATGATCATTCCTTGTTGATTTAACTTAATAGACCTTAGACATCTTGCTCTCAACGAATAGGAGGAACAAATTCCATCTTGACTACATAAGTTTTTCACAATCACCTCGTGTCACACCTGAACACAGCCTTATGTACTGCCGATTATTTCAGAGCAGTGAAGAACTAGTTCAAGGTATAACATTTGGTGAATTTCAAAACCCAATATGTATCTCAGGTTGGAGGATACCAAATGATATTCGCCTTTACTCAAATTTATTTATGATCAATCTAGAAGATTCCATGTAGTAAAATTGAGATGCGGGTCAGTCCAATATTTGTATCCCACAAATATCTATGAACCTTGGCAGTAACCAATTGCTCTATATTCATTCCTTATGAATATCCACCAATCCATGTTCATAATAGTCTTACGTTCATATTTGTTCCCACGAACATGACCGACTACAGACATTTAGAATAATAAACATATTAATGGATGTATACATGCTAAAATGAATGTATCTCGAAATATCACAAGTATATAAAGAGTTAAATATTACAGTGTTTCAAAATTTTAATACTAAACAAATCAATTCCAGTCACTATAAGATCGAAGTCCTAAGGCACAAGTAAGACTTTCATGCTTTGCCCTTTCAAGGAGCTTCGTGAGTGGAACCACAACGTATTGATCGGTGTGAACTTTACGAATACATATTTTTTCCTTTTCAACTTCATCCCTTATGTAGTTGAATTTCTGCTCAATGTGCCTAGCCTTTTGAAGAGGACAGGGGTACCTTGATTCATGTAATCGTACCCTCGTGATCACAAAAGGATTTCTAGGGGTCTTGAATGGTAGAGACCACCCTAGGTAGGCGATAAATTTCTTTATCCATGCAGCTTCCTGAGCTGCTAATGATGCGGCTATGTATTCGGATTTTGTAGTGGACAATGCTACTCCATTCATAATGAAGACATACCCCGATTGAGAATCATCTCGAATGGTTTAGAAACTTGCATCCGTGTAACCCATTACAACAAGTTCGTCTCCATCAGATCCGTATATTAGAAACATTTCCTTAGTCCTTCTAAGGTATTTCAATATACTTTTAATAGTCATCTAATGGCTATTATCTAGATTCTGCTAATATCCACTCGTCATGATTAACGTGTATGACTCGTCCAGTCTAGTGCATATCATCGCACACATGATGGATCCTATAGCGGACGCATATGGGATGTCCTTTATTCAATATTGCTCATCCTTTGAGCTTGGACATTGAGATGTACTCAATATTGTCCCTCTTTGAATAGGTACCACACCATTCTCAGAGTTTCCAATCTTGAACCCTTTCAAGACTTTATCAATATATGCACTTTGGTTTAAACCTATCAACCGCGTCGATCTATCCCTATAGATCTTTGTTCCAAAATATAGGCGGCTTCACCGAGATTTTATGGAAAAACAACTTCCAAGCCAGGTGTTGACACCTTCCATGGTTGGAATATCATTTCCAAAAGGTAGTATGTCATTAACATACAATACTAAGAATGTTATTATGCTCCCACTAGCCTTCGTATATACACAATCCTCATCAGCGTTCTTGATGAAACCAAATTTTTGATCTTTTCATCAAAACGTTGATTCCAACTTCTCGATGCTAGATTCAATTCATAGATTGATCCTTTTAACTTGCATACTTTTAGGATGTGGTGGATCGACAAAACCATATGGCTGAACCATATGGACAGTCTCTTCGAGATGTCCATTAAGACAAGTGGTTTGACATCCATTTGCCAAATCTCATAATATGCAGCTATGGCAAATAATATCCTAATTGACTTTTAGCATCGCCAAAGGCAAGAAAATTTCATCATAATCAACCCCTTGATTTTGAGTGAAACCTTTTGCTACAAGTCTTGCTTTGTTAGCATCCAAGTTTCCATGTATATCCATTATCTTCTTGAAACCCTTTGCATCCAACCAGTTTGGAGTTAAGTGGAGGGTCAACCAATTCCTAATCTTGATTGACATACATGGACAGCATCTCAACGTTCATGGCATCCAGCCATTTGTCACAATCCAAATTGTACATTGCTTCATGGTATGTAGTCTGCTCATGGAGTCAACCACATAGCATCCATTCATGAAAAATCCATGGAATGCTAACTTTACCAGATCTACGAACGTTTTTTGTGCATTGATCAACCTCTTGATCATCCTCAACAACCTCTTGTTGGTTGCTAGTGTCAACCAAACGTGTACTGGCTTGTAGATTTTGATCCTCATCAAATTCCACTATTCTATACGTTATTCCTTCCATAAGGAACTTACTTTCCAAGAATTCAGCCTTTCAAGCAATAATTACTCTTGCTCTTGTTGGATCAAAGAAGTAGTATCCTATATAGTCTTTGGGATATCCAACAATATACACATAGTGAATAGACTATCTTGGTTAGGGCCATATTCAAAATATGAGCCTCGGAGAGCATTGCGAAAGCCCAAAATGATAGAGGTAGTGAGCTTATAGCCATCATAGATTGAACCATATCCAATAGAGGTTCGATTTCTCCTTTCAGACACACCATTATGTTGTGGTGTTCCAGTTGGAGTAAGTTGTGAGACCATCCCACAACTTCTTACATGGTACTGAAAACATCACTGAGGTATTCACCTCATCTATCTGAACAAAGAATTTTAAGAGTTTTATGGAGTTGATTTTCTACTTCATTCTTGAAGATTTTGAACATTTCAAAAGCTTCATGTTTGTGTGTCATCATGTACACATAACCATAGCGACTATTATCGTCAGTAAAGGTAATGAAGTATCTTTCATCATTTATAGTCATTGTCTTAAAAGGCCACATACATCTGAATGTATGATACCTAATAATTCTTTTGCCCTCTCGTTAGTCCCACTAAAGGGCGACTTGGTCATCTAGCTTGTAAACAAGATTCACACTTATCGAATGAACATTTTCATTTGTTTTTCAAAAGACCACTCTTTTGAGGCATTTGAATATGATTCTTTTTTTATGTGACCAAGATGACAATGTCAAAGATAAGACTCACTTAAAACCATTTTAATTTTCTTGGTGCTTGTTTGGTATAATGAGCTATTTTGATGATCATTATGAACCAATTCATAGATTTCATTAAAAGGCATAGCCTTGAAATAAAATACATCATACATACAAATATAAATACCATCATTAACAAACTTTAATTCATTACCACACTATTCTAAAAGGGAAAACAAAATTATGTTCCTAGTCTAACTAGGAGCATACAAAATGTTCTTAAGAACAACTTCCAACAATTTGAAAGTTTCAAAACTTTGTCTCTTTGGCCTCGACATCAACTTTTGCTCTGTTGCCCATGTAGAGACTAGTGTCTCTCTATTGAAGTTCTTATTTCCTATGAACCCCTACAACAATTGCAAAAAGAGTTCCACATCTGGTATCCAATACCCATGTGTTTGAAGAAATAACATTTCAACCAATGTGAATTATGAAAGTTGTACATGAGGTTTGCCCAACATCCCTCTTGTTTCTTAACTCTTTGTGATAGGTTGGACATTTCCTTTTCCAATGTCCTATCTCTCCATACTCAAAGCATGGATCGGTCTCCATTACCTTAGGCTTCTCAAGCTTAGGCTTTGGAGGTTCTGTTTTAGCCTTTCCTCTCCCCTTTCCTTTGATGTACCCATTTCTTTTGGAAACATTTGCCTTGGGATCAGGGAATGGCCTTTTCTTATTGCCTCCCTCATTGATCGAGAGAATAGGTAGAACCTTTCTACCCATCCCTGCCTTGGCTGTTTTGAGCATTGCGTGAAGCTCACGAATACTCTTGTCCCATCCGTTCTTATTGTAATACATTATAACATCTCAAACCTTTTTAGATTAGGCCATAAGGATCATATCCGTGGCTACCTCTTTTGAGACGGGAGAATTAAGCCTCCGAGGCGATAAACATGGCATTTCATCTTAAGAACATAAGATGATACCGATTGGGTTTCTTCCATATGACATGCATGAAGTGCTCGAACCGTTTCGAAGCATTCTACCCTAGCTTGTTGAAGGAACATTTCCTTCAACTGGGTAATTCTGTCATATGCCCCATGTTGCTCCAAGTACTTTTGGAGTCCGGGAATCATAGTTCCTAACATGAGGCAGGAAACCTGCATGGAATCCTCAGTGTATTGAAGCCAACCGTCATAGGCCTCAACATCCTCAGGGTCGGGTTGGTCAGGAATAGGATCATCAAGGACATAGGCCCTTTTCTCTTGCTTGAGAACAATTCTCAAGTTTCAATACTAGTCCATAAAGTTATTATGGTTAAGATGATCCCCTTTTAATATTATTCTCAGTGATAGGGTAGGGACGGTCAGGGTGGTAGCATTGTGGTTGTGGTCATTACTACAAAATTACAAAGTTCATTTTAGTATTTCTGAAAAATAGCATTTTAATTATTAATACCCTTTTCACGTCTCATAGACAATTAATAATTAAAATAGAATCCAACGTTACATTTAAATGATGGTTAGGTGACCTTTGTCCCATTATTTAAATTAACAAGGTAGTCAACATTTGACAATTGCAACCCATTGCAACTTCTAGCTTTATGGGATCGGTTAAACATCTTATGTTTAGTCAGCATGTAAAATCCCATCATCACCATTGTACGCCATGCTTCGGTGACCAATGCACATGGTTTCCATTCAAGTTGTCCTACTCACACACGTGTGAGTTTACACATACAAGCGGTTAGGTGACCTTTATCCCACAAATATGTTAAGCTCACCTCAAACACACAAGTTCCCTAAATGTGGTTAGGTGACCTTTATCCCACAAGTAGTTCTCAAGTGATTCGAGTGTCGTGTAAAAGGATGGTGTTCAACTTCTTTCCAAAGGGATTTAAGTTTCCATTAATTCTAGTTATGAAAACTCTATGTACCTTGTATTCGCATGCTTTCAAATACATGGTACCCTATGGTTCTCTTTTAATAAAACCTCTTTTATTTTGAAATCATTAATCGTTGTAATAACCTTTTATTAGTCACTTAATGATTAGGAACCAAAAAAAATCAGCTTGTTGTGATAATTTATTTAGATTGTTAGGATGTCCATATATCAAACAATCAACATAAAATGAATAATCCAACAAGCTATATCAAACAACCACATGTGCATAACCATAGCCACTATGTTGACAACACTTGTTTGCCATCACAAGTGTTATCTTTGGTCTTTCCTAAGGGTTGAACACAACACAAAGATGAGATCTCCAAAGACCCCCACTTGAACTTGCATCCAAATGCTTCCACCTTCTCTTGTGTCTTCCTTTTGTGCTTCCATCTTGTGCATCTTCTTTTACAAAATTCATATCCTAATACAATTTTCTAATAAAGGAAAACATACTTAATCTATCTATTACATAAAAAATGAATGAATAAATAGATTACATCCAAACACAAGTACAAAGGAACAATTATTACAACCCATAAGAATGAATACAACCAACACAAAACATCCATTCAAAACCAATCAACATAAGGTCAAGGCTAGGTTATGCACCAATATGAATCATCATATACAACATTCAAGAACCAAATAAACCCCCATATTACCCTAAATTTTCAGCCAACATAAACCAAGAATTTAGGGTCTTTTGTCCAAACAAAAACATAATCAACTACTTGATATCTTTCTTTGAAGGTTTAATCACAAGCATGTTAGATATAACCTTGAAAGATTGGGGATTTATAACATCACCACAAAACAGCCCCTATAAGGTTGTTAAAGGCTCATAAAACCAATTTTACAAGAACAAAAGAAACTAGTCATCCACATATCCGGCTCTAGATGCCAATGTTGGGTTTGTTGGACCATACCAAAGTAGTTTAACCTCTTAAACTTAAAAACACAGCGGAATAATACCTTAAAATTATCATTAGTAATCTGAAAATTAAGGCTAATAACAAAACATCAACAAACCCAAGAACATAGGATCTTATATATGTGTTTGAACTAGCTATCAAAAAGATATAACAACCCAAAAGGAACCATACATGCTACCTTTAGTGAAGCTGCAGAAAACGATTTTGGGTGAAGAAGATGATGTTGTTGAGTAGCCAAAACACCAAGGAAAGATGTCCTCAAGCATTCATACCACAAGCATCAAGCGTACATCATTCTTGCTAGGATTTGAGCACCAAAACGACCAAGAAGATGCTGCTGGAACATCTTCCAGCCCCAAAAACGAACAAAAGGTTGCTGCTAGAACAATTTCCAGCCGAGAATATCTTCAAGAAAGGAGAGTCTCTTTTGTTTTGTGGTCCTTGCATGTGAGAGAGGGAAGAAGATGAAGTGTGTGTTCTTGGAGATCCATAGTCTCAAGACTTCCAAAGGAAAACTAAAAGGAGAGCCAACCAAAAGGGGGCGGCCGAACCCTTATCACTTCTTTAGTTTTCCCCCAAAAACCCCTTTTAATCCTTGTTAAACTATTTGATTAAAATAGATATATATATAATTAACCTTTTAATTATATAACATACACACACTTCTATTATTTGATGTTATTTAACTAAATAAACAACACTACAAATAATATCCATGAACAAAATATCCATATCAGTTGTTCAATCTCATATGCAACTTATTTAGAAAACCCATTTTCTAAATTTGGTGTATTTATTTAATTGCATGATCATATCATCAATTAAATATTATTTGGTCTTTGCTAAGCTTGTTATTGGGTATGACCCGACTTGGATCATAACGTACTAACCACATCAATGTTCTATGTGTCTTGGGCATAAAGAATCTAACAGTGATCTCATGATTGATTTTGTTATCGGTTATAAAAAAAGTAATAGATTAAAAAATGTTATAATAAATGTTTATAATAAAAATAAAAATAGTAATAAATTTTCATTTCAAAATTTCTTTTAGGTCTTCCATATTATATTGTTACAATTTTATCATTTTTCATGTATATTACAGAAATTGCGTACAACCGAACACGAGTTCGCTTGTTTTGAAACACAAATAAACACCGGTTTATTTTGTTAAAAGGAAATGATATAATTAGAAATATCAAGATTTTTTGTGATTGTATTTGAGATATTTGCTCTAAGTGATGGCCGATCATCAGTTGAGTAGTGTATTTGATCAGAGAACCGGTTCATCAAGTTTGCAGGAGATACCAAGCTTGGAATCCTCTTCCTACATCTTCTGAACCACTCAAGATTAGAGATTTGGGAAAGCTATTTCATTATCTTTACAAAGGATGCACTCGAAAAGGGGGAGCATACAAATAGGGGGAGATTATGAGAGAAATAATTTTTCTCATCAAATTCAAAAAGATTCAAATTGAAGATCTTTCTATTGTTGACTTCTCGTGCTAATTTCCTTTGAAGACGTTGATAATTGTATACTAAAGTGGAGTATTGTTGGAGTTGTACAAGATAGTCTATATTATCAACACAATCAAAGTCAACATCACGGTCAAAGTCAACGTCATGGTCAAAGTCAATGCCACGGTCAAAGTCAATGCAAAAGTCAAACATGACACGTTCGAGACGTAGAACCGAGACGAGACATTGAAGATTTAGATGACTAGGAGGTTTATTGTAATAAATATATTTTTTGTGAAAAAATATATTTTACTTTGTTTGAATTATGTTTTAGGCTAGTTATTGTCTAGGGGGTTATGTGTAAATAGGGAAACTTAGACTTGACTATAAATAGCATAATTGTAATTAGAATTAGGTTAATGGTTGTATGACCAATAGATTGAGGGATTACTTGTAAACATATTTTGCAATCTAATTGAAGATCAAAGGGATTTTATTATGTTCATCATTGTTTGATCTTACAAATATTCATAATATTTGATTCAAGTGTTCAACCTGGGCTAACAAGAACGCCTGAAAGTAACCAATCAAGAAGGATGAATAATCTAGAAAACCAATGAGGTCCACAACCCAACCAACCTTTTGGAGATATCCCATTACGCATGTTTCCTCCACCTGATGATCCTCCACATGAACTACATCCAGTGCAACCTCAACCTCAGGGGCCGATCCCTGTAAATCAACTTGTACAAAACCGACCTTCTCACATGAACTTCTGGCTGATGCTAGATTTCTGGGTTTATAATCCAAATTTTTAGCATATCATGGAAGGGATTCATCATACTAACTATGTTGAAGAGTGAATTGAAGATCAAGTCAAAATGATTGGACCAAACCAACATGACTTTGAGGATTATGAAAACCAACCAGGATATCAAAACCATCAACCAAAATCGGGATCAAGGTGGTTATGCTCAACGAACTATTTGCAACAACGTAGGAGGTTAATCATTTAATGGCATACATGCCAATATCGGAGCACCACATTATGTACCAGCACACGGTGTGGATAGTCACTTTTGTCCCGCAATTGCTATTAGTTCATATCCTATTGTTTCACCAACCCAAAGGGGACAAGCTTTTGAAGTCCGACCATAATGTTTGGGGATTCTCCTTCACTTCTAGGGTATGGCAACTAAAAAACCCTATTTGCATATATCAGAAGTTGTGGTATCAAGTAGCACCATTGGTGGCCATGGCTTTTCACCGGATGAAGTTAAATTGGTCCTATTCCAATTCACACTTAAAGAAAAGGCCAAACAATGGTTCCTATTTCTACCATCTACAGGCATTCACACATGGGTACAAATGCAATAACAATTCTTGAATGAATACTCTACTTCTTAAAGGCCAATTGATACAAGGGGAGCCATTTGAGGATTCACACAACAATCAAGTGAACAATTTCATGAAGCTTTTCACCGGTTTAAGGAAATGCTAAGAACTTGTCTACATCATGGCATAGCTAAGTAGGATTTGATTTTAACTTTCTATGATGGATTATAACCACAAGATGCAAACAATGTAAATTCAACAAGTGCAGGAGCGTTTACCTTAGACATTAAGGATGATGATTGGGATATTTTTGGAATCTCCAAGAAGCATGCACAATCAAGCCAAAGGTCAAGGGGGTCAAGTGTGAAGACGGTAACTAATCATGTTGCCATAGATAGAATTGCAGTCTTAGAACAAGAATTTATGAGCCTTAAAGTGGAAATAGTGGTGAGGTATACATATCTAGTGAGTATGAAGTGTGTGACATGTGCAATGACATCGACCATTCATTTGGCAAATGCTACTTGAATTCAGGGAAGAGTGAAAATGTACACCAAATACAAGGCCATGGAAAAAGGAATACATATGACATGAATTCCAACACTTATCATCCCTGTCTTAGAAATTACCCAAATATTAGATATGGAAACAATACCAACTAATTGAATCCCCCTTTTCAGGTACCAAATCAAGGAAGAAACTAATATCAAGGCCGACAACAAAGCTACAACCAAGGCGGTTACCAAAGGAATAATTTAAATCAAGGAAGTTACCAATAAGGAGGTCAATACCAACAAAGGAGTCAACAACAATAACAAGAGACTTCTACAAGTAACAGTAATGACAATGCAATCCTTGTAGGAATTCAGGACCTTGGAAAGGAGATGAGAAAGTTTAAGCAATTCAAAGGGGTGCAAGAGAACCGATGAGGCCATTGCCAAGAAATTATGACAATTAATTGAACAATTGTCTGGACAGGAACTAGGGAAGCTTTCAAGTGACACAACCAAATCCCCTCAACATCAACCCTCAAGTTCAAAGAATGTGCACATAAACTCGGTTAGTATCATTCCTAAGTCCGAATGTCTTGATTATGATTTAACCTCTCCTTCTCAGGTAGTTGTAGGTAATGATAAGGAAGTTAACGAAGAAGAATGAAGTGACTTGGGAGCACCAAACATTCCCATTCAAGTCAGAAAAATTTAAAATCAAACAAGCACTATTAGATTATGGAGCTGAGGTGAGCATCCTGCTAGGGAGTTTGTATGATCAATATGACTTTGGTCCGTTACATGAAACCAACAAATAGTGGTGCTTGATGATTCAACATTGAAACAACCTCGGGGGATAGGCAAGGATATGACAATCATGCTATGAGAGTTCAACTACTTATGGATTTTATGGTGCTTGATTATGCACCAATAAGGACAAATGAGCAACCAAAGATAATTTTAGGTCGATCATTCTTGGCAACAACTAAAACTCAAATAAATTGTTAAGATGGAATAATCGACATGCCATATGAAAATCGTAAGTTAGGCTTTAATGTGGTCTCAAAATCAATTACATATGTGGTTAACAATGATTATTCTTGAATAAATGCCACTAGCGGGTGTGATCCTCCTTACATATTACATGTAAGTGACGAGATCACCAAGGAGAATGCTTTAGATCCTTATAGGTTTGAGCTCGAAATTGTTGAAATGAAGGAGAATATGATGGTTAAGTCATTACAGAAGGAAAATCTGAGATGAAAGGAAAAGATGGGTAAACCACCGCATCAAGTGAATTCAAGGGTCAAAGAAGAAATGTTTGACAAATACGGGAGCAAGCAAGAGAATCTAGGAAACCGAGAGAAGCATTTCTTTGAATAGAAATTTGGAGAAAAGCAGTCAATATGACCACCATAAGTGGTCCTAGGTAAGGTCTGGCTGAAAATCTAAAACTTAGCACTTGTGGGAGACAACCCGAGAACTTGTGGGTGTGTTCACTAGAAACTCTCATGAGACTACAACTCATCCACTTGAGTCTTCCGAGGGGTTTAAAGGCTTGTTTCATATGCTAAATGCAACCGTGATTTCTATGAAAGTGAGTTTTACTTCTTTTATTAGTTTTGTGTCCTTTTTCCTTTGTTTTTTTAGTTCAATCATGCATAAGACACAAGCACTCAAGTGTGGGGAGCCGAAGTCACTTACTCAAGGCTCTCACTAATGTCCAGGTCCATGTACTCTTTCCTTATCTTGTTGTCTTTGAATTATGGTTGAATCTTAACCATAAATTGGGGACAATGTATCCTAAGTGTGGGGATGGGGAAGCAAAGAAAAATGTTATAAACCTAGAAAGATTAGCATTTTAGTCTTTAGATAAGCTTTGTCATAGATCAGGGACTTATTTTGTAAATATATGTTCCTTTTTGTTTTCTTGCTTATTAGTATAAATAGGATTGCTATGTATGTGTAGGTAATAAACTTTAGATATTTTCTCTCAATTTGCACTTTGTAATCAAGCTAATATTAATGAAAACTCTATGAATTTTTTTGATATTTTTTGTTTGATTACATTGTTCTTATTATTGTCAATTGCTTGACATCAACCACAGATCAATCCATTTGAACCTATCAAATGGTATCAGAGCTTTTGGTTTAGTGATTGAAGTTCAAAAACGACATTTTGAGCATTTTTTATCACTTGAATCTGTGATTTGATCGCAATTGTGCAATTAATTGATGATTTAGTTGTGTTTCATCATTAGAAACATGATTTGAATCTCAATTGAGTGAATTTTCATAAGCAAATATGAGTTTTTGTCAAATTAGTGTTTGAACATACTTCATATTCGCATACTGATTTTTGCAAAATTAAGCCTCGGTTGTTGTTAATTGGAAGATATGAAGTTAAAGGATTGTTAATCGGTGTTATTGTGACTTGATTGAAGAGTTTCAGATCATTTTATCATGTTTATGGAAAATTGGTTAAGATCAGGTTGTTATGAATTAGGCGTTTGAGGTGTTGGAAATCATCTTAATAATACCTAAGTGTTTAGGCGCATGAACACTATTCAGACGCTTTAACACTGTTTAGGCGTTTTCAGAGTAGTCGTTTATATACTATGTGAACGTATTAGCACTGATTCATCAGTTTTTCAGAAGTCAAAGTCCGAGGCGTTTTTTAAACTATTTAGGCATTTTGACACTGTTCAGGCACATCAACACTGTTTGGGCGTTTGACGACTGTTTAGGCGTTTGACAACTATTCTAGGTGTTTCTACACTTGCAAAGTTCAAAAAATATCAAAGGCAATCCCTTAGGCGTTTCCAAGACAAGTTGGGAAGTTTCTCTACTGTTTAGACGTTTCATCACTGTGCAGGCGCATCACTACTGTTCAGACACATCTAATTCAAACTTATCACTTAGTACTTAGAAAATTTTCAAAAATCCAAAAATCCAAATATATTATCATTTGTTTATTTCTTTTCAAAACTAAAAACATCAAAACTAGTATATTTTCTTGAATCACAAACTTAATCATGGCTAAGTTTGAATACTCAGAGAACAGAGTACCAAAGATAAAGAATCGAGCCGATTTTAAAAATTGGTCACTTAGATTAAAACATCATTTGAACTCAATTGACACTGATCTATGGAAGTCAATTGAAAAAGGACCTCATATTCCAATCACCACAGATGGTCCTTGTAGAGGAGTAGTTTATACTAAAGAAACTCAAGAACCATATCCTGAAGATGGCTTAATTGGTGATGACTTAAAGAAAATGAAGAATGATGTTAAAGCTTACTCTCTCATGTGCAAAGGGTTACCACTAGAAGTACTTTCAAGATTGGAGAACTATCTAACTGGATATACAATGTATAAAGCTTTGAAAGTCATTTGTGAACGAGGTAAAGAAATCCAAGATCTCAAAAGACAAAAGATGAAGAGACAACTTGAACTTTTTGAGCACATATTAGGAGAACTATAAATCAGATGATGAATAGATATGTTCAACTCACATCTGAAATGTCAACTTTAGGAATCAAAAATGATCTTAAAGATTTAAATGACACTCCTGAATGCTCTTCCATCCTCATGGAAATAAACTGTAACCCTGCTAAAGCACACTAAAAGATTTCCTATGGATCTTGATCTTCTTATAGTAAAGATTGAATATGTTGAAATTGATGAAAGTTCAAGAAATAATAACAGATCTGCTTCAAGCTCACAGTATAAGTATGTTGCTTCTCCAGCAAACACTATTGAAATGCCTTTCTTGCCAAGAATGACGCTACTCCTGAAGATGAGGGTGATCTGTTCATGGGAGTTGGATTTTTCACAAGTACCTCAATCTATTCAATTCAGCCACCACAACAACAGTCTTCCCCAAAATCTATTGTGCCAAAAAACCACAATGAGACTCCATCTTCTAACTCTGCTAATCCTAGCAAAGTTAAAGATGTTATAAATATCCTACTATAGGATGAAGAGTCGGAAACTACTTTTACAGCTTTTATGGCAAGCTTCCAAGCCTACCAAGGTCATCTAACTCAAATTGATTTGGTTTTTGCAGGACTTATTTGAGATGGATTCGGATGACGTAGAAGAGATGGACTTGAATTGGCAAATGGTGATGGTTGCTTACCGAACACAAAACACTCATATGTCAATAAGAACTACAAGCCTAGTGCCAACAAAACAGTTGGTTTTGACAAGTCAAAATCATGATGTTTCAACTGTAATACCTATGGTTATTCCCAAGAGAATGTAAAGCTCCAAGAACTCAAAGTTGAAATGGTCAAAGTAGTTCAAATAATCAGAGACATCACATCAGACTCAAAAGACATTCAAGAAACCATATCAAAGTCTGCTTATGCCTGAATTAAAAGATGAACAAAAATCAGCTGAAGAACCAAAGAAAGCACTGGTTGTAAGCATAAAAGATGGTTATGACCGGAGTGCATATGCTAAAAAATTTACTTCTGATCTTATTTTAGGTTTATTGATTTCAGAATTAAATGATGAATGGTCTGAAGACAAAGATCTAAAAACAGAAGAATTAGAAAATAAGACAGACTATGACTGGAGTGAGAAGTTAGATCCAAAAGAGGAAGAAGGTGCACTTATTGCAAAGTCTGAACAACCAAAGGTTGTAAAATCTGCTTCTGACACTGAGTCCTCAAATTCATATCTTGAAATTCCAACTGAAGTAAGAGAAAAACTATGCACAAAATAATGTTTTGAACAGGTTGAACATGATAGAATTTATTCATTCAAAATATGTGACAAATTAAAACAAGAAGAGTCAATGCACAGAAAACTGAAAGATGATCACAAAGTTGCTGATGAGAAAAAAATGTCACTTCAAGCAAGTTGGAATAAAACTCTAAAAGAACATGAAATAGATAAGAAACAACTTGAAGAAATGACAAAGTCACTTGAATAAGAAAAAGTGGCACATGCTGCAACTTAATCAAAAGTAAAAAAGCTCAAAGACTATTGTTGAGCAACTAGTAAATGGAAGAAAATATAAAGATAAATCAGGATTAGGTTTCACACATGAACCTATTCCTGAATCAATCTCTAAAACTTTACCAGAAAATTTCAACACTCATGATCATTCACCAGAAAACAAGGCCAAACTTAAAGAATCTGAAGAGAAAAAGAAAAATGATCAAGAAAATACTCAAAGTGAAACTGAAAAAGTAAATATTCAAGTATTCAAGGAGAATGACACAAAAAAGATTGAAAATGGTCATCCAATTAAAATAAAATCATATGAACCTCGTCTAAAGAACAAAAAACTATTTGTTCCAAAAAGTAAATGTGTTACTAAGAAGTGCCAAACAAATCAAAAAATTGAAAAAGCAAATGAGATCAATCTTAAACTGAAAGGAAAATGTCAAGAAAAATTAGACACTTCCTGTTCTAATGATTCAAGCTCAAATGAATTAACTCAAAAAAAATTGTGAAAAAGAATCTTTTCAAGATTCAATTAAGACACAAATTTTTAAGAAATCATCAAGAAATTAAAGGAGAAGAAACTCAACTCCTAAAAGTCTGACCCAATAAACAAAACAAGTCAAATTAAACCTGTGAAGTTTGTGTTAGCAGGAACTTTTGACATGAACACTATATCTCAAACAATAACAAAACCAAAGATCAAATCTGACTCTGATTTGAAAACATGTTCAGGTCCAAATACTTCTACTGTAAAAAACAAATTCGTATCTAAGGAGTTAAAGAATGGTGAACATGAGACAAATCCAAAATATCAAAAGATCAAACTTATACAGACAAAACAAAAGCTTAATCAGTGCACTCCTAAAATCAAACAAGGATCAAATGTAGCATATACGTCAATGATTAAGAAAATGTTATTTCAAAACCTCAAAAATATTGTGATATATGTGACATGCATAACCATAACACTTCTGAGTGTTATTTCAACAAATACTATCACATATGTCATATGACAAATCACAACACAGCTGATAGTTAATTCAACAAATATTGTGCTTTATGTGATGAAAGAAATCACAATACAGATGATTGTTTCTTCAAGAAAAACTCACCTAGAAAGGTTTTTGATGATCAAGGATATCCTAATCCAAAGTTTCAAAGAAATCATTATAATGGATATCAAAATCTAACAAAATCACCTTCTTTGGGTTTGAGATAATCTAGAAGAATCAATTCAGACTATGACAATCTGTATAATGTCAGATCACAACAGTATGATCAAAGACAATTTATTCAACGCTCAGTGAGAATAAACAATGAAACATATAACAAGAAAACCTCTTATAATGTTTCAAACAATGGTTCAAAATTTCTTGATGATGAGCTTGAAAACAAATTTAATGTTTTGAAAACAAAACAAAGAAAAGATAATCAAACTGTTTTCAAAAGTGGATTTGAAAATCACAAAGTTCAAAATAAACTTGACGTAAACAAATTTTATTTCAAATAGTTTACCATTATTGATAAATTCGGAAAGCCTAGGACCATCTCGGCTTGGTTACTAACTCTTTTTAAATTCCTTGCAAGCAGGTACGCCCACAGAGACCGGTAAACACATGGTATGTTGACAGTGGGTGTAGCCGGCACATGACAGGCAATCAAACCTTGCTTCAAGATTTTTAACAAAAACATTGAACTCATGTGGCATTTGGTGGAGATTCCGGAGGAAAGATAACCGGTGAAGGAGCGGTATCTAACGAAATAATAAGTTTTGACAAAGTCAACTTTTGTGAACAATTAAATTTCAATCTTTTAAGTGTTTCACAAATATGCGATAAATCTTACTCTACTTTATTTGATGATTCTTTTTGTTATATTTTAAAGCCAGGGTTTCAGATCAACAAAGAGTGGGTTGTTGTCAAAGCTGTGCGTGACATAGATGTTTACAAACTAGACATGTCACAAGTTGAGCCCTCTACAAAAACAACCTGCATCATTGCTAGAGCATCTAATAATGAAAGCCAGCTTTGGCATAGACGTGTCGGTCACTCAAATTTTAAGAACATGAACAAGCTTGCAGGAGGAAACTATGTTATTGAAATTCCTTCAAGAAGTTCTCAACTTCTAACCTCTACAAAACATGTTTAAAAGGAAAACAACATAGAGAATCTTATAAGTCCAAACAAATAAACTCAAATTCAAAACCATTACAAATGTTACATATGGATCTATTTGATCCTGTAAACATACAGAGTATCAGAAAGAAATCATACTGTTTAGTCATCATTGATGATTATACACGATTTACTTGGGTTTTTTCTTTATATAAAATCTGAAATAGTTGATCTTTTAAAAGAATTTATCATTAAAGTGGAAAATCAGTTAGATCAAAAAGTTAAAAGAATCAAAAGTTGTCTTCAGCAGTTGTCTTCAGACTTTGTCTTCAGTTGTTGTAGACCAGTTCAGTGTTATGATGTTTGTGGGACTTAAAGGTTTTTCTGATCTGGCTCATTGGTTCTTTTGGTCCAACAAACTCCCCCTGAACCAATGCAGCTAAAACCTTTAAGATTATTGAAGTCCCACTTATTGGCAGAAACATTTTTTGGATCAGCTCAGAAATCACCAAATTAAGCTCAGGCCAAGGAAGAGGTTTCAAAAAGTTTGATTGGCAAAGGATGAATGGGAACTCTGTCTTGGGGAATTGGACACAGAGCTGTTACCCCATCCATGAGACCTACTTCCCAATGATGAGTTTGTAAGACTCTTTAACATAGGCCTCAAGGAATACAACTTGTTCTGTTGGACCAAAAGAACCAATGAGCCAGATCAGAAAAACCTTTAAGTCCCACAAACATCAAAACAACTGAAGTGGTCTACAACAACTGAAGACAAAGTCTGAAGACAACAGTGTGAAGACAAAGTCTGAAGACAAAGTCTGAAGACAAAGTCTGAAGACAACAGTGTGAAGACAAAGTCTGAAGACAACAGTGTGAAGACAAAGTCTGAAGACAAAGTCTGAAGACAAAGTCTGAAGACAACAGTCTGAAGACAAAGTCTGAAGACAACAGTCTGAAGACAAAGTCTGAAGACAACAGTCTGAAGACAAAGTCTGAAGACAAAGTCTGAAGACAAAGTCTGAAGACAAAGTCTGATGACAAAGTCTGAAGACAAAGTCTGAAGACAAAGTCTGAAGACAAAGTCTGAAGACAAAGTCTGAAGACAAAGTCTGAAGACAACTGCTGAAGACAACTGCTGAAGACAAAGTCCGAAGACCAAGTTCTCAGAAGGTGTCACAACAGCTGAAGTAGTTCTTTTCAATAGTTGTGATGGTTTACTTTTTAGTAGTTTGTAATCAGTAGTTTTATTTTGTTTGAAGTTCTTACACTTTAGATGTTATACCTTCAGTAGTTGTAATTTTAGCTTGTACTTAGTTTTTTGTGAAGGTGTCCTCAGTTGTTGTGGACATCTTTAGTAGTTTAGTCTACTTCAGTTGTTTGTATAAATCAGTTAGTTGTCACTATCAAGTGACATCAGCTGACGTCACATTCCTTTATAAAAGGAATGTTGACCTAATTTCTTTGTAGCCGAAGCTTGTGCGTAAATGAAAACATTCTCTTTGTAGAAAACTCTCTCTATAACCGTCACTATTTGATTGAATATTCATATTATTCTTGCTTAAATTTCATTTAATTCTTGTTCTATTCCGCTGCAAATCTTAATCTAATTGATCAAACTAGATCCCGATCCTTTCAAATGGTATCAGAGCTAGATTAATCATTGATCGATTTAACAATTGATCATTGAAACTGCTCTTTTGATATCTAAGTTTGATTGAATTAGCAAATTTGCAAGAATTGGTTATAGAGTTTGATTTTCTGTTGCTTCCGGTGAATTAATTTGAGATTCGTCTTGTTTCAAACTGAGTTGTTGAGTTTTTGAGCTAGATCTGTTAAAATTTCATTGAACCTGTTTGAATTGGTGAAAATAGCTACATCAATCAATGATCCTCACAATACTGGCTCCACAACAAAGCCTCTGATGCTTGTTAGGAGTGAGTATAACATATCGCAATGCCGAATGCTCCATCACCTGTCTGTCAACAGTTCAGGTTGTTGGAAATCTGTGGTTCATGGACCATATAAGCCTATGGTGAGTAATCCGGAAACCAATGAGATGGTTCCGAAGAAGAAAGAGCAATACTCAGATGAAGATCTGAAACTGTTTGAAACTGATGCTAAAGCCCATGGAATTCTGGCCATGGCACTGCCTAATGAAATCTATTTTGGACTTATGCATCATGAAACTGCTCATGACCTCTGGGTTGCTCTGAAAGAACAATTTGGAGGAACTGATAAGGTTTTGGCAAAGAATAGAGAGATCCTTGCCAAGAAATATGAGACATTCTCTCATAGAAAGGGTGAGTCACTGACTCAACAGTTTGAGCGATTTTCCTGTTTCATATCTGAGCTGAAAATGGTTAAACATGAATATACAAATAGTCAGATGAACAACAGATTCCTCAGATCCCTGCCTAAGAGATGGGACACATATACTATAGTCCTACGCTTCAGTGCAAATCTGGACAATCTATCTCTCATCCAACTTCATGGGAAATTGTTAACATTTGAAAAAGAGATAGAACAGAAAAGGAAACTGACTTCATCTGGGAAGCTCACTGATGATTTTGTACCAGGGAATACTGCTCTGGTCGGTCATGAGTCAGAATATGCTGCATCAGAAAGTTCTTATGATAAGCATATAGATTTCTCTTCAAACAGTGGAGATCCTGCTTTTGTTGGTGTTGATAGTAATTCAGGGTGTAGTAGTGATAATTTGTGCTTTTTGATGGATGATTTGAAAGGAATTGCTAATGATGATCCGGAAGAGATGGATATTCTGAGCCCAATGGCATTAATCAATATCAGATCTCAAAAATTTTACAAAAGGACAGGTAGAAAATTTCCTGGTCTCTCTGGAAAAACCAAAGTTGGTTTTGACAAGAGCAAGTTGAGGTGTCACAAGTGCCATCGACTTGGACATTTTGCAAGAAAGTGTAGATCATCTGGATCTAACTCTTCTACACCCTTTGTGACCTTTCCATGCAATAGCTCACAAAACAAAGGGCAACATTCTACCAGTTCTGATCATTCCATTATCTAAGAAGATCCAGGTTGTTCTATGCCTTATCAGTAAAGCCTGTGATTCATCAATCACACATAACTGATTTCTAGAACTTTGTCCAAATAGAAGAAGATGATCAAGTTATTGTGGCTGATGTGAAGAATCAAAGACTAAAAGTAGATGAACAGACAATAAGAAGGGTTCTTGAGTTAGGAGATGTAGAAGCTGGTCACCCCGATGTATTTGATAATGAGTACATGGAGAAAGTCTTTCTTCTGATGGGTTATGATGGTGACTTCGAGAATGAGAAATCAAGAAAGGAAGAATCTGCAAGCCATACATATTTCTCTACCCCACTTATCTTAAGTGCATCTCAATCAGGAAATCTGGACTTGACAGATTTTCAAGGATATCTCTTTAGGCATTATTGGTGTCTTTGAGGGAAGAACCTACAATTACTCAAAGTACATCTTCAACTACTTATGTGATCAGATCAAAGTACAGAAGGCTGACAAGATGTATATGTTTCCAAGGTTTCTACAACTGCTCATCAATGCTGATCTACCTGGGACTTCTATAGGTGGTGATGTGTTCAAGCACACCTAGGTAGATCTCTTCTGAATAAAATATCCAGGAAGTATGAAGGTGAGGACATGCCCATGTTTGCTCATGTAATAGATGCTAATGCCAATATTCCCCAAGAGCTTGTGTGGGAAGACCAACACAAAGACTTTTCAACAAACTCTATTCAAGCCACACACTTACTAATTCTATCACCCATTTAGCAACTACATCAATCTCCATAACCCTCTTCTCCTACAAATCAAAATACTCAACCCATCTCACAAACTCACTCTGTTCACTCTCAACAATCTCCCTCAGCAGTCAAAACACTGTCTCTCAAGCCAGTACTATTCAATTATCATTATCCAAGACTGAATCTCCTGTCCATTCAAATGATACTGAACCAGTTTCTCCAGTCATTGTCTATCAGCAGCAACAACAACCACAACATGATGAGCATGATGAATCAAAAGATGAATTCCCTAGTTCAGCAAGTGTGTCTCATACTAAAGATCATAAAGATGAAATTGTTGATCAACAAGAAGAAGAAGATAAGTATGAGGAAGTTATTGCCTATGATGAAGATGACATCAGTGATAATGACATCCCATAAAGCAAAAGCTACCTAGTGGCTGAGTACAACAAGCTCGTAGTGAAGTCTCAGAAAGCAAAGGATTAAAGAGCTAAAAAGGATAATATAAGAAAAGAATGATCTACTGATGCAGCTGAAAGCAAGGATCAAAAGCATAAAAGAAGATGCTAAATGCAATGATGAAGTGATTAATGTCTTACTTCAACAAGAGTCTGAGCTCAAAGAATTAGTAAAGGCTGAGAAGAGTGAAAATGAGAAGCTAAGGCTGAAGGTCGATCAAATGAATGACTCTCTCTATGATCAATCAGCTCTGTTAAAAAGAAAAGAAGAAGAGATTGATCTGTAGAAGATGAAAATATGAACTCTTGAATCAAATCAACTAAAGAAACCTCCTGAATCTTCGATGCCTCTGATCTTATACTTAAGGAAGAGGAAGTATTTGGGTTCCACAAAGAATCAGGTTATCAATATTGAAGATTCTCGTGAAAGGTCAAGGCATACATCATCAGAGCACACTCCTTCTATGAATGTCTCAACATCAAAGCAAGCAACTCTTGATGAAGCTAAAAGTGATGCTGAATGGCAAAAACTAACTGAAGAGGTGACTAACAAAGAACAAGAAGACCTAAAGGATGATGATCTTCTGACAACAAAATACATAATAGAAGAAAGGCCCGAGTCAACTATGTTTATGACCCTAATCAACCATTGATTTCTTATGACATGGTTGAAAGGATGAATATGACTGAGATGAAGAACATACTAAAAGAGTTTGAGCTTGCAAGATTTATGATTCCTAATTGTAATTATGAGGCATTCATAACATTTCAAGCCATCCAAAAAATAAAGAAAGACCTAGGCCACTGTGACACAACAAAACTCAGCAAGTACAATATGGTTTGTTGGTTACAGGGTCACAACTATAAGGCACATGAGCTCAAAGAAAGAAATGTTGGCGAGCTGAGAAGAATGATGGAACATGTTATGATTGTTGAGCTTGACACAGGAGTAAGGTTCAGATATGAAGCTCCAAATCCAACCTATGAGCACCAAAGCAAAGTTTCTGCTGATCCTGTAACTATTGAATCCAAATATCAGTACAAAGGCAAAGACAAACTAATCAGAGAACCAAGAGCAGTCATTCCTGGCAAAGTATGGCCATTAGGGACAACTATTAGAGAAATCACTAAACAGAAATCGACTCTGATAGAGATATATGATCATATCACAACTCCCAGTTCTGTGGAAGAAAACAGGATTATAGCCTGAAATATGATCCAGACTGGGATTGTGCAATTATCAAAAGAACATCCAGAAGAATTCAGTATTTCCATGATACAGAAGCATTGCTGAGGCTTAATGAGAAAGATATCAAGGACCTGCAAAGTCTAATATTGTCTAACTATCCAATTCACTCAAGGGGAAGAGATTTCTCTATGTTGGTGGGAAAATTGAAGACAAAATTCATAGATGATGTGGTGAAGGAAGTTAAGAGAGATGATGATGATCATAGAAAGAGAATTCAAAGAATCAAAAGAACAACAAAGCCCTCTTCACTTGTTGATGAGGAAATATTGAAAAGGGTGGGATATAACCATGAAAATGCAGCATCTATCAAAAGCTTCAAGGAAAATCAATACACATCTCCCATAAGAGAATGGGGTTATGTTGAGAAAACAAAAGAGCTGGTGCTACTGAGGAATTTAAAAGAAAGAAGGCTGAGAAGATTCGAATTTTTGACCCAGTGGAGATAAAATTGCTTCACGCAAGCTTTATGCAGGATCGGGTTTGTCACTTAAACACTTGGATTTCTCTCAAACTCACTTATAGAAACACTCAATTAAGATGAAGTAAAGTCTTTTACAAGAGTTGATAATAATATAGTAAGTAGTAAAGGAACACACAGAAATAAATATTCAAGGCACTTGTATATATAACTTCTCAACTCAAGATATTACAAGACTCTTACAAGCATTATACATGAGTTACAATGAGAGACTATATATACTAGATCCTACAGCCGGATATACTTTGATACCAGCTAGAAACCTAAGACTAAAGCATATACTACAATGCTAAAGTTAAGGTATCATAGATAAAGTATTATCTAAGATATGGTAGTCATGACATGTCCATGACTTACCTTTTGTCACCAACTAAAGATGGCAACTGTACTAACATAAAAGGTAAATAGTGGATTAAAGTATGGTCAACCGCATGGCTTTTTAGAAAACGCCATGTAGTATCTTTGAGATTTGCAGCGGTCTATCAGGGAGGCCATACTTATGTCCACTGGATAATAGCAGTGTTTTTTCGAAGGTAAGACTTATACTTCGGAAGAGGCTTCTATACTTCCAAGGCTTGAGGACTTCTGTACTTCTGAAGTTGACTTCAGATCTTTCTTTCCAAGTGTTGAACTTTGGAAGTAGGTTCTTTGTCTTCAGAAGTTGGAGTTTTTCCTTCGAAAGTAAGTTTTACACTTTGTCTTCGAAAGAGCTCCTTTTTACTCCGGAAGTTCCACACTTGGCTTCGGAAGTCCTTTATTTGTTGTACCAAAATCTTCTAAGTGACTTGGTTTTGGATGCACCAGCCTTTCTAGATCCAACAAACTCCCCCTAGGCTGATGCTACCAAAACCTCACTTATTCCTGCTTCTCAAAGCTTTCAGCACTAGGGACAAAAGATATTTGTCTGTCTCTTTGTTCTTCCTGAAGTGGTGCTGAGAAGCTTGTACAAGTCATTGGTGGATAGGAGATCCAGTCTATCACTCTGAATGACATGCACCCTTTGTTGTGTCCCCCTGAAAAGAGTTAGTTGACGGGAGTTATAGTCATACTCCCATCTAACTATGGATTCAAGTTCAGGACCTTTAACCATTTGTAAAAAGGCTTTGCCTTGGGTTGCTGATCCCTTCCTTTCCTCCTCCTCTCTTAGTTTCAACTTTGCTTCAACCTTGCTTCTAGCAGTTAGCTCGGCCATATGAAGGCTGCCTAGATGATTTCTCATAGGGCAGCTACATCAGAGTTTGAAGGATTGGAGAATGTCTTCTCTGCTAACTCAGCAATGTCAAATCTGCTTAAGTGTTGTAGAGATGAGGCACTCAGCCTGTTGAGCTCTCTATTCTCTCTTTCAACAACAAAGTTGTGAGAAGAGTCTTCGAACCTCCACCGGATGATCTTCTTTCTAGTTGCAAGAGGTTGTCTTGGCACCCAGTCGCTTTTCTTGGTATCTAGTAGAGTCACCAGCCTTCTCCTTAACTTCTTTTCTTCCTCATTCAAAGTGTCTGAATTGAGGCCAAGGAGAATTACAGCTTGGTCCAATGTTCCTCTGGGCAGATCAAGAAATTGATCTCTAGTGAGGGAACTTGAGGATCCATCAACATAGGTGAAATTGATAGAATCCTCCACACAGGAGATATCGCTTAGAGTTGTGCATTTTATGAGCTTCGTCTTGACTGCCTTGAATTCTTCTAAGGAGAGATGTTTAGAAGGCTGAGGGGATGGTTTGATGGGTTGATGGGTAGGTTGAGGTGTTTGGGTTCTTGCTAGAGTTTTGGGTTGGAGGGTGAGTAGTTTAGGTGGTTAAGGTGAAAGGGTTGGTAGGAGTGATGGTGTAGGCTCAGGGGTGTATGGTTCAGTGGTTGGTTCGGTTTTGATGGGGAGTGAAAAGGATAATAAGAATAGTCCTTACGCAGCAGCAATCTCAGCTTCGGAAGTTTGAACTTGTTCTTCCGAGGCTTTGAATTGTGCTTCGGAAGTCTATAAAAATGCACTATCTGTCCAACAGTTTCAGTTGCTGGGCCATCAGTCTTATTTCCCCTTCGAAGTTAATCTTAGGTTACACTTGGACCTTAGGTTGACCAACTTCCTCAATAGTGGTAAAAGGTGCATTTAACCTCTGAAGCTCTTGAGCTCCGAAGTAGATCACAGACATATCAGGACTTGGCTGTTCTATGAGAGATTCTAGCAGGAACTTGTTAAAGAACCTATTGAGATCTTGGAGCATCCTTTGATCCACTTGAATGACAACTAGAGGAGGCTCAGGGAAAATAGAAGCTTGTTGCACAGGATATTTTGATCTCAAGGAAGCGAGAGCTTGACTATGGGCTTCCTCTTGTCTTTGACTTTGTCTCTGAACACTCTCCCCCTTTTTGGTAGCATCATCTAGAGACCTTGATGAGCTAGAGGAAGAGGTTAAGGAGACCTAAACTGGTACATGCCTAACAGACCTCTCAATCTGTTTCTTAGCTAGTTTGGCCTTGAGAGTTTCAATCTAAAGTTGTTGAGTGGCAGACCTATCCTCTAAAGTCTTAACCTGGATTCAAGATTTGAGACTTTAGAAAGTAGGTCTTGAATGGTAAGTTGCATTCTTCCCTCATCTTCTTTGAAGAATCATGGGGAGATGAGGTAAATACCTTGTATGTTCATCCTCACCACCAGATTTGGTTTCTGGGCACCCTGGTTTCCTTGCTCAAAGATGTCTCTTTCAGAGTCATCAAAGGCATGGTTGGCGTAGATGATGTTACCACTGTCCTGAGGATACATTAAGACTCCTTTAGTAGTGGCAGCTGAATCTACATGAGTCCCCTCCACATAAGTGGGACTCACCTCAGTAAAAGTTTGCTGATGGGTCTAGAGATAAGAGGTCTCACTGGGCTTTGTTGATCCTAAGAGGGTGTTGTGGATCAACTTCATTGCCCTTAAGATACTTAATCTCTTCATCAGTTCCAATGAAAAGGTCAGTAAAGGTTATGGAAGTGAAACCTAATGACCCGGGACTTTGATTAATGTCTAAAGACATTGAGCCTGTGATAGGGCTGTCCTTTTTGGCTGCTCAGGGGAGTATAGAGACTCACCTTGAGGGCTTTCAGCTTGGGTTGTAGGCTCATGAGTCTGAGACTGAGGAGACTCAAGACCCATATTGAGGTCAATTGTGAAGGATGGTTGGACCTCAAGCTGAGTGGGAGCCCTTTGTTCCACTCTATCCTTTTTGGTTAGAACATGAGGAGCTTGTTCAATCAGAGAAGATTGAACAAAGGTTCGTTTGGGACGTCTCTGATAAGTAAAGGTGATGGTTGGAGAAGGTAGATTTGGCAAAGTGGGGGTAGTTGCTGGTGTGGGTTCATCACATGTGGGGTTAAAAGGGATGTCACCAGGAGCCATTGGCTCAATCATACCTCGAAGAAGTGCAGTATATCTTCCGGTGAAGTTGGTGGACATTCTCTTCATGGTCTTGAAGATGGTTGGCCTTATTTGAGGAGCAGTCAGAGCAGCTGCATAGACAAGCTTGCTCTAGTCCAGCTTGCAGTTGATTATGTGCTGGAGAAACCTGGATACATGAAGAATGTGTCCTTTTGAAGATTCCCATGAGGTTAATCAGCACAAATCTTGAATAGTTGAAGCGGAGGCTTTTCACCAACCCATGAACTAGGCACCCAAGTTCATATGGGATTTGATCCCATCCCCCAGATTTATTCGACAAGCAGTGAAGAACCACGTGTAGCAGGAACTTCCATTTGTAAGAGAAGTTAAATTTGTAGACAGTGGACCTGCTAACGTCTCCACCATATCCCATTTGGAGATAAGAATTGTCCAAATATGGTTTGGGGAATTTCGTTGGAATGCCCTCATCATGAAACTCTAGATGCTCCCTGATGATCTGTTTAGAAATGAGCAAATCCTGGCCACAAATGCTCGATCGAATGACACGAACCAAATTTAGGGTTTCAATCCAACCATTTGCCCAAAATTCAGACATATGGTTTGAGTAAATTATGGGGTTTACAGTCAGAGCGGTGTAGTAAGAAGATTGGGTTAGAAAGGAGATGATGTTGAGAAGTCACATCTCTTGAAGAATCAAGATGACTGGATAAGATTTGAGAAAGATAATCTCAGTTGATGTGAATCAATAAGGACCGAATATAGTAATTGAGTCAAAGATTGAGAGGCAGAATCAGACAATCAATGAACATTGAATACACATGATACTCATAAATATGTTTGTATATATTGAATACTTTGATTGATTGATTACAAGAACATTCAATGCAAACAGAACATTCTAGGAACTAAGAATCAAATCAAATTACAGACAAAAGTTACCCCATGTATGAGGTATACTATTCTATTTATAGGCAGACACGTTGCCATTACAAAAAACTAAACTACCCTTACCAAAGCTAGTCTAAGTCTTCATCAGCATTGGCTGTTGATCATCCGCATTGACAAATGCGGATGAGTTGACTTCATGAGCATTTCTTCAACCGCATTGAAGTTTGGTCATCCGCATTGGTAAATGCGGATGAACAAAACACTTGTCCGCATTTCTTTGGTAATTCGCATTTGTCAATGCGGATGAACAAATGTATATCCGCATTTATTAACTTGTCATCCGCATTGACAAATGCGGATGACCAACACTTGTATTTTCTTCTTATTCAGCAGATACTTGTCTTGATCCGCATTTGTTCTGGACATGAGGGATTCCAGCAGAGCAACCATCCACCACTTGAATTGGCATGTATGATCCTTTCAGGGTCCAACAATACTCCCCTAAGGATTATACAGCCTATGTACTTCAAGGATCAGAGGGTGGATTGGGTTGTGAAGATTCTGCTTGTTCTAGTGCTGTTGATGAAGGATCAGTGAATGAAGGGTCCAAGACTGCTTTGATCATGTTTGAGAACTCTTTAGCATCAATCAATCTTTCCCTGTTGAGCACATGTATCTTCATTTGACTCATATCATGAATGGCATTGATTGGCATCTTCCTTAGTGAGATGGGCTCCCAAATTGATACAGTAGACAATCCATTTCTATGAATAAGAAGAGCACCATCCACATCAACTTCTAGTTTAACAATGTTGCCAAACTGCAATGGAGTCCTTTTCTTTTTCCTTATCTCCTTCTTTTTGTTGATTCTGTCATAAGCCAACTTCAGAAGTTTGATGCATTTGAGGAAGAAGTACATGTCAGTTTCCCCAAGTCTGTTTCTTATTTCTCTAAAGTGCCTTGTATCGATGTAGTGGATATATGATTCATCTAGCAATCTTACCTCATATCCACTAAACAATCTAATTTCAAATCCCTCTTTTCCTCCCCATTTTCTTTCAATCACAATTCATAATATTCTCATCATAATACACATTGGATATAGGCAGTGAGGAATGTGTACCAGCAATGCTTTTTCTTTTTAGTGATTCTGTGGTTTGACTTTAAGTTCAGGAAAGATCACCTCTTCTGCTGATTTCTTTTCCTTCTTGTCAAGAGGGTTACAAAAGATCTGTCTTTTCTCATGCAAATGGTTTTCAGTGAATTGAAGTTGTTGGTTCTTTTGAACATTCTCAAAATATCTTCAAACTCATAACCTCTAACATAGCTGTATGATTAATCAATTCCAATTGAGCTAGTTCTTTTAAGTCATGGATCTCCAGGGCACTTACTAGGGCTGAGTATTCAGTGAAAAATTGAACAAGCCCTGAGATCCTTTTCACCATAAAAATGTTCCATGAACTATCATACTTCTAGGCGATTATTTTCTGATCAACTTTGCCTTTTGGAGTGGAGACACCTCTTATTAGCTCTGATGTGGTTAACCCTTCTTGTAAAGTAACTTGAGATGGTTCAGCAAACCATTCAGGGTATTTATGCAGAATAGGTGCCAGATAGTCTTGATCTTTTTGAGTGAGTTGCATGTCTTGAGCAGATACTCTTATTCTGGGCTCTTGACTGACAATTCCTCCTCCATCTTTTTCATTCTTTCCTTCTTCTCATTGATTACTCTAAGTATAGCAGCCCTGAGAGAGTTTGTCTTCATATTAGCAAGTTTTCTCCTTGTAAATCCTTGGGAAGACAAATATTCTTTCATCTCCTTATCAGACTTGCTATATGGATCATGAAGGGTAGTCAGTGAAGTTTCAGCAGGTTGGATTTCAGGACAGACTTTGTCTTTGAAGGTTTGGGGGACAAGGATTTCTCATACTCTGCTTAACCATAGGGTCAAGCAGCTTGTTTACTTTTTCTTCTTCTGCTATCATACCCTCATAAGTTAGCTTGAATACCTCATCAGGATCATAGCCGTGGTCAATAAGAAATAAAGCTTTTGACATCAAATCATCAGTTTTGGCTTTCTCAATCATATCATGCACATTTGATTTTTCTTTGACAGGGCTATCTTTGACAATTTGATCCTCATGAGTATATTCTTCTTCAATTTCTCCCTCTTCCAGATCAATACAATCAGTCATTGCTTTCAGTGAGCTTCAGCCTTTTCATGCTCTTCAAGAAATTCAGCAATGGCTGCAAGACTGCGGGGATCATCCTTTTTAGTCTTTTTGATTGGTTCTTCTTCCACCATAGGTCTTTTACCCTTAGCTTTTTCAGCAAGATACTTTCTTTTTCGGGTGTAGGTTTGAATTGGAGTAGAAGAAGAGGTTTCTGGAATTTTAGTTTCATCAGGCACTCTTTCAGCCTCTTTGATTGTTTCATCCTTTCATTATTATTCTTTGATCCTCACAGATTTTTCTGATTAATTCTTTCTGATCATGAGACAGTGATACAGCATGTACAATTTGTAAACTCAATTCCTTCTCTAACGGGACAGGATATTGAGGAATTTCAACTATAGTCTTAGATGAGCTTGTTTGATCATTTATGAAGTCCCAATTTTGTCATCAATAATAAAGTCTTCTGATGAAAGCATGTCAAGTGCCTTGATCATGTCATTGAATTCAGCCTCTTCTTTAGTACTGGGAGCTTCTGCTTCACCTGAGTAAATCACTAACTCCATGTTGGATCCTTCTTGTCTGGATCCCATATTCTTCTTCTTGATCAGCAGTACAAGTTTGCTCATTCACTCTCTCAGACTCTCTCCTTAGTTCAAGGATTAATTCAAGTTCAACTATTCTTTGAATGAGAGCTTTATTCTAAGATTGTAGATTGCTGATTGTTTATTTGCTCCTCTATAATTTCTTCTTGTTCAGCCATGGCTACAGTCTGGATGGTTAAAGTGTTAACATGACCACTTATTTCATCCTTGGATAGTTGAAGAGCAGCCTTTAAATTCTCAATCTCACCATCCTTCTTCTTCTTTTCAGTCTCATACTTTTCTTTTAAGGCTTTCAATTCCGCATCCTTTTCATCTAACTCCATCAATCTGTCTTGAATTATGCTAGCTCTTCTGTTGAGTATTTTCTCCAGTTTTTCAATTCTTTTCAATAGTTGAGAAATCATCTCATCTTTTTCATCAGGTTTTAAGACATTGATTCAGTACAGCTTTCTGAAGGAGTAGCTTCAAAAGTTGTTTTTCTTTTCTGATGATGATCCTCCTCATCTGAAGATGATTTGGATTTTCTTGAAGAACCAGTGGAGTCATCAAGGTTTACAGGTTCTGTGTTGGTGGTGATGATTGAATGGGAGATGTATGAGGTGGTTGAATTGGAGATAAGAAAGGTGAGGTGATTGGTTCAGATATATGTACTGGTGATTTGAGTGGAGATGGGTAGGTGAGTAGTGTTGTGGAGATGGTTGAGGTGAGTGTTGTGGAGATGGATGAGGTGTGTTGTGGGATGGTTGAGGTGAGTGTTGTGGAGAGTTGAGGGTGAGTGTGTGGAGATGGTGAGGTGAGTGTTGTGGAGATGGTTGGTGAGTGTGTGGAGATGGTTGAGGTGAGTGTTGTGGAGATGGTTGAGGTGAGTGTTGTGGAGATGGTTGAGTGAGTGTTGTGGAGATGGTTGAGGTGAGTGTTGTGGAGATGGTTGAGGTGAGTGTTGTGGAGATGGTTGAGGTGAGTGTTGTGGAGATGGTGAAGCAACATGCTGTTCTAGTTCAATCTGTTGAATCATCCAAGGAAGAAGAGGTGAATGAGCTCCACTGCAGAAGTTCCTAGGATCCCTTTCTTTATGTACTTGTATGATTTTGCATCATAGTGGGGAATATCAAGTACTGGTCCCTGAATGACCACATTTGGGATGCTTCATTGATTAGGCATTGGAGGAATCTTGGGTACATCAGAAATTTATATCTCCTTCCTTCTTGACATTGGATGTCATGCCATGAAGACATAGGCAGACATGTTGAAGGGTTGGTTGGTGCAGAGAGCACATATTGCTGATGATGTTGTGATGGGAATACTTCCATTTTTCCTTTTGGACAAACAGTGCTGATAAAAATGAATCAGAAATCTCCATTGTAAATCTAACAAACCCTTGACTATCTGTTTAGCTTCAAATCCCTTCATAACCAATTTCTGCAAAGAAAGAGGTTATGGTATCTTCTTCAAGTTCCAATGGTGCTTCAGCATCATCACCAAACCTCAAGCATCTTCTAACACTTTCTTCAGTAAAAATCAGTGTATGCTCACTGTCAATTCTCCCGTGAGTGATCTTATTCCATCATCCTCAACAACTTCAGCTGACTCCCAAAAGTTTCTGATGCAGCTTTCAAATATGGTGGGTCTTACTGTCATGGCATAAGCTACCCTTGTAGTAGAAATGAATCTGATCATGTCTCTCAATTCTTCTGCTTCTGGTACATCAGGGTTGAGAAAAAAACAATGACATTATGGAGCTTGCTCCATGAGAGATTTGCCATTATAATCTGCATTCAAGACATATGCATTAGAATCACTTTATTAATTAAACCAATGTTCATCACATTTTGACTTTCATAGGTCAAAATTAAAATCATATAAAACAGTACACCTGATTTTGACGTATTCGAATTTTGTGATTCATGATTATGTGTTTTGTTACTTGTAAATATGAGCACCAACATTACTTAATCTTTAACATAGGTTGATCAGATTCATAGTTTTTATTTCATAATTGTTCTGATTTTAGTCTCAACGGTTCAAAAGTGCACTTTAGCATTGAATACATGTTTGAAGCTTGAAGATACACTTAAGAATGAGTCGAAATCCTTCCATGTAATGAATATTTTTCTGATTTAGTGTGAACATTCCTTAACCTAGGTCACTAACATCATCGTACAAATGAATGTTCGAGATTTGTGATTATTCACCTTTTCTTAGAATCCTTTTGGTAAGAATCAATGCCCACGGTTTTGTTGAATCGATTGGGAAACTAGGTTTAAATGGTGAAGATGATGATGAACAGTATTTGGTGGCCTCGTCTCACTATGAAGTCGCTCAAATTTGAAAAGTATAAATGACTCTGTTGGTTTTCTTTAAATAGTCAGATAATAGAATTCACAAATTTTTACAAGTTTTGATTTCAAATGCGGTCACTACTGTAGCAAATGCGGAAGTGTAAATGTTGATATTTTTAGTCATCCGCATTTGTGTACTGTAGCAAATGCGGTAGAACACATTTTTGACCGACTGTTCGCATTCATCCTTTCATCCGCATTTGTGTACTGTAGCAAATGCGAAACTTTGAAAGTAATCAACATTTGTACACTGTAGCAAATGCGGAAGTGAAACACTTGGATTTGATCCGCATTTGTACACTGTATCAAATGCGGAAGAGTTAAACAAATGCGGGAGAGTAAACCTTATCCGCATTAACAAATGCGGCTGAACACTTAGTAAAATTTTCATCCGCATTAACAAATGCGGTAGAATACTTTAGTTCCACATAGGTTTAAACACTTCAAATTTTCTGAATTCTTGATGCACACCAATGCGGTAGAGTAAAATCATAGTCCGCATTAGGTTTAACTTTGAAATAAGTTGTTACTTGCATTGGTTATGTGTCTGGGTTACCTTCACCCTCATTAACCAATGCACTTACCTGCATTAACTTTTGAGATTAATCAAAATTTAATGAATCTTGATTTAATGAACTTGTTATGAAGATATGGCTTATGAAGTATGTCTTGTGACATGGTTGACTGTTTAAGTTGTCAATTCTTGCTTGGATTGACTTGTATATCAGGAGTGATACAAGTTTCCCATTGTTTGACTGATCTTGGGCTTGAGGGGTTTCCAAGAATCTGCATCTGCATAAGCTGAGATACTATGGTATAACTTCTGCATTGACACAAACATTTTTCTCTTTGTTTTGATTTTAGGAAAGTAAATTAAGAAATTGTAAATATATATATACTTGATCAAAAACTTTAAAGTACTCCCCCTAAGTTTTGATCCATTTGTGGATGAAAACTTTAAGTATTAAAAAAGCTTTTTGAATGTACTTATAATGATGAAGAGAAGTATATCTTTTTGTTGGGATCATATCAGTCTTGCATTACACAAGTGCATATTTTGTGATAAGATTGATGTTTATGACATTATTGATTGAAGGTATGATTATCTCTTAAACTCATACGGGTTGATATTTTGATGCTAGTGACATTTATCATGTTTAGATTGATTAGATATTCAATATGTACCTCACACACCAAGCATGGAATGAAAACCATCCTTATGAATTGTATGGTAGAACTTTTTCACAACTTACAGGACCAGGTTACTTAAGTTATGAGATCTTATTTTCACTGATCCACATTGGGATTCTTTTACTTTGATCCTTATCATGATGATCCACATTGGGATTCTTTTCACTTCACTTTGAAGGTGATCCATAAACGGATTCTTTTGTTCATTCCTTGGAATGAATTGCTTTTGTTGATTCATCCAATTTGGATGTGTTCCTCATTGGGAATCTTTTGGATCATTACATCTGCACTTTGTGCATGATTCATCAGGTCTTGCTTAGCAAAACAGAGATAAATCTGATGTTGGTGAAAGAGATTCATAAAGTATCATTCCCTGGTGTGTGTTTGTTACTACACTTACATTCACTTGAATAAATTGATACATACCACTACTCTGTGATGAGTGTTTCACCATTGAATATATCTTTAGTTTATCACTGCATGTATCTTCTCTTCCAAGTTGAGCCTACCTACATATCAGGTAAGTCATGACAGTCTTTCAAATTGGAAATAAAGCACAGTGAATGATATAATGACTGTAATTATATCATTCCCATTCTTTTCTTCATCAAAAATTTCTTCTTTTGGGATTTTTTTTGAATAATTTTTACATTGTTTTTGATGTTTTGATGGATTTTATTCAAGGTTAATCATACCAATTGATTGAACTAAGAATTCGAATCTACTCGGTTCAAATGCCTTAGTAAACAAATCAGCCAATTGATTTTCAGTTGGTACTTGAATCAATTTGATTAAACCCTTTTCAGCACAGTCTCTCAAAAAGTGATATCTAATTTCAATATGTTTCGTTTTTGAGTGCTGACTGGATTATTTGTAAAAAAACAGCTGCAGTATTGTCAATATAAATTAGGGTATGCAAGAAGTTATAACCATAATCAAGCATCTGGTTTTGAATCCAGAGTACTTGAGAGCAACAAGCAAATGCTGCGATATACTCAGCTTCTACTGTTGACACAGATACATTTGTTTGCTTCTTGCATTGCCATGAGACCAATCTGGGACCAAGAAATTGACAACCGCCAGACGTGGATTTTCTGTTGAAGTTGCATCCTCCGTAGTCACTGTTAGTGTAGGAATAGAGATTGAAGTCTCCTTCCTTTGGATACCATAATCCAAGAGCTGGTTTGCCCTTCAGATATCTGAATATTCGTTTGACAGCATTGACATGTGATTCTTAGGATCAGCTTGATATCTGGCACACACACAAACTCCAAACATAATGTCGGGTCTCTAGCTGTAAGATACATGAGTGAGCCTATCATGGATCGATAGAGGGTCTGATCTACTGATTTTCCATCTGGATCGGGACCTATCTTCACTTTAGGATCTACAGGAGTTCTGATAGACTGACAATCAGCAAGGTGGAATTTCTTCAGCATTGTTTCTACGTATTTTGATTGATTGATAAAAATTCCATCTGCTGTTTGTAGAACTTGCACCCCTAAAAAGAAAGTGAGTTCTCCCATAGCTCATCTGAAATTTTGAATGCATGAGATCTTCAAATTCTTTACAGAGTTGCCTGTTTGTAGAGCCAAATATGATGTCGTCCACATTATCTATACTGGCAACATGTCTTTTCCTTTTCTCTTTCTGAAGAGAGTCTGATCAATTCTACCTCTTTCATATCCGTTGTTAAGTAGAAATGATGATAGAGTCTCGTACCACTTTCTGGGAGCTTGATGAAGACCATACAGAGCTTTGTCAAGCTTGTAAACTCTGTGAGGAAAATCAGGATCTTCAAATCCAGGTGGTTGACTCACATAGACCTCTTCAGTAATCTTTCCATACAGAAATGCACATTTCACATCCATTTGGTAAACAGTAAACTTCATGGATGCAGAATATGCTAGAAAGATTCTAATGGCTTCTAGCCGAGCTACAGGGGCAAATACTTCATCATAATCTATTCCTTCTTCTTGAGTGTACCCCTGAGCTACCAATCTTGCTCATTATAATGACGATTCCCCTGTCATCAGTTTTATTTCTGTATAGCCATCTGGTACCAATAGGATATGTCCTTCAGGAAGATCTACCAGTGCCATACTTCTTGTTTCTTGAATTGTAGCAACTCTTCCTGCATTGCTTCAATCCAGCTATTGTCTTGAAGTGCCTCTTTGATGTTTTTGGGTACTGTTTGACAAAGAAAGCATGAGAACAAACAGATGTTTGCAGTGCTTGACTTGCTTCTTGTCACTCTTTCATGAAGATCACCAATAATGGTTTCAACTGGATGATTCTTGTGTATTCTGGTGGGTGGAATTGAGTCACCAGTAATTGTTACATCAAGATTGGAGACATTCAGTTCATTATGGTCAGAGGCATCATCACTTTGAACTGTTGGAGAATTATGAAGGTTGTCAGACCCTGTCTCAGTGTCTGCTTCAGCATTAGCAGCACTTTCATTGTATCTATCATTTGATCTTCTTTCCACTTCAGCTGAAGGCAATGCTGTTTTCATTTCTAATTGCTATGATTGATCTTCTGAATTAGATGGTAACAAGTTGGGTCCTCCTACATTTGAAATGATTTGATTTGTGGTTGATTTTCTGATGGGGTCAGCTTGCAGAGGTACATCTTCATTGGTTCTTCAGTGTGAGTAGGAGGAATTAATGGAAAGTCAATTCCTTTCTATGCTTGAAGATGAACTAGCTAAAAGTAGGTTACCTGCATCAGACAAATAAAATTGATCAAAAGATTTTGTAAAAGAGTCAATATCAACTAACCAATCGGGACCATTTGTAGATTGGGAAATGAATGTTCCTTAAATTGAACATTAGTTGATTCATCAACAATGTTTAATCGAGGATTAAACACTCTGTAAGCCTTTGACACAGAAGAATAACCTACAAAGAATCCTTCATCAGACTTAGCTGAAAATTTTCCCAAATGGTCACGGGTATTTAATATTGAGACTGGACTACGAAATGACTTAAGAAATCCAATAAATGGTTTCTTTGAAACAACAGTTCATATGGAGTCATGTTTCTTTCTTGACAATCATAGTTCGATTTTGTACAAAGCATGATGTGTTAACTACCTCTGCCCAAAAGGTTATTGGCAATTTAGCATCAGCTAGCATAGTTCTTGCTGCTTCAATTAGTGTTCTATTTCTCCTTTCAGCTACCCAATTTTGTTGAGGAGTTCTAGCCGCACTAAATTGATGAGCTATGCCTTTAATTGTGCAAAATGAGCTCATGTCTTCATTTTTAAATTCTGTCCCATTATCACTTCTTATGCTTTTGACCTTATAGTCAAGTTGGTTCTCAATTTTAGTGATAAACTCTTTAATTATTGAGGATGCTTCATTTTTATGAAGTAGGAAGAAAACCCATGTGATCGTGAAAAGTCATCAATGATAACCAAACATACTGTTTCTTTCCCATACTCATGACATGTGTTGGGCCAAAGAGATCCATATGAAGTAGTTTCAAGGAGTATGTTTGAGTTCACAAGTTTTAGTTTATTTGAAGATTTATGTTGTTTTCCTTTGAGGCATGCTGAACAGTGATCAATAAAATGAAATCTTTTTGAGGCAATCCAATGACATGGTTTCCTTTTACTAATCTGTTCATGTTTTTGAAATTTGTGTGCCCCAAACGTCGATGCCAAAGCTGTGATTCATCAAATGATGCTTTTGACAAGACACATGTTTCTTCTGTTAGTGCAGTAGAATTAAGGTTTAAGACATAAGTATTATTCTTTCTCGAAGTCTTTAATACAACCCATTCTTCAGGGATATGAAATCCTGACTTTAGAATATAACAGTGGGTGTCGGTAAAGTGAGTCGAATATCTCTTGTCGCAGATCTGAGACACGCTTAGAAGATTGAAATTGAGCTGTTCACAATAATTACTTTATCAAAGCTGAGCATCCCGTTTGTCACAGAACCTTCTCCTGTAATCTACCACCTTGTGAATCTCCTCCAAATGCCACAGATGTTCCTTTAATTTGCTTGAAATCATGAAGGAGGGAACGATCTCCAGTCATGTGTCGGGAGCATCCACTGTCCACATACCATAGGCTATTAGACCTATATGGATGACCCTGCAAGCACAAAAAGAACTAGTTAGAATATGGAACCCAAGCCACCACGGTCTTGGGTTTCCCGTTTCTATGTATAATGGTGACCTCTTGAAGTTTTCTCTAACCTGTGACCTAATTAGAGGTGGTCTTTGAGATTTTCTGTGAGAATATGAATGAGCTATTTCATCACCATCATTTGAAAAATCAGAATTATGAAATCGTTTTTTATATTTGTTTCTTTCTTTGATTTTTACCTGAGTCTTTCATATTTTCATCCTTTGTTGGTTTATACGTCCTTGATTTGTTATTATAATGTGACTCTTAACAGTTGTTTTGTCAGATGATGTTGGTGAGATAGGCTTGTTTTGAGGAATTCTCACTCTCGATTGCTTGTAATCAGTCATTTGTATTGTAATTGTTTAAGTCACAGACTGAACAATATTTGTTGAAATAACATGTTTTTGGTTGAATGATTGTTCATGTCACAGATGGAGCAATATTGATTGAAAAAGCACTCCTCTGTTTTGTGGTTAAACATATCACATATGTCACAATACATATGCTTGTTAATTTTCTCAGATTTTACTGGTCTTGACTCAGTTGATTTCCCTTTTTCAACTTAGTATCATTCTTTTTGCTAGAAGAAGAATCAATTCATCCTTTTGTGCAGTTTGCTTTACTGCACTGAATTTGATTGTCTTTTGAGGCTGTTTTCATTTCATCATCCTTTTAAGTAGCTCTTTCTCAAACTGTTCAACATGATCTTTATTGCATATGTCAAATCCTACTCTATTTCTTGATTTTGATGTTTGAGGATCAGGTTGACTGTGTGATTTTGAACTCAAAGATTTTTTGTTATTTCCTTTTAATGAACCTTCATCTGATATGCTTGAATTTTGATGAGTATTGATCTCATTATCAGTACTGCTTTCAGCAGAGGGTTTAATCTTTTGCACAAACTCCTTTTCCTCATTAGCTATAGCAGGTATGAATTTTATGAATGGAAGAATAGCTTTAATGGGGCTGACTGGTTTGTCAACACTTACTGTCTTGTCTGAACACTCTTTTATTTTTATTGGGTGACCTAACTTGATTTTATCCTCACTAGTTTCAATGTAAACACTTGGTTCATTTTGAGGACTTGTGATTCGTTTTACTATCGTGTGGGTTTTAATAGTGTTAGGTTCAGTTTGATTTTTGAGTGTGACAGATTCAGGCATGACAGTATAGTTGTCATTGTATGGTGGAGGACATGAATTATACCCAATCCCTGACATGTCCTTTGGATCCTTTTGAGAATCCAGCATCTCTTGCAGCTTTACTGAAGATTGTTGAAACTTTTCAAGTTTCATTTCAGTAAGGTCTTGGTCAGCTTTAGATTGATCTAATTTTTCAGATAATAGCTCATTCTCAGCTGCAAGAGAATACTTCTCACCATGAAGTTTTTCTATGTCAGAGATGAGAGATTTAATTTCAATTTCAAAACTTTTTATTTTTCTCTTCATCATCTCTGACTTTACTTTCTCCTCTTTTATTTTCTCAGCCAATTTGTGGTTATGCTCTCTATAACCTTGAAGTTCATTTATGCACTTATCAGAACAAAGATTGGATTTTACCTCAGATGGCATGGGGGATGGTCCATCATTAATGTGTGCCATCAGTGCATGGTTCTGGAATTGTGGCTTGACCTCCTCAGCATACATGCTCCAGTCACACACTCCGTCTTGTCTTATCACAAGTGCATTTGCTGAAGGTTGGTTGCTCCCAAAAGCTTGATTGGCCAGTTGAGGTTGAGCTTGAGAAGATTGCTGCTTTTGATGATGATATTGTTGCTGATGATTGAGGGAGGGAATGCTTGAAGACGATTGATATGATGACTGACTCTGAGAATGTTGTGGAGTATTGTTGTTTCTTCTTGGAGCATTACATTCTCTAGAGAAGTGCCCGGCCATTCCACAATTGAAGCTTTGACTTTGGATTTGTCGTATCCGAGCTTAGTATTTTCATTCAGGCTGAGTTTTTTGCCTTTCCTGAAAAACTTTTTAGCTCTCATGGCAATCATAGCCATTTGCCATTGTAAATCCATCTCTTCTACATCATCTGGATCCATTTCCTTCAGATTCTTCTTGGATTAGATGTGCAAAAGTCAGTCTTCCTCCCAAATATGCCTCAAAACTTGCTACAAAGGCATTATATGTAGCCTTCTGTTCTTCTTTTTTTGATCATCAGTAGGGTTGGTAGAGACAGAAGAGAATCCTATGATTGATTGGTTGATGTTGATGTTGATGCTGATGCTGATGGTCTGTTAATTGAGTGTGCTGCAAAGAATCCAGTGGTTTTGTGTTGATCTCCAGATGACAGAAAGTCATCCTCTTCAGTGATGAAGGCATTCTCAACAGAATGAGTTTCAGATGGAAACTTATAAGCTTCAACAACTTTTGGTCCTCCAAGATTCCTGCTTCTTTCATCAAGTTCCAGTGCTTCAATTTTTGCAATCATTATGTCAAGAGTGGTACTCTCCAAATCAAGAGTATTTTTCAACATTGTTACGTTTTGTTTCCAATGCGCTGGAAGACTATGTAACATTTTCTTGTTGAGGTCTTTTGATTTGTAAGGAACTCCCATTATCTCCAAATCATTTACTAACTGCACGAATCTGTGCAATTGTTTAGAAATTGATTCCCCTTTGAAATGATGGAAGGTTTCATACTGATTTATCAGTTTGTCTCGGTTGATTTCAGCAACCTCACTACTTCCTTCACACATAATTTGCAAAGCATCCCAAACTGCTTTTGCAGTTCCATACTTCTCCAGCCTTTTAAGCACATCCATCTTAAGTGCTTGAGTGAGGATGGAATATGCTTAAGGTCAATCTTGATCTTCTTATAATCGTCATCATCTAGAGTAAGATCTTCAATGGGAATCCTGGTTGTTCTATAGAGAGCTGCCTGATCAGCTGACAGTGTTATTGGGATGTGGGGACCTTACATATCGAAATCCAGTAGTCAGGATCTACACCTGTAATATAATCATAAATCTTATTTTCCATTGTTTGAACTCAATTATGTTTCAGCATTGGTGGTTTTGGGGTATGCCCAAGTTCTGAATAACTGTGAGAATCCATTTTATCAGTTGATTTTTAGTATGGATTAGTGAGTTTTTAAGTCTATTCAGTGGGTTTAGTTCAAATAATCATTAAAAACGTCCAGTAGATTCAGATCTGATGACTATGATGTCTGTAATCAGGAGTGTCTTTGTATTGTTGTAGGTTGTCGGACTTGTAGTCTGTAAGATGTTTTGTGTTTGACTGATTGGTTGAATGAGAGGCTGTTGATGAGTATTTTCAGGTAGTATTCGGTGTGTAAACTGATTAGAGATGTATAAATACTCTGTTCAGCTACTCAATCACTAGATCTATCAGGTTCAGACCAGATCTGTGCAGATCTGAGTAAGAACTGAGAGCCGTGGCTCTGATACCAATTGACTGGATAAGATTTGAGAAAGATAATCTCAGTTGATGTGAATCAATAAGGACCGAATATAGTGATTGAGTCAAAGATTGAGGTGGAATCAGACAATCAATGAACATTGAATACACATGATACTCATAAATATGTTTGTATATATTGAATACTTTGATTGATTGATTACAAGAACATTCAATGCAAACAGAACATTCTAGGAACTAAGAATCAAATCAAATTACAGACAAAAATTACCCCATGTATGAGGTATACTATTCTATTTATTGGCAGACACGTTGCCATTACAAAAGACTAAACTACCCTTGCCAAAGCTAGTCTAAGTCTTCATCAGCATTGGCTGTTGATCATCCGCATTGACAAATGCGGATGAGTTGACTTCATCAGCATTTCTTCAACCGCATTGAAGTTTGGTCATCCGCATTGGTAAATGCGGATGAACAAAACACTTGTCCGCATTTCTTTGGTAATCCGCATTGGTCAATGCGGATGAACAAATGTATCCGCATTTATTAACTTGTCATCCGCATTGACAAATGCGGATGACCAACACTTGTATTTTTCTTCTTATTTAGCAGATACTTGTCTTGATCCGCATTTGTTCTTGGACATGAGGGATTCCAGCAGAGCAACCATCCACCACTTGAATTGGCATGTATGATCCTTTCAGGGTCCAACACAAGAAGTGCGATTGGTTGTGCTGAGGGTTGAATGCCATTTGGAAAGGTAATGGGAATGATTTGAGCTGGGGTAAAGTTGAGTGGTCGAGAGGAGAAATTTCTAGGGCAGTAAAATTTGCAAGTAAGAAAATGAATTGATATCCGAGATTATTTAAAAGATTATGGAAAGGCGGTAATGGGGGTAAGGATAAGGTGATATGATGGTTTAGTGGATTAAATGACAATGGCGGTAAGGTTAAAATCAGTTAAATAATCCGACATTATTAATAAAATCTTTACTTTTTACAGTGTGAGGCCCAAGAAATTTACGTTACACAGTGAAATCTCTCTTCCGAGAGTAAAACATTTCTGAAGGTAACTTGTCTTCCGAATGCAATTCTTACTTTCGAAGCCAAAACTTTGCTTCTGAAGGTTAGAGTTGCTTTCGAATAGAGAATTTGTAAGTTCGGAAGTAGATCTGATATACAATCAATCGCTTCTTCCGGGGCCAAAAATTCTTCCAAAAGAAAGTTATCCTTTGAGAATTTTGCTTCGAAAGATGAGAATGTCTTCCGAAGGTTAATTTCTCTTCAGAAGGAATTTACACTTAGAAAATTTCGAAGAGAATTACTTGTAACAGGGCTTAAATTGTATTGACACAAGACTTACATATTAAAAAGGTTTTCAAAAGAGATCAAATTAATCAATGTTTATCATCCCAATAGCTGTTATACTTGAACCTTTGTTCATCAAAAGCTTTGGTAAATAGATCAGCATATTGTTCATTTGAGTCAACTTTGATTAACTTGATTAGATTTTTTCTCATGAATATCTCTAATGAAATGATACCTGATGTCAATATGTTTAGTCTTGGAGTGCTTCACTGGATTTTTAGTAATGGAGATAGCACTGTTGTTGTCAATATGGATAGGAGTACGCATAAAGTTAAATCCATAGTCTAACATCTGATTTTGAATCCATAGCAGTTGAGCACAGCAGCTAGCAGCAGCAATGTATTCAGCTTCAGCAGTTGATGTAGAGACACAGGATTGGTTCTTGCATTTCCATGAGATGATCCTTCCACCAAGAAATTAACATCCTCCTGATGTTGATTCCTTGTCAATATTGTAGCCTCCATAGTCACTATTAGAGTATCCATAAAGATTGAAATCCTTGTTTCTAGGATACCAGAGACCTAGTTTAGGTGCTCCTTTGAGGTATTTGAGGATTCTCTTACATCAGCTAGGTGAGACACCTTTGGAACAGCCTGATATCTTGCACAAGTGCAAGTAGCAAACATGATATCAGGTCTACTGGCTGTTAGATACATCAAAGAACCAATAATTTCCCTATACTGATGTTGATCAGTATCTTGAAGGATTCTATATGCCCAAGACACGTAGAATACTGATGCGGTTAGTACGTTATGATCCAAGTCAAGTTATACCCAATTACAAGCTTTGCAAACACCAATTAATATTTAATTGATGATATGAACATGCAATTAAATATTTACACCAATTTAGAAAATGGGTTTTCTAAATAAGTTGCATATGAGATGGAACAACTTATTTGAATATTTTGTCCAATAATATTATTTGAAGTGTTTCTTTTAAATAAGTTAGAAAACACCAATTATAATGAGAAATTATAACTTGTACATACAATTAAATGGTTAATTGTATGTCTAGTTACAAGACCATTTTAATGTGTGTATGTGCTATGTTTAAAAGGGGGAAAACCTCTTTTTGAATTGAAATTCGGCCACCCCCCTTTATTCTTATTGGACCATTTTACTTTGGAATGTACACACATTAACTTTTCTTGGGGGCTCTCTTTCTCCACCATTCTCATTACATGCAAAAAAAAAAGGCTCTCTCCTCTCTCTCAAAAAACCCCACGGTTCTAGCAGCTTGTTTAGAGGTTTTAAGCCTTTTGGTGGTGAATCTTCCTAACAAGAAGGTGTTTGCAAGGAGGCTTGGGGTATACAAGCTTGGGACTTCTAATCTTGAAGTTTTGGCCGATTTTTCAGCATCTTCCCACCTTTTCTGTCGACTTTTGAAGACTGTTTTAGAAGGTAGTTATGGCAGCCCTTTGTGGCTGTCATATGATGTTGTTTTTGTTTACATAGCATGTATATTCACATAAATGATCCTTTGATATATGGGTTGTTTTTACATTAATATGGTCACCTAATGAACATATTTTCAGCCTATAAACAAGTTTATAAAGTTGTAATTCCGCTGCGTTTTTAGAAAGTTTGATAGGATCTCAGTATCTAGTTTGATCGATTCGAATGATTTCAGCAGCGGAATAGAGTACCAACTAGCACAATTCGAGCAAGAATACCAACATATAGCAATGAACAGAATTAGTTATAGAGAGAGAAAGTTTCTGCCAAAGGAATATTTCATTCAATCACACGCTTTGGCATGGCATTCGCAAAATTACATTTAGGTCATTCTTCCTTATATAAGGAAAGATGACGTAGGCTGATGTCACTTGATAGTGCCATCTAACCGTTATTTAACAAACTACTGAAACACAAAAACTACTGAAGATGTCAAGCAACTGACATCTTCTTACAAGAAGCTAAGTGTTTACTTATTACAAAACTACTCATAAGAAACTACTGAAACTACAATGACTGAAGAACAAGCTCTCCAGTCGTTTTACAAAACTACTGAAAGTAAAAACATAAAACTACTGATATCACAACTACTGAAGAAGTACTCTTCAGCTGTTATGACAAACTACTGAAACTTCAGCACTTGGTCTTCAGACTTGAACTTCAGATGTTTCATCAGCTGATGACTTTAGTAGATATCATCAGCTGATGTCTTCAGTCTTAGTCTTCAGACTTTGTACATCAGTTGTTGATCTTCAGCACTTGTGGACTCTTCAGCTATTGAACTTCAGTACTTTGGTCTTCAGCTTTAGCACTTGTATTCTTCAGCTGTTGGACTTCAGCACTTTAGGCTTCAGCTTCAGCACTTGTGTTCTTTAGCTGTTGGACTTCAGCACTTTAGTCTTCAGCTTCAGCACTTGTGTTCTTCAGCTGTTGAGCTTCAGCACTTTAGTCTTCAGCTGTTGAAGTCTTCAGTACTTGATCTTCAGCTGTTGAAGTCTTCAGCACTTGTCGAACTGCTGATGAAGCCTTCAGCAGTTGTCGTGATATCATGTGGGACTTAGAGGTTTTCTGATCTTGGCTCATTGGTTCTTTTGGTCCAACAAACTCCCCCTGAACCAGTGAAGCCAAAACCTCTAATCGATTTATTTTCCCACTTATTGTTGGCAGAATGGTTGGTCTTTTTCCTTCTTGATCAGTTGAGAAGATGACCCATTTAAGCACTGGACTGGGAATGAGTCTCTGATGATTTGGTTGGCAATGTATGGATGGGAGCTCTGTATTGGGGAATTGGACACTGAGCTGTTCCCCCATCCATGAGACTCACTTTCCAACTATGAGCTTGTAGGATTCCCTGGTGTAGGCCTCCAAAAATACAATTTGTTCCTCCATGGTGAGCTCCTCTGCCTCACCATCAAAGAATCCTTCAGGCCCATATTACTCAGACATGAATTTGACCTGTTTTCCATTTTTGAGTACCACTGTTGTAATCTGTCTGTAAGCAAATTCATCAGGATGATGACCTTCTAACAGCAGTGGTAACTCATCCTTTCTGATCTCATTCAGCCTCTTATACACCAGCCCCTTTTTGATCATTCTGTTCTTTAGCATCTTTTGTGGAGGCATGTTTGAGGTGTAGGCCTTTTTGAAATCTTCCAGGATTTCCTAGGGTGAAACTACAATGGCCAAGGAGATCACTTCATCTACAATCTTTTTGACTTGACCACTGTATCTCTAAGGGATGTTTTCTTTTGTATTCTGTGAGCCACCCTAGAATCAGGCCAAATTCTTACTCTTTCTTTCACATACTGAAAAGTATGTCTAAGAGTATAGATCCTCTGAGCTTGTTTCTTCATATTGATGATGGAGGAAGTGGCTTCATAAGCTTTATCTACTCTCCTTAATAACTCTTCATCATGCAATATGTGTTGTTCTTCTTCTTCTAATTTCACTTTGATTGCATCTCTTTGTTGCTCAGGAGTTATTGCAAGAGAGAGATCTTTGGCCTTAGGCAACTGCAGAACAGCTGAGATCGGCAGCCTATCTTCTTCATCATCATTTTCTTCTTCTTCCACAAGCCTCAACACCCTTCTCTTCTTCTGCTTAGGTGCATCATCGGCTGTTGGTTTTGAGGGTAAGGGAGTTGGTTTTGTGGGTTGTGGTTGTGGTTGTTTTGGAGAGGGAATGTTGACAGGCTGAGTTAGCATTTTGGAGGTGAGTGTGGCTTTTGAGTGTTTGGCTAGCTCAGTCCTGCTCCCTGCTCCTGCTTCATTCAAAGCTCGACTACTAAACCCTTAGTGTATGCTTCAGATGAACAGATCTTGGAGGTTATGGCCAAGATGCTGTCCCTGGTCCATGATTTTACTTCGATCAATAATCTCCCAAGGTATTTACTGATAAATCTGATCATGATCTCAAGTCTCTCTCTATCCATAGTGCTGTAGCTGGCCCATCTTTGTTGGATCTCTTCGATCTCTAATCTTCTTATTTTAGAATCCAGCTTTTCAGTGTCGAAACCTTGCCTAAACAGCTGATCAATGATATTGTCCATTGATCTACTGTGTTCAGCATCAGCCTCTTTAACCATTTCGTTCAAGTTCTTCTCTTTCTCAGCACTCTCTTTTTCTTGTATGTGACATGAAAATCTTTTTGACTTTCATGTACTTTTTCAATTTCAGCTCCCTCCTCAATCACATTCTCCTTCTCTTTTTCGGCCTCATACACACAATCCTTCTCTTTTTCCACCTCTTTATCCTTCTCTTTCTCTCTCTCCTTCTCCATCCTCTTTCTTTTAGCTTTCACTGCTGAACTCTCCCCCTTTTTGGGTGCATTGGTTGCAAGGGATTGAGTAGCAGAAAGTTGTTGGCTCAGTACATCCTCCACTAGGGTTGTAAGACAGAAGAAAGTCTCTCATCAACAGTGTTAATAAAAAATTCGGTTAGCTGCGGTGTGATGAGAGATAGGGGATTTTGAGGGATAGCATCCAATTGCTCAGGGGGGTTTTGGTCCTGAGAAATGGTGCCAGAAACAGAGGCAGGTGGCTGAGAATTTTGTAGTGGCTGTGTGTTTAAGGGACCTTTAGAGGAAGGTGCCATCTGTTGGGTTGATGTGGTGGCAGATGGTCTTTCTCCTTGAGAGAGTTGGTCAAGTAGTTTTTGCAGCCTACTGACTTCCTCCTCTAGGATTGTGTTCTGGGCAAGAACATCATAGAAAAAGCCCAGGTCATCATCAGCAGATGCTGAATCACCTGACCTCCTGCTTGTAGCAGGATGTACATGCACTGGGTGTAGACCAGATGTAGCATGTGCCCCTTTGTCTTGGAACTGGGGACTTCCAACCTCAGGACTTTGTCCTTCATCAGCTGTTGCCTCTGGTGAGGTCTTAGTTATGTTACCAACCTCAGTCTGATCATATGCTGATTCAGAAGGGTGGCAGCCTCACCAGATGTTCTGATCTCCATATCCACACCAGGAGATAGAACATTTAAACCCCGGTGCTGTGGGTTGTCAGAAGCATGTGTATCCTCTTCCTCAATTACTGTTGTTCTCCCCTTTGTTGGTGGTTGTAGGGGAGGAGGAGAGGCATGCAGTTGAGTCAGCACATTGGCAATTATAATGGTTGCGCTTTGAGGGGCATTTGCATGGGGAGAGGGGATAGAAGCTGATTGCATCCGGGGAGAGAGATGCTCTTCAATGATAACCTCCTCAAGTGAGAGAGGTCTCAGCAATGTGGTTTCCCCTGAAATGGTTGCAACAGGATCCTTTTAAGAGGATACCTGTGCGGCTGTGGCTGGTTGAGTCGTTAACACTACTGGGGGGTTTGAACCAATAGGTTTATCCTGTTTGAGATCGGATATTTATCAAGGCCATTTGGCTCAAAATATCCATCTCTTCTAAGTCATCATCAGCAATCCCCTTGAGATCATCCATGATGAAGCATAGATTGTCATTATTACACCCAGTAAACTGACTATCAACACTCACAAATGCAGAATCAGAAGTGTTTGAAGAGAAATCAATATGCTCATCATACTGGCATTCAGATGAAGCATATTCTGACTCATGACCAACCAAGGTAGTGTTGCCTGGTACAATGTCTTCAGTGAGCTTACCAGATGAAGCCAGTTTCCTTTTCTGCTCTATCTCTCTTTCGAATGTAAGCAGTTCCCATGAAGTTGGGTGAGAGATAGACTATCCAGATTTGCACTGGAGCGTAGGACAGTTGTATATGTGTCCCATCTCTCAGGTAGTGATCTGAGGAATCTGTGGTTCATTTGGCTTTTGGTATATTCATGTTTAACCATTTTCAACTCAGAGATTAAACATGAAAACCGCTCAAACTGCTGAGTCAGAGTCTCACCCTTCTATGAGCAAAAGTCTCATACTGTTGGGCGAGGATTTCCCTGTTGTTTGCTAAGACCTCATCAGTGCCACCAAATTGTTTTTTCAGTGCATTCCAAAGGTCATGAGCAGTTTCATGATGCATAAGCCCGGAATAGATTTCATTAGGCAGTGCCATGGCCAGAGTTCCATGGGCTTTAGCATCAATCTCAAACAACTTCTTGTCCTCATCAGAGTATTGTTCCTTCTTCTTCGGAATCAACTGATTTGTTTCCGGATGATTCACCATTGGCTTATGTGGTCCATGTACCACGGATGTCCAACAACCTGAACTATTGACAGACAGGTGATGGAGCATTCTTCGTTGCCAAATGTTATACTCATCCTAACCAGCATCGGAGGCTTGGTTGAGGAACCAGTATTGTGTGGATCATTAGAAGGTGTAGTCATTTTCAAAAATTCAGACAAATTCAAGATAAGCAAAACAAATTTAGCACAAAACCACTACGAACCTCAATTAAAATAGCCAAAAGCGACAGAACTTCAATCTCTATAACAGATTCGTGCGAATTTGCTAGTTCGATCAAACTTAGAGCAAATGAGCAGTTTCAATGATCAATTGTTAGATCAATCAATGATTAACCTGCTCTGATACCATTTGATAGGATCTCAGCATCTAGTTTGATCGATTCGAATGATTTCAGCAGTGGAATAGAGTACCAACTAGCACAATTCGAGCAAGAATACCAAAGATATGCAATGAACAGAATTAGTTATAGAGAGAGAAAGTTTCTACAAAAGGAATATTTCATTCAATCACACGCTTTGGCATGGCATTTGCAAAATTACAATTTAGGTCATTCTTCCTTATATAAGGAAAGATGACGTAGGCTGATGTCACTTGATAGTGACATCTAACCGTTATTTAACAAACTACTGAAACACTAAAACTACTAAAGATGTCAAGCAGCTGACATCTTCTTACAAGAAGCTAAGTGTTTACTTATTACAAAACTACTGATAAGAAACTACTGAAACTACAACGACTGAAGAACAAGCTCTTCAGTCATTTTACAAAACTACTGAAAGTAAAAACATAAAACTACTGATATCACAACTACTGAAGAAGTACTCTTCAGCTATTGTGACAAACTACTAAAACTTCAGCACTTGGTCTTCAGACTTAAACTTCAGACGTTTCATCAGCTGATGACTTCAGTAGATGTCATCAGCTGACGTCTTCAGTCTTTGTCTTCAGACTTTGTACATCAGTTGTTGATCTTCAGCACTTGTGGACTCTTCAGCTGTTGAACTTCAGTACTTTGGTCTTCAGCTTCAGCACTTGTATTCTTCAGCTGTTGGACTTCAGCACTTTAGTCTTCAGCTTTAGCACTTGTGTTCTTCAGCTGTTGGACTTCAGCACTTTAGTCTTCAGCTTCAACACTTGTGTCTTCAGCTGTTGAGCTTCAGCACTTTAGTCTTCAGCTGTTGAAGTCTTCAGTACTTGATCTTCAGCTGTTGAAGTCTTCAGCACTTGTCGAATGCTGATGAAGCCTTCAGCAGTTGTCGTGATATCATGTGGACTTAGAGGTTTTTTGATCTTCGCTCATTGGTTCTTTTGGTCCTACAAAGTTTAAGAGGTTAAACTATGATTTTATGTTCTTACAAACCTTCAATGGCATCTAGAGCCGGTTATGTGGATAGCATGCTTGTTTTATCCTTTAAAAATTTGTTTTATGGGTTTTATAACCCTTTTAAGGGCTGAAATGTTCTTGTATGTTGAATCCCCAAGCTTTCAAGGTTATATCACACATGCTTGTGATTAAACCTTGAAAGATATGTATGATGATATGTATATTGTTTGGACAATGTTTGAAACCCGTATTTTCAGTTTATGATGGCTGAAAATCGTGGGTTTTAATGGGGATTCTTAGTTATATTTGGATGATATGATGTATGTTCATATTGGTGCATAACCTAGCTTAGACCTTGTGTGTTTGGTTTGGATTGAATGTATTTATTTGATTATATTCATTCAATGGGGTTGTATATTATTTGTGCTTTGTTTAAATGTATTTTATCTATTTATTCATTAGGATGTAATAATAGATTAGGAGTAATTTCTTTTTACTAGAAAATATGTATTAGGATATATATTTTGTAAAAGAAGATGCTCGGGAAGGAAGCACAAGAGGAAGACACAAAAGAAGGACTTGAAGCATATGGATGCAAGTTCAAGTGGGGGTCTATGAAGACCTCATTTTGTGTTGTATTCAACCCTAAGAAAGACCAAATGACCACACTTGTGATGGCAAACAAGTGTGGTCACAATAGTAGCTATGGTTATGCACATTATGGTTGTTTATATTATGCTTGTTTGATTGTGGTTTTATGAATGATTGTATGATATTTGGATATGATAAACAATCTCAATAAAAATGATCATAACAAGCTAATATAAAACGGTTCTTAATCATTAAGTGTTAATAAATGGTTATTAAAAGGATTAATGATATTATAATAAAATGGGTTTTATTAAAAGAACCATAGGGTATCTTGTGTTTGAAAGCATGCAAATACAAGTACATAGAGTTTTCTAAACTAGAATTATGAAATCTCTAAACTTTCGTCAAACAAGTTTAACACCGTCCTTTTGCACAACACTTGAGTCATTTGGAAACTCTTAATGGGATAAAGGTCACCTAACCATTTAGAGGGAACTTGTGACTTAAGGTGGGGATACCATATTGGTGGGATAAAGGTCACCTAACCACTTATGTGGGTAAACTCACACGTGTGTGCAAGTAGGGTAACTTGATTTGCAAACCATGTTAAATGGATCACCTACAATATGGTTTCCAGATGGTGTTGATGGGATTAACATGCCGACTTTACATATGATGTTTAAAGTCGATCCCATACCTCTATAAGTTGCAAATGGTTGCAACTGTTAATCGTTGACCACCTTATTATTTTAAATCATAGGATAAAGGTCACCTAACCACAATTTAATGTAATGTTGGGTTCTAGATTTTAATATACAAATGACCTTAAAAGGCATTAATTATTAAAAAAATAAGCAATGCGAAAATACTAAAATAGATCTTTGTTAAATTTTGTAGATGGCCACCAATAATGACAATCATGATAACTCACCCGCGTCCACCCAATCATTACGAGCGATCCTCCAAAAGGAACGTCTAAATCATAACAATTTCATTGATTGGTATCGAAACTTGAGAATCGTTCTCAAGCAAGAGAGATGATCATATGTTTTAGACGACCCTATCCCCGATCAACCTACTGAGGATGATGAGGAGGCCTACAATGATTGGCTGAAGTACACCGAGGACTCCGTCCAAGTGTCTTGTCTCATGCTAGCGAGCATGACTCCGGATCTCCAAAAGGAGTATGAACATTACGGAGCTTATGACATGATAACCCAGCTGAAGGAAACGTTCCAACAGCAGGCAAGGGTTGAGCGCTTCGAAATGGTTCGAGCACTCCATGCATGTCGTATGGACGACAACCAATCAGTTTCATCTTATGTACTTAAGATTAAAAGTCATATTGACCGCTCGAGAGGCTTAATTGTCCCGTCTCGAAGGAATTGGCCATGGATTTGATCCTTAATGGCCTTACCAAGAAGTTCGAGAGATTTTGTTGAATTACAACATGAATGCATGGGACAAGAGCATTGGTGAGCTTCACTCAATGCTTAAAACGGCCGAGGCGGCCATGGGTAAAAGGGTTTTACCCGTTCTCACCATCCATGAAGGTGGGAACAAGAAAAGGCCTCGTCTCGCACCCAAGACAAAGGTTGCCAAGGGTAAGGGACCAATATGGGGAAAGGGGAAAGGGGTGGGAAGGGTGCCACCCAAACCATAAGAGAAGAAGCAAAAGGTTGCTACCAATGACCCATGCTTCAAGTGTGGGGAGATTGGACATTGGGCAAGGAATTGTCCTGTCCATCTCCAAGAGTTGAAAGCAAAGAGGGATGCCGGGCAGACCTCATGTACAATATATATGATTCATATTGATCTAATGTTACATCTTCTAACACATGGGTATTGGATACCGGATGTGGAACTCATATTTGCAATTTGTTGCAGGGGTCCACGAGAAGTAGGGACTTCAATCAAGGGGATGTTAGCCTCTTCATGGGTAATGGAACTAAAGTCATAGTTGAAGCTCGTGGGGACTACATCCTAAAACTTCCAAGTGGCTTGGATGTGATTTTGAAGAATGTTTTGTATGCTCCTAGTTTGACTAGGAACACTATTTCAGTATCCCAATTAAGACTTTATGATTATGTATTATCTTTTGTTGAAAATGATATTCATGTTCTTTAAATGATATGTTCTATTTTAAAGCTATTCCCATTAATGGTATATATGAATTGGTTCATGAAAATACTTTAAATAGTTCATGGTACCAAACTAACACCAAAAAACTCAAGTTGGATTTGAGTGATACCTATCTTTGGCATTGTCGCCTTGGTCATATAAACAAGAAAAACGTATACAAACAGTTCAGAAGAATGGTCTTTTAAAACAAATGAATATGATTCATTTGATGTATGTGAATCTTGTTTACAAGGAAAAATGACTAAGGCACCCTTTAGTGGAACTAACGAAAGGGCAAAAGATTTACTAGGAATCATACATTCGGATGTATGTGGTCCTTTTAAACCAATGACTATGAATGGTGAAAGATACTTCATTACCTTTACCGACGATTATAGTCGCTATGGGTATGTGTACTTATTAAGGCACAAAGATGAAGCTTTTGAAACGTTCAAGATCTTCAAGAATGAAGTAGAAAATCAACTCAAAAAGTCGATTAAAGTTCTCCGCACAGATAGAGGAGGTGAATAGCTAAATGATGTTTTTCAAGATCATCTTAGGAGTTGTGGGATTGTCTCACAACTCACTCCACCTGGAACACCACAACATAATGGTGTGTTGAGAGGAGATCGAACTTATTGGATATGGTTCGATCTATGATGGCTAGAAGCACATTGCCTCTATCATTTTGGGGTTTCGCTTTGCTCTCCGCGGCCCGTATTCTAAATATGGCCCCAACCGAAAAGGTGGAAAGGAAACCTTTTGAGATATGGAATGGAAGAGTTCCATCCCTATCATACTTAAGGGTCTGGGGTTGTGAGGCTTACGTTAAGACTCCCACCCAAACAAATTGGAATCCGATCCACCAAGTGTATCTTTATTGGATATCCTAGAGATTCTATGGGATATTATTTCTATGATCCACTGGAACAAAAGGTGTTTGTTGCCAGAAAGGGTGAGTTCTTAGAGGCAAAGTTCCTTATGGAAGGAACTAGCAGTAGAACAGTGGATCTTGAGGAGGATCAAGAACCCCAACCGATGCACGTTTAGTTGAAACTAGCACTCAACATGAGGAAGTTGAGGATGATCAAGCGGTTGATCAATACACACAAAATAATCGCAGAAGTGGTAGAACTAGTAATCCACCTGAAAGATATGGATTTTTCATGGATGGATGCTATGTGGTAGATTCAGATGAACCAACCACGTACCAGAATGCAGTGTCCAATTTGGATTGTGACAAATGGCTTGAGGCCATGAACGTTGAGATGCAATCCTTGTATGACAATCAAGTTTGGGAACTTGTTGTACCACCTCTTAATTCCAAAGTAGTTGGAAGCAAGTGGGTTCTCAAGAAGAAAACGATATGCATGGAAACTTGGATACTTATAAAGCTAGACTTGTAGCAAAGGGTTTCACTCAAACTCAAGGGGTGACTATGATGAAACTTTCTCACCTGTTGCGATGCTAAAGTCTATAAGGATATTGTTTGCCATAGCTGCTCATTATGATTATGAGATTTGGCAAATGGATGTCAAAACCGCTTTCCTAAATGGATATCTTGAGGAAGATGTCTATATGGTTCAGCCTGAAGTTTTGTCGATCCAAAACATCCTAATAAAGTATGCAAGTTAAAGAAATCAATCTATGGATTGAAACAAGCATCGAGAAGCTGGAATCATCATTTTGATGAGGAGGTAAAGAAATTTGGCTTCATCAAATACGCTGATGAGGCTTGTGTGTATAAGAAGGCTAGTGGGAGCACAATAACTTCCTAGTATGTATGTTGATGACATACTACTATTTGGAAATGACATTCCAACCTTGGAAGGTGTAAAAACCTGGCTTGGAAGTTGTTTGTCATTAAGGTTCTTGGCCAAGCCGCCTATATTCTGGGAATAAAGATCTATAGGGATAGATCGAGGCGGTTGATTGGTTTGAATCAAAGTGCATACAATGATAAGATCTTGAAAAGGTTCAAGATGGAGAACTCTAAAAAGGTACCGTACCTATTCAAAGAGGAACGATATTGAGTACGACTCAATGTCCTAGCTCAAAGGATGAGCAAGATAAAATGAAGTCAGTCCCATACGCATCTACTATGGATCCATCATGTATGCAATGATATGCACTCGACCGGACGTGTCATGTGCCTTAAGCATGACAAGTCGTTACCAGCAAAATCCTGGAAACAGTCATTGGATGGCTGTTAAGAACATACTTAAGTACCTAAGGAGGACAAGAGATATGTTCCTAATCTATGGATCTGGTGATGAGAAACTCATTGTAAAAGGTTACACGGATGCGAGTTTCCAAACCGATCTTGATGATTCTCGGTCACAATCGGGATATATTTTCATTCTGAATGGAGGAGCGATCTCATGGAAGAGCTCCAAACAGGATGTGGAGGCTCTATCAACTACAGAATCAGAATATGTCACCGCCTCATTGGCAGCTCAAGAAGCTATGGTTGAAGAAATTCATTGCCGATCTAGGGGTTGTCCTTCCATTCAGGACCCCCTAGAGATTTTTGTGATAACGAGGGTTCAATTGCTCAAATCAAGGAACCTCGTGCTCATCAAAAGACTAGGCACATTGAGCGGAGATTCAACTACATACGAGATGAAGTTGAAAATGGAAAGATATGTATTCGCAAAGTTCACACGGATCAAAACATTGCGGATCCTCTCACGAAGCTCCTTGAAAAGGCAAAGCATGAAAGTCATGCTTGTGCCATGGGACTTCGATTTTCTAGTGATTGGATTTGATATGTAAATTTTGTATTTGGATATGTGGAACTCTCTACTATTTGAATAAAATTATTTGGTTATAATGTTTCAATTAATGTTCCAATTTAGCATGTTTAATCCATGAGTAAATTGTTTACTCTAAATGTCCGTAGTCGTTCATACTTGTGGGAACAAGTGTGAGGGTAAGATTATTATGAACTTGGATTGGTTGACATTCATAAGGATGAATATAGAGCAATGGTTGCTACCAAGGTTCATAGATATTTGTGGGATACAAATATTGGACTAACCCGCATCTCAAATTTTACTACATGGAATCTTAATGATTGATCATAAGTAAATTTGAGTAAAGGCGAATATCATTTGGTATCCTCCGACCTGAGATAGATATTGGTTTTGATATTCACCAAGTATTATGCCTTGAGCTGATTCTTCACTGTCCTGAAATAATGGACAGTACATAAGGGTATGTTCAGGTATGACACGAGGTGTTTGTGAGAAACGTATGTAGTCAAGATGGAATTTGTTCCTCTTATTCGTTGAGAGTTAGATGTCTAAGGCCTGATAAGTTAAATCAACAAGGAATGATCACTCTGTGTTCTTGGATTTAACATGACATCTGTAACAAAAGGATAGATGATTGATTCACCTAAATTATTTCAAGTAGGATACTTGAATAAGATGATGTTATTGAATGGCTATAAGTCATGCGTATTAAGGGTAGTAAACCATTGTTAGGTGGTATTTGCTACTTGCATCAATCTTCTATGAATCTTGGGCAAGTGGGAGATTGAAGGATTCTATATGCCCAAGACACGTAGAATACTGATGCGGTTAGTACGTTATGATCCAAGTCGGTTATACCCAATAACAAGCTTCGCAAACACCAATTAATATTTAATTGATAATATGAACACACATATAAATATTTACCCCCATTTAGAAAATGGGTTTCTAAATAAGTTGCATATGAGATGGAACAACTTATTTGAATATTTTGTTCAATAATATTACTTGAAGTGTTTTTTTAAATAAGTTAGAAAACACCAAATAATAATGATAAAGTATAACTTGTACATACAATTAAATGGTTAATTGTATGTCTAGTTACAAGACCATTTTAATGTGTGTATGTGCTATGTTTAAAAGGGGGAAACCTCTTTTTGAATTGAAATTCGGCCACCCCCCTTTATTCTTATTGGACCATTTTACTTTGGAATGTACACACATTAACTTGTCTTGGGGGCTCTCTTTCTTCACCATTCTCATTACATGCAAAAAAAAGGCTCTCTCCTCTCTCTCAAAAAACCCCACGGTTCTAGCAGCTTGTTTTAGAGGTTTTTGAAGCCTTTTTGGTGGTGAATCTTCCTAACAAGAAGGTGTTTGCAAGGAGGCTTAGGGTATACAAGCTTGAGGACTTCTAATCTTGAAGTTTTGGCCGATTTTTCAGCATCTTCCCATCTTTTCTGTCGACTTTGAAGACTGTTTTAGAAGGTAGTTATGGCAGCCCTTGTGGCTGTCATATTATGTTGTTTTATGTTTACATAGCGTGTATATTCACATATAATGATCCTTTGATATATGGGTTTGTTTTTTACATTAATATGGTCACCTAATGAACATATTTTCAGCCTATAAACAAGTTTATAAAGTTTTAATTCCGCTGCGTTTTCAGAAAGTTTAAGAGGTTAAACTGTGATTTTATGTTCTTACAAACCCTTCATATCTTCCCCCTCAAGGTCAAGACAAAGATTATTGTTTCTGGGTATGGGTGACTTGGCAGGCTTGCAATCCTTCATCTCAAATCTTTCTAAGATGTCAGAGACATATTTAGATTGATTAATGAAGAACCCTTCCTTCAGTTGCTTTACCTAAATTCCAAGGAAAAAGTCCATTTTTCCCATGGAGCTCATCACAAACTTCTTCTTCATAATGCTCTCAAAGTCCTTGCACATTTGGTCATTTGAGGAACCAAATATGATGTCATCAACATAGACTTGTATGAGCAAAATGTCCTTTCCAGACTTTCTGATAAAGAGAGTCTTATCCATGGTACCTCTAGTGTAGCCATTCTTCAGAAGAAACTGAGACAAAGTCTCATACCACTGCCTAGGTGCTTGGTGCAACCCATATAGAGCTTTATCTAGTTTGCACACATAGTTGGGGTGTTGTGGGTCTTCAAATCCTGGAGGTTGGCATACATAGACTTCCTTATCTATATCCCCATATAGAAATGCACAATTGACATCAAGTTGGTATACTATGAAGTTCTTGGATGCAGCATAAGCAAGGAAGATCCTAACTGCCTCAAGTCTTGCAACTGGTGCAAAGACATCAGTATAATCGATTCCTTCCTCTTGAGTGTATCCTTGAACCACAAGTCTTGCCTTATTCTTGATGATCAAGCCTCTATCATCTCTCTTGTTTCTGAAAACCCATTTGGTTCCTATAGGTACTTGACCATATGGTAGCGGACATAGGTTCCATACCTTCTGTCTCTTGAATTGAAGCCGCTCCTCTTGCATCGATTCAATCCAGCTGCTATCTTTCAAGGCATCTTCTACCTTCTTGGGTTCCATCTGAGATAGAAAGCATGTGTACAAGCAAACTTCCCTTGATGAGTCTGTCCTCTTGTTCTCACACCCTCAGAGACATTCCCTATGATGTTCTCAGTGGGATGAGTGTTTTGAATCCTAAGACAAGGAATCACTTCCAGTTGCAGAGATAGATCTAGGTTAGACATATTCTGCTCAGGAACTGTAACACTCTGTCCAGCTGCTATTTCAAAGTCATTCAATGAGGACTGATTAAATGAATGAGAAACATCACCAATAGTTGGCTATGAAGTAGTATTAACAGTTGCCTGTTCCTTCAAAATACTACTTCCTTCTTCCTGGTATTATGGTGGATCACCTAATGAGTTTTGGGGCTCAATAGGTGACTCACTTGTTGAGGCTTCACTATTCCTTGATATAGTTAGACTATTCGATCTGTGAATAGTGGAGGCTTGGTGTATTGCAACACTTGGAGAATTTGGTCTAGGCCTGGGAAGCTCAAACAGTTGATCATTAGCAGCAACATCAACATCATTTTGAGCACCTATTCCAACTGAAACATTCTCATAAGAGGGTTTAGAAGAGTTTGGAAATAATTCTAAATCAAAGATGTGATCAGGTCCATTCCCCCTAATCAAGGAGTGTGCTCATTAACAACTATATTGGATGACTCCTCAAATTGTTGATTCTTAATATTTTATACACTGTAAGCTTTGGAGCTAGAAGAATATCCAACAAAGATAGCATCATCTGACTTTTCAGCAAATTTTTCTAAATTGTCCTTTGTGTTAAGTATGGTACACCTGCTGCCAAAGGACCTTAGAAAGACAATGAACAGTGGCCTCTTGTTCCATAGCTCATATGGGGTTTTTCCATGGGGCTTAACTACAAGAACTCTGTTCTGCACATAGCATGCAGTGCTGACTGCCTCTGCCTAGAATGTTAGAGGTAGCTTTGAATCGGCTAACATAGTTCGAGCAGCCTTAATAAGTGTCCTATTCCTCCTCTCAGCAACACCGTTTTGTTGAGGAGTTCTGGGAGCACTATATTTTTTGGCAATCCCTTTTGAGTTATAGAATGAGTCAAGAACGAAGTTCTTAAACTCAGTCCCTTGATAATTCTAATAATCTTAACCTTGTGATCAATTTGATTTTCTATTTTAAGAATAAAAGATTTTAATGTTTCAGCAGTTTCATCTTTAGTTCTTAAAAAGAATACCCATGTAAATCTTGTAAAATCATCAATTATCACAAGGCAATATGATTTCCTTCCAATCATTATACTTGTGGGACCAAAAAGATCCATGTGCAATAAGTGCAATGGAGTAGTGATAGAGTTAACACATTTGGATTTATGAGATGTCTGTGTTGTTTCCCTTTCAGGCATGCAACACAGTTGTCTTTGCAGAAAAAATCCTTTTTAGGCAAACCATGTACCAAGTTATCTTTAGCCAATTTATTCATTGTCTTAAAATTACATGACACATACGTTTATGCCATAATGTGACTCATCACTATCAGCTTGGAAAGAAAGCATGATACTTCACCATTGGGGAAGCATTGTTCATATCAAGCTTGTACATATCCCCTTCCTAAGAGATCTAAGAAGCACCAATTCTGGAGGAATTTTCATCCCTGGTTTGAGGATAATGAACTCATGTTCTATGAAAAGCATTTGGTGCTTTTGATCACAGAATTGAGAAACACTTAACACATTGTGTTCAAGCTGTTTGACAAAGTTAACTTTGTCAACTTTTAAATTACCATTGGATATACTCCCTCTGCTAGAAATATATCCTCCGGCCTCACCTCCAAACTAGACAGGACCTCCATCATAATGTTGAAATTGTTGAAGGAGAGATCTGTTCCCTGTCATGTGTGTGGAGCATCCACTATCTACAATCCAGATGTTGTCATTCTTGTCATATGGATGTCCCTACACATAAGATGAGATGATTAGTTTTGATTGGAAACCCAAGCTTTATTGGTCTTGGGTTCTTCCAATGATAAAGACATAATTGAACCAAAATTTATGCATGGGGGTTCAATGGATGTCTTTGAAGAAGAGGTTTGGGCTACAGCATCTTCCTTGATCTTCGATTCCATCATTTGGTTGATCATGGAGGATGAGCTTGCAGGAGCTTTTGTAACTTGGCATTCTTCCGAAGCTTCTTTCTTTTCGGAAGGAGCCTTCACCACCTTTTCTTCCGAAGCAGTTTTCTTCTGAGATGGTTTCAAGGGGACTCTTTTGTTCTTCTGAGTCTTGACAGCTTTAGCCGAAGCATTTTTCCTTTCGGAAGAACAATCTTCTTCCGAAAGCAGCCTTACTTCGGAAATAAGCTTTCCCTTTTTTATCACTTGAACCATTTGATATGGTCCAAATGAGAAACCTTCCTTGACTCCTTCCTTTTTAACATTATTTGCATAATGTGTGCTAGCAGGATTGTAATAACTATCTTTGGCCATGTGATTTTGCAGACCACACATTATGCATGCAATGTTAGTCTTTTAGGGATTTGAAGATTGTTGTTTCTTGTTCTTTTTATCTTCATCAGCAACTTTTCCCTTTAACTTCTGATCCTTTGGTAGGACAGGAGTGCTGGTACTACACCCCTTTCCTGAATCAGAGTTTCCAACCACCTGAAATCCAGCTGAGATGATATGCCCTTTTGCTTTGGGTCTGTCTTTAGCTTGGACTCAGCCACTTTCTTGGCATTTTTTATTTCTGCCTTAGCTCTGCTTCTTCTGGCTTTGGTGGTCAGCGTTTGATCATCATTAGTAGGGGAGGGCATAATTACCTGGTTCTTCCTTGTGATGGTCTCCATTGTTGCATCATTCTTTGACTCATGAGAAGGTGGGTCAGCAGATGGAACCTCTTGCTCTTCAGTACCACACCTTGGTTGTCTTATAGACTCATAAGATTGTGGCGGAGCAATTTCATTGGTTCCCAACCCTCCTTTGTTTTGGTAACAAAGTTTTGAGTGAGAGGATGATGCAAGAATGGCTTGGAAGTTTTGCTCAGAAATATCATACTTCCTGGCTTGAGCCTCAGCTGTGACAAGATGGGCTTAAGCCTCAGTCAATTTGGATATTAAATCCTTTATCTGAGTCTTATAGTTTGTGTGTTCATGTTTTAATAGGGACAAAGTTTTCTCTAACTCCTCGGTTTTTCTTTGGTGGTCAGATTCAGCCCTTTTAAAGTCAGATTTCAAAAATTTAAAGACTTAATATCAGATTTAATCTCCATATTGTAGTCCTGATACAATTTAACCATAGCAATACAGGCAGGAGTACAGAGATGTTCATATACCTTATTATCATCTGTTCCGGCCATGAGTGCTTGAGCAGGAGTCACATCCTGTACCATGAAGCCCCAGTCAACTTCTTGAGCCATTGCAGCTGTTTCAGTTGACTTTCTGGTGGGCTTTGGTGTAGAGGGATGTGTGGAGGCCTATGGGGTTCCCGGGTTGGACTTAGGAGCCTTGCATTCCCTTGCAAAATGACCAAGTTGGTACAGTTGCAACATTTGGCCTTGGTTTTGTCAAACCCAAATTTGCTGTTGATTGGGTTCTGGGGAAATTGCCTTCCAGTTCTCTTAAAGAACTTCTTTACTCTGTAGGTTAGAAGAGCCATTTGTTGGACTATGTCCAGGTATTCCACGTCATTCGGGCTGAAACACTCTAGATCATCAAATAAGTATTGATAATCACTTGAGTGTCCACTTCCTGACACAAAAGCACAGCAGTCCTGAAAGGAGCTTTGCTGAGCTTGTTGAGACCTTCGAGTCTCAGGAAATATGATGTATGGCCTAGAAGAACAAGATGGCTGCTGGGTGTAATTCAGGTTTTTGTGAGGCTGGGAGATTCCTGAGCCTTCAGCAACCATTAAGGCATTGCTAGCAGGAAGACTCAAGGTTCTGCTTGTCTGATGACCCCTCTTACTTTCCATTTCCAAACGGTATCCATCAAGGATCCCATAGAGTTTGGTCATGGTGAGTGTATTCAGATATTTTGTTCTCTTGATAGAGACATAGTAGAATGTCGACTCATTGGGTAATGCACTCATGAACTTTCTTGTAAGGTCTCTGAGTTCATGAGCAATTCCACAGATTGAAGCAAAGAAATGAGATCCATGTACCTAAAATACTGTTGGCTAAGAGTCTCTCCAGCAACATGGGTGAAGTTCTCGAACTGCTGCTTCAATGAGTCCTTCTTGGACTCATTTGAGCTTGAGTACATTTGAGCAAGCGCATCAAACAGTTCTTTGGCAGACCTGCAATGCTCAAACCCCACCATGATAGAGTTTGGAATTGCAGTCATGAGAACAGTCATAGCGGTTGTTGTAAAGGTCAAGCTTCTTCCTGTCTTCATCAGAATAATCTTTAACGGCTTTCTCGATCATGGCACCGTTTCCACTAGCTACTTTTGGCTTATACGGGCCATTGACAATGGATTGCCACATTTTGTTGTCTTGATACCTAATGAAGCCTTCCTTCTTCTGCTCCAGGACCTGAAGTTTCAGGGATGATGATGGGTGCTTTGGTCATCGTCCCCATCTCTACTTCAGATTTGTTGAGGGCCATTTTGAGTGAGGTATAAGGAGGAGTGAAAAACAGGTTGATTAGGATGGTAAGATCTCACAATCAAGAGCCTAAGAAGCTCTGATACCAATTGCAGGATTGGGTTTGTCACTTAAACACTTGGATTTCTCTCAAACTCACTTATAGAAACACTCAATTAAGATGAAGTAAAGTCTTTTACAAGAGTTGATAATAATATAATAAGTAGTAAAGGAACACACAGAAATAAATATTCAAGGCACTTGTATATATTACTTCTCAACTCAAGATATTACAAGACTCTTACAAGCATTATACATGAGTTACAATGAGAGACTATATATACTAGATCCTACAGCCGGATATACTTTGATACCAGCTGGAAACCTAAGACTAAAGCATATACTACAATGCTAAAGTTAAGGTATCTTAGATAAAGTATTATCTAAGATATGGTAGTCATGGCATGTCCATGACTTACCTTTTGTCACCAACTAAAGATGGCAACTGTACTAACATAAAAGGTAAACAGTGGATTAAAGTATGGTCAACTGCATGGCTTTTGAGAAAACGCCATGCAGTATTTTAGAGATTTGCAGCGGTGTGTGTCAGGGAGGCCATACTTATGTCCGCTGGATAATAGCAGTGTTTTTCTCAAGATAAGTTGGCTTCGGAAGAACAAGTTCTTCCGAAGCCACTTATACTTTGGAAGAGGCTTCTATACTTCCGAGGCTTGAGGACTTCTGTACTTCGGAAGTTGACTTCAGATCTTTCTTTCCAAGTCTTGAACTTCGAAAGTAGGTTCTTTGTCTTCGGAAGTTGGAGTTTCCTTCGGAAGTAAGTTTACACTTTGTCTTCGGAAGAGCTCCTTTTTACTTTGGAAGTTCCATACTTAGCTTTGGAAGTCCTTTATTTGTTGTACCAAAATCTTCTAAGTGACTTGGTTTTGGTTGTACCATCCTTTCTAGATCAAACACTATACTTCATACCTTCATGACAAATTCTTTCAAAGCTAATTGATGAAAAGGCTCAGAATGACTTGTGTCTATATGTGCACATGATTCAAGTTGTGGATAAGCTGCATGCCAAAGCATAAGAGAAGAAGGTATAATGTTGGGATGCTAAAGGGAGCCAACATTGAAGATATATCAAAACTGAGAATCTCAGAAGAAGATGAGCTGGAAATTGTTCACAATCAGTGTGTTATGCAAACCCTCACCACAGAAGATGTATTGGGGCTGACTTTTGAGACACTCCAAAGGATATGCAGAATGGAGATCAAGTACAAATACGATGATCAAAAGGATGCAATATCATATTTCAACAAGAAAATGGTTTCAAGATTAAAGGAGCATTCAGTTTTAAAAAATGATTATAAGTATTTAAGCCTAAGGGGGAGTATTGTTAGGTCTAGGATCAGTAGATCTAGTCCATTTTGTATAGGCTTAGTACTTGAATTAATACTGTAATGAATGGTTGTAATTCATTATGTGTATGAATTAAATGTATAGGTTAACCCATATATATGTGTGTTGATTTATGTATGTTCACAGGTACATACAATATACTTAATCAATTTGTGAAATTGACTAAGTGTAAGAAACATCTACGAATGAACATTTTGTTCTTCCGTAGATATGTTTTTACAAGTAACAAACATCTGAAGATCATTGCGGATGAACCATCAACTAGAGTAAAGTGAGATTTTCAAGTTGATAGGATCAAAGGGAGCTCTGATACCATTTGATAGGATCAAATGTACCAATTTGTGATGATGTATGAACACAATTCAAAGAAATACAAACAAAGTAATCAAATCAAGCAAGATATCAACAAAATTCATAGTTTCATTAATATCAAGCAAAGACAATTACAAAGTAAGTAAGCAGTTCTAAATCAGTTCTAAACTGTTGTGTTCTTCACGTCTCCACTAAGTGCTACAAGTCTAAGCTATTTATAATGAAACACAAGGAACTAACAAATTACAAAACTAGTCCCTATACTATTACAAATAGTAAAAAGACATATAAAGACAACATGTTAATCTTTCTAGAGAACTAACAATACTCCCCCTAAGATTTACATGGTCTTCGGTCTTCAAAATCTTCAATCTTGACTTTTTTATCTTTCTTTCAGCTTTATCTTTCATCTTCAGCTTTCATCTTCAGCTTTCATCTTTTATCTTCTATCTTCAGCACTCAAAGAAATCTTCAGGTTCTTCCTTGATCTTGAACATTGGCTTCTTTTTATACATTTCTTGTTCTTTCTAAGCAATAGCAATTGCAGACTTAAATTTGCTAGCAAGAATGCCTTGTTCTGGTTTTGCTTCATTCGACTTTATCTCCATTTTGCTCATTCTTTCCAATGTATTTTTTGATGAAAACCGAGAGTTGATAGTTCAGAGAGTTTTGTTTTGGAAAATTTTGAGTGTGAATGAGAAACAAGTGCAAGTGTTCAATATATATTAAGTGAAATTTTAGATGCATAAGCATTGTTTGTGCGTATGAAACCCTAATATTCACAAAATAATGAGACGTATGAGCACTATTTATGCGTATGGACTCAAACGCATGAGAACTGTTCAGTCGCATGAGCACTATATAGACGCATAAGCACTGTTTAGGCGCTTTTGCACTGTTCAGCCGCATGAAGTTCCTGGAACGTCTAACACTAGCAACTTGAAATATTTCAACACTTTGTAGACGCATGAAACATTTAAAATGTCCAACACTTGGTTAAAATCAGACTCATTATCATGTTTAGGCGCATGGGTTTGTGAAAAACGCCCAAACACTTGGTTAAACTCATGGTCTTATTGCAACTGTTTAGGCATATGGGAATATGAAAAAAAGCCCAAACACTTGTATAATTTCCTCAAAGTTCACCATGCTTCTATTTAGACGTATGAACACTATTTAGGCGCATGAGTTGACTTTTAGTTGACTTTCATGAGTCTTACACTTGTGTTTTTCAAAATTCTGAACTGCACATTGTTTAAACATATTAGTAATATTTCATACTAATATTTAAACATTTTAAGCATATATTTGAATTTCCTAAAATTTACATTTTACTCCCTCAAATTTGAACTTTTTACATTTTGCACACTCAAATTTAATTTTTAACAAATTTAATTCTTCATTTGTTGATTAACCTTTTTTAAAATTTATCTTTCCCTTCATTTTAGTCTCAAAACATAATCAAATATCTCTTTTTCAACTTTTGAAAGAAGCATTTCCACTTGCAAATTTATATAGGTTCATATTATCATTTTCAAAAGTTACATTATCAAACTCACATACACTTTGAACATATAGCATCATCCTTTCAATTCAACATTTTAACTTTGATTTTGATTTTCTGAGGAAAATCTCTTCATTTATTACTCCCCCTAAACTTTTAAGTTTGAACAACTTAGAAGTTTCCTAAGGTAACATAATAAGATCACACATCTCGTTGTTACATTGCCTTCACACACACAAAACATGCATAAAATCAAAATGAAAACATAATCAAAATCTAGTATAAACAAAAGAATTAATGTCTGCAGTGAGATCATATCAATGAAGATCAGCACATTAAAATAAAAAAATAAGAATAGTCATAGACAATGAATAAATCCTTATCAAGTGTGTTCCGGGTCAGTGATATCATAGGAAAGGAGACACAAGATCTAAGGACAGAAAATGAGTGTTTTTGACAAAATATCAACTCACTTACTTTTTCAATTCTTGGATTGATTAGGGTATATTTAGATATGACATGATGTAATTCATACAAAGAATTAGAGAGCTCAACTATCATCAAGACATGCAAGAAAGAACACATACTCAACTTATTACCTGAAACATATGTGTAACTAGAGCTCATGTTACTTAAATGAATAGAGAATGATCATGCATAACTATGTGATCAGCTCTAACTATCCACTTGAATGGATTTTGCACATTGTCATCTTTTGCATCAAAGAGAAAATCCAGGTCTGTAATGACTTACAACAAAGGATATCTCAACACTTCAGGTCTATGATGACTCATAACAAAGAAGTGATATGATGCTTGTAACAGATCTGATGATTAATCACATTACCATAAGGTGTGAGTGGTGTAACTTAACAAGCAATCAATCTGATAAGCCAATACATCTTAAAAGTACTTAGATGAATACACATAAGCATAAAGATTTAGTGTAATCACAAGAATTTACTTTTTCAGTATAGTAGCATGATATTGTCTACACATCATATCTGATCATGTCAGACTTTATTAATGAGTGAAATATGCAACTGATCTCACTAATGTACTATCATTTCTCACATATTGCATAAACAGATTCTTTTCTAAAAAAAAACTGACAATTAGAAAAAAAACAAACAGGATCACTTTTGTACTCAATCGCACGACTCAACATCCATACGCACGAATCAACCTTCATTCGTACGAATCAATTTATACTTTTGTATTTGGTTTTTCTAAGAAAAAAACACACACACACAAAAATACAAACAAGCAATTAACATTGAGAGGATCACTTATGATGATCTTTTGATTTTGAGAGTTCAAATATGATTAATAAGACCAATTGACTCCACTAAATACTCAAACCGTTCTGGTAGGAAGGCTTTAGTAAATAGATCCGCCAAATGTTTTTCCGTTGCAATTTGAATCAATATGATTAACCTTTTTTCTGAGTTATCTCTGAGAAAATGATATCGAATTTCGATATGTTTTGTTTTTGAATATTGAACATGATTAGCTGTAATGAACATAGCAGCAGTGTTTTCAATGTAAATAGGTGTTTTAAGAAAATTGAACCTATAATCCAGTATTGATTTTGCAACCAGATGATTTGAGAACATCCTACTAATCCAGCAATGTACTCAGCTTCTCAGTTGAAACAAAGACATTTGTTGTTTCTTACATTGCCATGAGACTAATCGGGGACTAAGAAATTTGAAAGATTAAATTTCTTAGAAGATTAAAGTTCAACTGTGAACAAAATTTGACTTTGTCAAAGCTTATTATCCCATTTGATACTGTTCCTTCTCTTGTTATTTTTCCTCCAGCATCACCACCAAAGGTGACGGTGTTCCATCCTTTAACTTAAAATCTTGTAACAAGGCAGGATTGCTTGTCATATGCCGGCTGCACCCACTATCCACATACCATGTATTAAGTGGTCTTCTTGGGCATACCTGCACAACAAGAAAATTAAGTTGAGATATCCACCCAAGCTGAGATGGTCTTTGGTTTTCAATTTATCCATAATGGTAAATTGTTTGTAATGAAGATTATTCAAATTAGGTCTATTCTTGATGAATTTACCTATCTTGTTTTGAAAATTGTTTTGAAAATTGTTTGAATTATTTTTTAGAACATTCATACCATTTGATTGATCAATTTTTGACATGTATTGATGACTAACCTTTTATTAGTCATTCTTACAGATCTTGGCATGACTTGTTCTTGCACATTTTGTTTAGATATCACATAATTGTTCTTTTGAAAAGATCTCAAACCTAAAGAAGGTTGATTTGTTAATTTTTGAAATCGATCGTTTGATTTCACATATATTAAGGATTAACATAACCTTCGCTCATGTTTGAATTTGCAAATCCTCTAGTATGTGATCTCTTTCTAAAATAACAATTTGCAGTATTGTGAGTCTTCTCATCACAATAAGTACAATATTTGTTAAAATAAAAATCTGCTGTGAAATGATTTCTCATGTCACATATGTGACAGTACTTGTTGAAATAGCACTCAGCAGTATTGTAATTTTTCATATCACATATTTCACAGTACTTTTGTGGAGTTATAAACAACTGTTTGTTAACTTTTGACATTGACACTATATTTTATTCATTTTTATATTTTGGTGTCAAATAGTTAAACTATTGTTTTTCATTTTTCACATTTTGATTTTGTGCCAAATTATTTTGCATCTGTTTTACTTGAACTTCCTTCTTGAATTCCTTAGAAACAAATCTTTTTGCTACAGTGGAAGTCTTAGAATCTAAACTTGAATTCAGATCAGAGTGAGATTTGTTCATAGTATTGACCTTGTTGTTTTGAAGAGAACTCATATAACAAACCGGTTGACACAAAATTTATCGGTTTAAGATTGTTGCCGGATTTGTTGCTTTGAACAACTTTTCTGAACTTTTGTTTGTTCAGATTTTGTTTTGATGATTCTTTCTTCTTCTTTGATTCTTTGACTTAGAAAATGGTTTACTTCCAGATTGAACATCGTCCGAAAAAGTTCCTTTTCAGATTGAACTTGTTTTAGATTAATAGTGTTTGAATCTTCTGATGCTCTAACCTGTTGTCTATCTTTATCTTTGCTTTGAACTTTCACTTCTTCTAATACAGAATGAATTTGATCAGAAGTGTTTTGTTTTGTTGTTTTGGTTCATAAGATTTTATCTTGATGGATAACCATTTTTAATCTTTTCTTTATCATTTTCAACAAAAACTTTTACATTTTCCTTTTCTTCTTCTGAATTCTTGTTTTTGACCTGAGAAGCTCTAAGTTTAGCTTTTATTCTCAGGAGAATGATCATGTGTATTAAAATTCTCTGGTAAAGTGTTTGTAATTCTTCAGGCATAGGTTCATGAGTGAAACCTAACCCTGCTTTCTGTTTATCTTTTTCTCGCTTACTAGTTTTTCTACAATCATTTTTGAACTTTTTACTTTAGCAAGATCCATTTGAGTAGCAGCATATGCCATCTTCTCATGTTCAAGATTTTGGTCATCTCTTCCAATTGTTTAGTAACAATTTCTAATTCTTTTAGAGTTTTGTTCCATGAAGTTTGAAGAGAAATAATCTTTTGATCTGCTATTTTATGATCAGATTTTAGTTTGTTATGCATTGACTCTTCTTGTTTTAGTTTCTCATAGATTTTATATGAGTAGTTTCTATAGTATTCAACATGTTCATAGCATGATTTTGTGCAAAGTTTTTCTCTCACTTCAGATGGGATTTTAGGGAATTTTGGAGATAAGGTTTTAGATTTTGAAGATGAAGTGTCAACCTTAGGTTGATCAGACTATGCCATTAGAGCTTCTTCATCTGTATCCTCCTTAGGATCAGATTTGTCACTCCAATCATAGTCATCTTCTTCATTCTCACCTTCCATCTTTGGATCATTATTTGCTGACCAATCTTCTCCCTGGATTTCTGCAACAAGAGATAAACTTGATGTTTAATTATTAGTTAACTGTTCAACATATACACTCCAATCATAACCATCTTTAATGCTGACTACTAAAGCTTTCTCGGTTTCATCAGATGATTTTGTTTCATCTTTAAGCTCAGGCATTGGAAAACTTTGATAAGGCTTTTGAAAAGTCTTCTGAGCTGGTTGAAACCTTTGATTGCTAGAACTTGATTGAGCATTTCCTCCATTATTCTTGGAGATTTGCATTCTCTGCAGGAATGTCCATAATTGTTACAGTTAAAACACCTTGATTTTGACTTATCAAACCCAACAGTCTTGTTAGCACTTGGCTGTACTTCCTGTTGACATATGAGTGTTTTTGTGTCCTGTAAGCAATCATCACCATCTATTAGTTTTATTCCATCTTTTAACAAGGTCTGATTGAGTTAAATGGCTACCTTGATATGCTTGAAAACTAGCCATAAATGCAATGAATGCAGTTTTAGACTCTTTTTCATCTAATAGGATGTTATCACATCTTTAACTTTGGTAGATTTAGCTGAGATAGATGAAGAAGTCTCTATTTGAACATTAGATGTTTGAGACTAAGATTTAGGAGGACATTGAGAATGAGACTGTGTTGTATAAGCAGGAGCACTAGTAAATGATGAATTAGTGAAAAATCCTACTCCAACAAATAAATCTCCCTCTTTTCTCACTTTTTGCCATGAATGCATTTTCAATAGTTTGTAAGAGAAGCAACAAACTGATACTGAGACATTGATGTGCTCGATCATATTCTTGAGCTTTCATCAATCTCTACTGACTCTATCTTGGCAATGAGTAGATCTAGATCCATAGGGAGCTTCTCAGTATGTTTTAGTAAGGTTACTATTAGTTTCCATGATGAGGGTAAAGCATTGAGTAGTCTAAGATTTAGATCTCAAGATCAGGCTTAATACTAGTTGTTGACATCTCAGTTGTAAGTTAAACAAATCTGTTCATCATCTCATTTATGGTTTCTCTAGACAAATGTTGAAACAATTCTATTGTCTTATCAACTTTTGTTTCTTGAGATTTTGAATCTCCTTTCTGTGGGTTTGTTATGACAAGTCATAGTTTAACCATTTAAACTTAGTGAAAACGCAGCGGAAACAAGCAATATTAGTTAGTTAATGAAGTGAAATTTCAGGTTTCATCTTGATATTATAAAGTTATAAACAACCCATAAACATAGGATCTTTTATATGTAAATAAGACTAGCTACGTAAACACAAACATACATTATGGACAGCCATAAAGAGGTTGCCATAAACTACCTTCAGTAGCAAAAAGGGGCGAGATTAAGAGGATGTACTTCAAGAAACGACTAAGGCACCAAAGGAGGTCCTCTCAAGTGTGCATACCCCAAGCTCTATAGCAAGAACACGTTGTTGTTAGGATATCCACACTAAATCGCAAAAAAAGAGGCTGCTGAAACACCCTTTTCCAGCTTTGTGTTTCTTCTAAGATGAGAGAAAAAACCCTTCTTGCATGTATGAGAGAGAGAAGAAGCAAATAGGAGAGTGTCTAGTTCTAAATGTGTGTTGTTCCAAGACAACAAAATGACACATAATGCCCTTAGAGGGCGGCCGAAATGTAGTTTTAAAATGGGTTTCCCCCCATTTTAAAACACCACTAAAGGAACTAGTTACAATATAAGTGTATAATTAACCTCTTAATTATAAAACTTAAACACACTATTATTATTTGATGTTATTTAACCAACTTAAATAACAATATAAATAATATCCATGAAAAAATATCCATATAAGTTGTTCTTTCTCACATACAATTTATTTAGAAAACCATTATCTAAATTGGTGTAAATATTTAATTTATGATCATATCATCAATTAAATATTATTGGTGTTTGCTAAGCTTGTTATTGGGTATGACCCGACTTGGATCATAACATACTAACCACATCAATGTTCTATGTTTCTTGGGCATAAAGAATTCAACAATCTCCCACTTGCACAAGATTCATAGAAGATGATGCATGCAGTAAATACCGCCTAACAACGGTTTACTACCCTCAATACGCATGACTTAAAGCCATTCAATAACATTATCCCCTTCAAGTATCCAACTTGAAATGATTTAGGTGAATCAATCATTTATCCTTTTGTTACAGATCATGTTAAATCCAAGGACACAGAATGATCATTCCTTGTTGATTTAACTTATCAGGCCTTAGACATCTTGCTCTCAACGAATAAGAGGAACAAATTCCATCTTGAATACATACGTTCTCACAAACACTTCGTGTCACGTCTGAACATAGCCTTACGTAATGTCCATTATTTCAGGGCAGTGAAGAACTAGCTCAAGGTATAACACTTGGTGAATATCAAAACCCAGTATGTATCTCAAGTCTGAGGATACCAAATGATATTCGCCTTTACTCAAATTTACTTTTGATCAATCTAGAAGATTCCATGTAGTAAAATTTGAGATGCGGGTCTGTCCAATATTTGTATCCCATAATATCTATGAACTTTGGTAGCTACCATTGCTCTATATTCATCCTTATGAATATCCACAATCCACCAAATTCATAATAATCTTACCCTCGTACTTGTTCCCACAAGTATGAACGACTACGGACATTTAGAGTAAACAATACCCATGGATTAAACATGCTAAATTGGAACATTTGTTGAAATATTATAACCAAATAATTTTATTCAAGTTGTAAGAGAGTTCCAAATATCCAAATATGAAATCACAGATCAAATCCAATCACTAGAATATCGAAGTCCCATGGCACAGGTATGACCTTCATGCTTTGCCTTTTCTAGGAGCTTCGTAAGAAGATCCGCAATATTTTGATCTGTGTGAACTTTGCGAATACATATCTTTCCTTTCTCAACTTCATCTCATATGTAGTTGAATCTCCGCTCAATGTGCCTAGTCTTTTGATGAACAGAGGTTCCTTGATTTGAGCAATCGCACCCTCGTTATCACAACAGATCTCTAGGGGTCCTGAATGGAAGGGACAACACCTAGATCGGCAATGAATTTCTTCAACCATGCAGCTTCTTGAGCTGCCAATGAGGCGGCGACGTATTCTGATTCTGTAGTTGATAAAGCCACCACATCTGTTTAGAGCTCTTCCAACAGACGGCTCCTCCATTCAGAATGAAAATGTATCTAGATTGTGATCATGAATCATCACGATCGGTTTGGAAACTCGCGTGTGTAACCTTTTACAACGAGTTCCTCATCACCAGATCCATAGACTAGAAACATATCTTTAGTCCTCCTTAGGTACTTAAGTATGTTCTTAACAGCCATCCAATGACTACTTCCAGGATTTTGCTGGTAACGGCTTGTCATGCTTAAGGCACATGAAACGTCCGGCCGAGTGCATATCATTGCATACATGATGGATCCAATAGCAGATGCGTATGGGATTCCCTTCATTTTATCTTGCTCATCTTTTGAGCTTGGACATTGAGTCGTACTCAATATCGTTCCTCTTTGAATAGGTATCGTACCTTTCTTAGAGTTCCCTATCTTGAACCTTTTCAAGATCTTATCAATGTATGCACTTTGATTTAAACCAATCAACCGCCTTGATCTGTCCCTATATATCTTTATTCCCATAATATAGGCGGCTTCACCAAGATCCTTGATGGAAAAACAACCTCCAAGCCAGGTTTTTACACCTTCCAAGGTTGGAATGTCATTTCCAAATAGTAGTATGTCATCAACATACAATACTAGGAAAGTGATGATGCTCCCACTAGCTTTCTTATATACACAAGCTTCATCAGCGTTCTTGATGAATCCAAATTTAATTACTTCTTCATCAAAACGGTGATTCCAACTTCTCGATGCTTGTTTCAATCCATAGATTGATTTTTTTAACTTGCATACTTTGTTAGGATGTTTTGGATCGACAAAACTTCAGGCTGAACCATATAGACATCTTCTCAAGATATCCATTTAGGAAAGTCGTTTTGACATCCATTTGCCAAATCTCATAATCATAATGAGCAGCTATGGCAAACAATATCCTAATTGATTTTCGCATTGCAACAGGTGAGAAAGTTTCATCATAATCAACCCCTTGAGTTTGAGTGAAACCCTTTGCCATAAGTCTTGCTTTATAAGTATCCTGGTTTCCATGCATATTGGTTTTCCTTTTGAAAACCCGCTTACATCCAATTACTTTGGTGTTAAGAGGTGGTATAACCAAGTCCCATACTTGATTGTCATACATGGATTGCATCTCAACGTTCATGGCTTCAAGCCATTTGTCACAATCCGAATTGGACAATGCATCATGGTATGCAATTGGTTCATTAGAATCTAACACATAGCATCCATTAGTGAAAAATCCATATCTTTCAGGTGGATTACTAGTTCTACCAGATCTACTAACGTTTGCTGTGTATTGATCAAATATTTGATCAATTTCAACATCCTCATGTTGAGTGCTAGTGTCAACCAAACGTGTATTGAGTTGCGGTTCTTGATCCTCTTCAAGATTCACAGTTCTACTACCAGTTCCTTCCATAAGGAATTTTGTTTCCAAGAACTCACCCTTTTTGGCAACAAACTCCTTTTGTTGTATTGGATCATAGAAATAATATCCCATAGAATCTCTTGAATATCCAATAAAGATACACTAGTGGAGCGGCTTTCTAACTTGCTCGAGGTGGGAGTCTTCACATATGCCTCACACCCCCACACCCTCAAATATGAAAATAATGGAACCCTTCCATCCCATATTTCATAAGGTGTCCTTTCCACTTTCTTGGTTGGGGCCATATTCAAAATACGGGCTGCAGAGAGCAGAGCAAAACCCCAAAATGATAGAGGTAATGAGCTTCTAGCCATCATAGATCGAACCATATCCAATAGAGTTCGATTTCTCCGCTCGGACACGCCATTATGTTGTGGTGTTACCGGGGAGATAGTTGTGAGACAATCCCACAACTTCTAAGATGGTCCCTAAAGCATCATTCAGGTATTTACCTCCTCTGTCGGTGTGGAGAATTTTAATTGACTTATTGACTTGATTTTGTACTTCACTTTGAAAGATCTTGAACATTTCAAAAGCTTCATCTTTGTGTCTTAACAAGTACACATACCCATATCGACTATAGTCGTCAGTAAAGGTAATGAAGTATCTTTCATTGTACCTTGTCATAGGTTTAAAAGGACCACATACATCCAAATGTATGATACCTAATAAATCCTTTGCCATTTCGGCTTTGCCACTAAAAGGTGCCTTGGTCATTTTACCTTGTAAACAAGACTCGCATACATCAAATGAATCACATTCATTTGTTTTTAAGAGACCATTCTTTTGTAATGTTTGTATTCTTTTCTGTTTATATGACCAAGACGGCAATGCCAAAGATAAGTATTACTCAAGTCCAATTTGAGTTTCTTGGTACTATTTGGTACAATAAGCTATCATTCAATGCATTTTCACGAACCAATTCATAGATACCATTGATGGGAATAGCTTTAAAGTAAAACATGTCATGCCAAGTAACATGGATTTCATTTCCAATAAATGATAATACATATCCAAATGTTTTAATAGGGCTACGGAAGTAATGTTCCTAGTAAAACTAGGAGCATACAAAACATAGTACAAAATTACTTCCAAACCATTTGGAAGTTTCAAGATGTAGTCACCACGGGCTTCAACTTGAACTTTAGCCCCATTGCCCATATAGAGGCTAATATCCCCTTTGTTGAAGTTGCTACTTCTTTTGAACCCCTGCAACAAATTGCAAATGTGAGTTCCACATCCGGTATCTAATACCCATGTGTGGAGGATATTAAGTTTAAATCAATATGGATCATGTATATAGTACTGAGGTCTGCCCCGGCATCCCTCTTTGCTTTCAACTCTTGGAGATGGACAGGACAATTCTTGCTCAGTGTCCAATCTCCCCACACTTGAAGCATGGGTCATTAGAAGCAACCTTTTGCCTCTTCTCCTATGCTTTGGGTGGCACCCTTGCCACCCCTTTCCCTTTCCCATTACGGGTCCCTTACCTTGGCAACCTTTGCCTTGGGTGTGGGATGAGGCCTTTTCTTGTTCCCACCTTCATGGATGGTGAGAACGGGTAAAACCCTTTTACCCACGGCCGCCTTGTCCATTTTAAGAATAGAGTGAAGCTCACCAATGCTTTTGTCCCATGCATTCATGTTGTAGTTCAACACGAACATCTCAAACCTTTTGGTAAGACCATTGAGGATCAAATCCGTGGCTAATTCCTTTTAGACGGGACAGTTTAGCCTTTCGAGGCGGTCAATGTGACTTTTCATCTTAAGCACATAAGATGAAACTAATGGTTGTCGTCCATACGACATGCATGGAGCGCTCGAACCGTTTCGAAGCGCTCGACCCTCGCTTGCTGTTGGAACGTTTCCTTCAGTTGGGTTATCATGTCATAAGCTCCATGATGCTCATACTCCTTCTGGAGATCCGGAGTCATGCTTGCCAACATAAGGCAAGACACTTGGGCAGAGTCCTCAGTGTACTTTATCCAATCATTATAGGCCTCCTCATCATCCTCACTAGGTTGATCGGGGACAGGGTCGTCTAAAACATATGATCGTTTCTCTTGCTTGAAAACGATTCTGAAGTTTCGATACCATCGATAAAATTGTTATGATTTAGACGTTCCTTTTGGAGAATCGCTCGTAAAGATTGGGCGGACGTGGATGAATTATCGGGATTATCATAATTATTGGTGGACATCTACAAAATTTAACAAAGATCAATTTTAGTATTTTCGATATTGTTATTTTAATAATTAATACCTTTTAAGGTCATTTTCATATTAAAATGTAGAATCCAATATTACATTTAAATGGTGGTTAGGTGACCTTTATCCCATGATTTAAATTAGTAAGGTGGTCAATGATTGACGATTGCAACCATTTCCAACTTCTAGAGGTATGGGATCGACTTGAAACATCATATGTAAAGTCGGCATGTTAATCCCATTAACACCATTTGGAAACCATATCGTAGGTGATCCATTTGACATGGTTTGCAAATCAAGACACCCTACTTACACACACGTGTGAGTTTGCCAAAATAAGCGGTTAGGTGACCTTTATCCCACGAATATGGCATTCTCACCTCAAGTCACAAGTTCCCTCAAAATGGTTAGGTGACCTTTATCCCACTAAGAGTTCCCAAGTGATTCAAGTGTTGTGTAAAAGGATGGTGTTGATCTTAATTTTTTACATAAGGTATAGAGATATTATAATATAAGTTTAGAAAACATTATATTTACATATTTGTATGTTTTCAAAACAATATTCCTTATGGTACATTGATTAAAACCCCTTTTAATCATTGAAATCATTAATCTTTTATTACCTTTTAATGATTAAAGCCCATTTAGATAGTTTGTTATGATCATTGAAGGATAGTTAAGCAAACATCATATGTAAAGTCATCAACCACAATACCATAATCAAACAATCAAGAATCAACCAAATGTAAGTGCATAACCATAGCATCTAAAGTGGCCACACTTGTTTGCCATCACAAGTGTGGACCATAGGATATTCCTTAAGGGTCAAAACACATCATAAAAGTTCCATGAACCTCCCACTTGAAACCGCATCCAAATGCTTCATGTTTCATGTGTCTTCCCTTTGTGCTTCTAACACGTACATCTTCATATTACAAGACATTATGTCCTAATACAAGATTTCTAGTAATATGAAAAGTACCTAATCTATTTATTACAACCTAATAATAAATAATTACACTTTAAACAAAGCACAAACAATAGATTATACAACCCAATTGAATGAATGAATACAACCATTACAAACATCCAAACAACACAAGGTCAAGGGCTAGGTTATGCACCATAATGAACAATGATCTTATCATCCAAACCAACAATGAATCCCCATTTAAAACACACAAAATTTCAGCCAACATAAACTGAAATTTTGGGTTTTGTCATGCCCAAACAAACAACAATATAACATACATGTCTTTCAAAGTTTAATCACAAGCATGTGTGATATAACTTTGAAAGTTAGGGATTCATAAACATGACCGTAGCAGCCCCTAAAAGGGGTTTCAAAGTCCCATAAAACGAAATATAAAAAGGACAAAACAAGCTAGCTATCCACATAACCAGCTCTAGATGTCAATGTTGGGGTTTGTTATGACAAGATTCATAGTTTAACCATTTAAACTTAGTGAAAATGCAGCAGAAACAAGCATTATTAGTTAGTTAATGAACTGAAATTTCAGGTTTCATCTTGATATTATAAAGTTATAAACAAACCCATAAACATAGGATCTTTTATATGTGAATAAGACTAGCTATGTAAACACAAACATACATTATGGACAGCCATAAAGATGCTGCCATAAACTACCTTTCAGCAACAAAAAGGGGTGAGATTGAAGTGGATGTACTTCAAGAAACGACTAAAGCACCAAAGGAGGTCCTCTCAAGTGTGCATACCCCAAGCTCTATAGCAAGAATGTTGATACATGTATGTCCCTAGATCATGATATGAATGTAATAGATCTTGTTTGTCTAATTCTGATATAATGTTTGGAATGATTAATGAATGATATTGATTGTTTGTTATTTATAATGTTTAATATTTCATTAATGAGTCGATGTTAAATTGGTTAATTAGGTATGTGGTTGTTTGAATTGTTACACATAATGTTATATTAATTAATACATTCAAACTTAACAAAATGAAGTTCTCATACCAATGGCCCATGCGAATGGACCATACGCATGAATTACTTCATATGAATGACTTAGTCGCACGACTGAACCAGGAGACTGGATCAGTCATATGATTGTAACATAAGATTGGTTCAGTCGCACGACTGAACACTCAGTCGTGCGGATGAATCTACCGCATGGTTCAATCGCACCACTGAACCATGCTAATGGTTCAGTCGCACGAATGAACAGTACTAACCTATAAATACAACCCAATTCGTGGAAAAATGAGAGCATTCATTCTATTTCGACTCCAGACGTACCCTAGCTGTTCAAAAGCCTCGAAGTTGATACTCCAAGTTCATAGAACGCTGTAGATCGATTCCTAATCAATTCTTAATGTTTGATTCAATACTTTATTGATTCTACGTGCGTTCTCACTGATTGGATCGCCAATCAAATAGGATTCTGCACTATTTGGTTTGGTTTACACGTTAATCATTCGGTATTTCGTTCAAATACCAGGTCCTAACAAGTGGAGAGAATGGACATTATGTGGGCCTTAGCTAGTGCTGTCCGGAGGGCGGAGAAGTTTGTGAAAAAGACCGGACAGAACTTGGTTGCTACTAAGGATACCACATTTGGCTTTGACAAGAGTAAAGTGACCTGCTTTAACTGTGGAGAAAAGGGGCACTTCAAGAGAGAACGTGTGAAGCCAAAGAAGACTGGGAATGGGAACCCATTCTCGTCCTTCACTCATCAAGACAAGTAAGCTAGCAGTTCTACATCATCAAGCAAGGATCCAAAAGCCTTGACTGTTCATGACTGGGACTGGGGCTTTCGGTTTGTCTCTCCAGGGGAATCTAATATTGCCAGTGTAGAAGATTTCGATGATGATTCCACGAGTGAGGGAGATATTGCAGTTGAGATACTGATGTCAAATATTGAAGAGACAACTGCAACTGAGGTCAGCTACAAACCTGAAGAAGGGATTTCAACAGCGAAGGCAAAATCACCAGAACTAGAGACATCTGATGCTGCGTTGATGGCTAACTCTTCTGAACCTCCTCAGGTAAGTACCACTGACCAACTGTTTAAAAATCATGCTTGTTCTGATTGTGATACTTTTAGAGATAGCATAGATGTGAAATTTGCTAGGTTATTAGATCATAATGATAACTTAGTAAAGGATTTGCAACTATGCACTGAGGCTAATAGAGTTTTAAAACAAAATGAGCATAGTTACAAAGAAAAGATAGACCTTTTGACTATACAGCTTAAGGAAACTGAAGTAGTTGCATTTAACCAAGCTAATGCCATTAGGTACTATCTTAACTCCCTAGAAGACACTAAGAAGCAAAAGGCAGTTTTAGAAATAGAAGTAAACTCATTAAAGCAAAAACTGCACAATTGGACAAGTTCATCACACATTGTCCAACACTTAGTGAGAGAAAGAAACAACGGGGAGGGTTTGGGTTATAAAGTGGTTCGACCACCACCTGAGACCTTGATGAACACTAAGAGTAGACCAATAAATAACAACCCCATCAAGGATCATGTGGTGTCTACTCCTCTTGTTATTGATCCAAATTCCGCATGTTCATCAATTGAATCTGGAACAAAACAAAAGGAGGCCACTTCAAAGGCAAAGGGTAAAATGCCTTGTGTTAATCTGGAAAAAGAATTTGAAAAGGTTAATATAAAGTCTGGGTCAAACAAAGTCAAATTTGAATCTAAAAGGACTGCTAATGTTAATCTTTCACAAGCTTCATGTCAAAAACCAGTTAACCAAAAGGAAAAAAGATGTTAAAAATATTAAAACAATTAATTTTATTAAACAGGAGAAAACATCAAAAGAAATAGAGTCAAAACCCAAACTAAGTGATGGTACTAGGGTGTCACACACATCTCCACAAAGAAAGTTTAATCATAAAGTTGGTAGCAGGGCGTGCTACAACTGTGGAGAGTGTGGACACATTGCTTCTTTTGTCCATACTATTAGACACCTAGGAAGTAGATTGAACTTCAGGATTCAAAACCTAGGTCTTCTAAGAGGAGTTCTTTAACTCCACCTAGAAGAACTAGTGAACCTAACGTTCAACCCATTAGCCAGTCGACTGTTTATCACAAACAGGCATTGCACAAATCTGGATTATGGAAAGAGAAGTCATCCTCTGTGTCTGATAATGATGACAAGAAGGAACCTGAGCTACCCTCACCCTCTAAGGGTCAATGGGTTGAATTCATGATGTGTGATGCCTCTGGGAAACCCAAGCCAGTAAGGCTTGGGTTCCTAGCCTAAACTAATGGTGTACATTGTATGTGCAGGGTGTTCGCTACAGTGTTAAAACCAACACGTGGATTGTAGACAGCGGAGCATCCAGGCACATGACAGGAAACAGGGCTCTCTTATCAAACATCAAGCAAATAAAAGGAGGGCATGTTTCGTTTGTTGGAAACAAGGGAGGCTATATCACAGCTCAAGGAGAAGTTGGAAATCGGAAAGTTAAGTTTGATAAGGTGAACTACGTTCAACAACTTCAAAACAACTTACTTTCTATTTCCCAAATTTGTGATAAAGGTTTTAAAGTCATATTCGACAACAAGAAGTGTTACGTCCTAAAGAAAGACTACGTGATTCCGGAGGACCAAGTTCTGATGACAGCTTTAAGATATAAAGACCTTTATGTTTTGGATCTCTTAGCAGCTTCTACAACGAATCATGAAATTTAGTGCTTTCTATCAAAAGCCACTGAGAAGGACTCCATCTCCTGGCATAGGAGAATGGGACACATCAATCAACGGAAGATGAATCACTTGATCCAGAAGGATCTTGTGAGAGGAGTTAATGTCAAGAATTTCCAACTTCCGGATTTTTGTGTAGCTTGCAAGAAAGGAAAACAGACGAAGAAGTCTCATAAGTAAAAGAAAGTTCATTCTATAGAACTTCCTCTTGAACTTCTTCACATGGATCTGTTTGGTCCAGTCAGTACAAAGAGCATTGTAGGCGACTTGTACTGTTTTGTGGTTACTGATGACTACACAAGATTCTCTTGGTAATGTTTCTGAAGTCCAAATTAGAAACATTTGAGTCATTCAAGGAGTTAGTAACCACACTGGAATCCTTCTACAAGCTGAAGGTAAGACAAGTACGCTCAGACAACGGGACTGAATTCAAGAATCAGTGGATGGAGGCTTCTGCAAGGAAAAGGGAATTGTGCATCAATTCACTTCTGCCTACACGCCTCAGATGAATGGTGTTGCTGAGAGAAATAATAGAAGCTTGATAGAGACAGCACGGACAATGCTGGCAGGCTCGAAACTGCCTATCCAATTCTGGAATGAGGCAGTGGCTAATGCGTGGTATACACTAAATCGAGTTCTGATAGTCAAGCGCCACGGAAAGACATGTTACGAGCTACTACAATGACGTAAACCGAATCTGGAGTATCTCGAACCATTTGGCGCGCCGTGTACACTTCTGAAGAAGATTCAAGAAGGAAAATTTAGCGAGAAGGCTGATGAAGGAATCTTCCTAGGATACAAAATACTGCACAAGAGAGTTTACAACAACTCAACAGGTCTAGTAGAAGTGTGGTGTAATGTTGATGTTCAGAGATATACCACACCACCTACTGGCAAAGGACCCGCCTACTTTTTCGACAATGATGGATTTTTTAAAACCTTCAACATCCCTATCTCTCCTTTTGATGATGAGTTAGCTACTCCAATGATGTATGATATCTTGAATACACCATCTCTTGATTCAACATCATCGAGTTCACACGGAGAATCATCTACTCAATCAGGGGAAGTAGTCGACGACAGTGACTCCTCCTCTGAAGATGAAGCTGAAGAAAATGACCAGATCAGTCAGGAGGAACTGGTTCTAGTTCCTGAAAGTCCACAAGCATCTGACGGTGATGCACCTTCGACTTCGGAACCTCAAACTCCTTCTACCTCAGATGCAGAACCAAATGTTCATAATCTTGGCTCTGAGGTAGCTATTCCTACTACTCCAGGATCACGTCTAAATGTCTATAATCCCTTGGACAATGTCATTGGGGATGTCAAATCAGGAGTACAAACCCAAAATCAGCTGTACTCAGCTGATTATGCCTCTGTCATGGAAAAGGGATACATACATGATGGTGCCTATCGGTGTTTTGTCTTGTAGTTTGAGCCAAAATACATCAGTGATGCACTAAACGATGAGGCATGGGTGAGTGCCATGCAAGAAGAACTTCTTCAGTTCAAGAAGTTAGGAGTATGGACTTTGGTAGATAGACCTAAAGGTGCTAAGGTCATTGGCACCAAATGGGTCTTGAAATGCAAGAAGGATGACCAAGGGGTCATTATCAGGAACAAGGCTTGACTGGTTGTTCAGGGTTTTCTCCAAGTCGAGGAGATTGACTACAATGAAGTGTTTGCACCCGTGGCAAGGATGGAAGCCAACCGTATCTTCCTTGCCTATGCATCATATATGAAGATTAAAGTCTACCAATTAGATGTGAAGAATGCATTCCTTCATGGGGAAATTCGAGAGACAGTGTATGGCAGTCAACCTGAGGGATTTGAAGATCCTTATCATCAGGACAGAGTTTACAAACTTGACAAGGCCTTATACGGGCTTCATCAAGCTCCAAGGGCCTGGTATGAGAAACTCTCAACTCATCTTGTGAAACACAGCTTTCGCAGGGGAGTGATTGACTGCACACTGTTCGTCAAAGAAAAAGATGGAGACCTACTGCTAGTACAAATCTATGTCGATGACATAATCTTCGGTACAAAGAACGAAGAATTATGCAAAGAGTTTGAAGCAGTTATGAAGAAAGAGTTTGAGATGAGTGCTATGGGGGAGATGAAATTCTTTCTCGGGTTACAGGTGGATCAGACACCAAATGGGATCTTTCTACATCAGACCAAGTATGTGGGAGACATTCTCAGTTGGTTTGACATGGAGAATGCTTCTGCTGTTGGGACTCCACTTGCTACAAATCATGATATAGCACCTGACGAAAATGGAGATTTGGTAGATGCCACAATGTACCGAGGAATGATTGGATCCCTCATGTATCTCACTGCCGCAATACTTGATATCATGTATGCTACATGTTTATGTTCTAGATAAACCACGTTTTCTATATCTGTTAGAGGTCAACGGCGTTAAAAAGAAAAGTGATGTTATTCCTGATGATGATCATGTGTAGTCCGATGCATTGTAGTTATACTTTTTTATTTTTCTTTATTTATTTTATTCTGTTTAAATTAAATTCATGTTATTTAGTTGTCTGTTAAAGTCCTAAAATAATTAAATCCAGTATGATTTTAGAATTTTAAAATATTTAGAGTAGGTCAGCTAGTAACATTAAAAAAACGAGGGAGGAGTGGATAGCTGATAAAAGGTAGATCGTATCTGTGATACCGATTCAAACCTTTTGGAAAATGATAGTACACAGGATCAAATCAAAAGGGACTTTAAAATTTTAATTTAGAAAAGATGCAAAATTCAAAGTATAAGTCTGTGTAGTCTAAGCAATATAAAGGGAAGATGATAGAAAAACTGGTAACTACTAAGGTAACACAAAGAAAGTAGACCTAGAGGTGCTAGACCACAAATGATATGTCTGTAGATTCAACACAATAGATGATTAGATCTGACTGGTGATCTCAAGATCAAAATAAGTTGTTCACTGACTGTGGGCTGCCATCTTATCACTGGTTAACACAATCAACAATATTCCAATAAGGGGTAATGAGCATGTAAATGCCACAAATGTGTGCGGATGACCATAAATAGAGAAAAGCACGGAAAAAAATGAAAGACAAATGCTATCAAGCTAATGACATATGTTGTTGGTGCATTCTGTGAAAAAAAAATTTTAGCTGCTCTAACAAGAAGATAGGTTGTGTGCCTCTCTATTGTGCGATGGCACTGACCTGAGGATAAGCATAATCTAGATATTCTAGAATTCATTGTTGTTTGCCGCCTCTCTGCTGTGCGATGGCACTAACCTGAGGATTGGCTTCTCTTTGAAAGCTCTAAGAATAGTCTCTTCTTGTAAAAATACCTGTAAACCGCTCAAAAGCTCCTGAGGAATGTTGATTACCAGATAAGTGTGGGATCCAAAAATGTTCGTTGAAATAATTAAACCTAAAACTATCACCAGTTTGTGTCTAAAGTCTGTGTATGGATTTAAGAGGATAAATATACTGACAATCATTATGGCTGCAATTCTTGAAAGTTCAAATCAATGTGGGAATCTATAGTACCAGTATGATTTCCTAAATTTGCTAACGACTCTGGATGATTTGACTTGCCTGTATGATTCCAAATTTGAGCATCAAAAGGTTTTGATAACAAGTCCCAAATGATTTGACTTGCCTGTATGATTCCAAATTTGAATTGGTCCAGGTGTGGTCAAACTAAATTAAAGCTGCCTATTCTAGAACCAAATCCTGTAGATGTCTATCTTAGGATTTATCTCTCACAAAAAAAGTCAAAAACAAGTGTTATTTTTGTAGTTAGTTTAAGTTTCTAGTTAGTTAGTCATTTTAGTTTGTTTGTTCGTCGGACTATATCATGAATATCAGTATGGGATTAACTCACCTAAAAGGGTCATGTCTGAGATGGCCACATGTCTTTTCAAAGTTTAAAAGTGACATGTCTGAGGTGATCAAAAGGTTTTCAAGTTAAAATGATAATGTATGAGATGATCAAATGCTCATAATGTTAATTTCAACAGGTAAAAAGGGTTGAAGTGCTAAATGTTCATAAGTGTAACCAATTCGCATGACTGGATTATAAGTATGGACCAACCATGCGAATGGGTCCCATTCGCACGACTGGACATGAGATTGAGCCATTCACCCGAATGGCTTATCAGAATGATCCATTAGACTGAATGAAAGGGTGCGAATGAGTAAGTCGATCGACTGAGACTCGGTCGGTTAACTGAGGGTGCGAATGAAAGCGCACGAATGAGTCAGTCGACCGACTGAGACTCACTCGGCCAACTGAATGCGACTGACTGGGCCAATCGCACGACTAAGCCTTAGTCGCCTGAATGAACTGAGCAAATGAGGCCAGTCGGCCGATTGAACTCAGCTTCAGTATCTAAAGGGCCATAGTCGATCGCATTCCACTCATCACCCTCAATCGCTCCTAAATCGCACCAAGTACCGTTACTCTGCCGAAATTCTTCTAGACCTTGTTTTTACATCTTTATTGATCTTTTGACGTGGGGTGTTGATTATACAGGTATATTGCAGTGAAATCTTACCGAAATCAGAAGACATTGAATCCAAATTTGTGATATTCGAGTGAAACAAGAACCGGACTGAAAATGACCTAATAACCAACATAAACTAAGCAAAATGTTAAAAGTAGGTTTAATAGGTTATTAGTGACAAGATGGCGAGTCTAATGGACCATTAAACCATGTTAAATTACTTGATTTGGTCAAGATTCAAACCACAGGCGACTGAACAGTGGGACAAGCAACTGGTCGAGCGGATGAACTCCTATCGCACGATTGAATCTTGCGATTGGGTCAATCGGCCGAATGCACCATACGAATGAACTCAGTCGGCCGACTGAACCAATCACAGACTCAGCCAACAGATTGAACTAAGTCGCATGTCTCATTCACCCGAATGAGCTCAAGCGCATGAAAGGACAACCGATTCACTTCAGTCGCATGATTCATTCGCATGAATGAATCAGATTGAATTTAAACTATACACCTTGACTGAATTTTGAATGTATGACTTTCTAATGGTTATGTGTCTTGTGTTTCAGGTCAATGGCTGATAGATGGTCCATCAATCCAAAGCACAATATATGTGCTCATTTGGACCATACGACTCGGAATGGGGCTGAGTTTACAGAGATTATTGCGTTCCTTCGACGTTCTCGGATACATAAAGCCACATCCACACCGTGTACTCCTTACAGGTCGTTACATCAGGCTTTCTAGGAGAATGCCTTCGTAGATCATTCACATGAGCCTTACAGCATACGAAGCTCCATTCATGGTCATGATATTGAGATTACAGCAGCTGACATCCAGAGAGTACTTGATTTTGGGAACGATACTGACCACCCCACCAGACTACATCCGGTTACAGTCAGAGGCTGTTTTCTCAGGATCAAGTACGCTGGGGACATCAACTCAGGTGTGCTCAACAAGAGCAACCTGTGTCCCCAGTATAAGTACTTGGCGCATGTGATCCTGAAGTGTATTGCTTCTCGGAGGGGTGGGTTTGATGACCTGTCAGACCAGATTCAGAATGCCTATGTGGCACTGGTGCTGAACCACCCCTTCAGCTTTTCGAGCATGATCTTCTCATATTTGGTGGAGAATCTGGAGGCCAAGGGGAAGGAGGGTTTTTGTATGTACCCCAGATTTCTGCAGCTAATCTTCAACGAGAAGCTGCCATTACTTCCTAAGGAGAGCCATGATGCGGTTGCCCTAGAGATTATGGATGACACGACCTTGGGTCGCATGAGAGTCTATCGGGGCAAGCAGGTAAAGTCCCAGGTAAAGAGGTTGATCGGCCATCTGGCCAATGAAAGATATGTGGCGCCAGGTAGACGCAAGTGGCATCATGATGACAGTGATTCAGACGATGAGAGGCTATTGCTCCCAGAGCATGATTCAGACGATGATGATAGTGGGGATGCTGAGGATGATATGCCTATTCCACCGAGGGGCACAACTTCAGATGTTGTACCCCAGTATCTGCCCCAACAGGCAACATAGCTGAGTCAGCGGGTTTCCACGGGACTTCATACCTGGTGAGGAGGAAGAAGAGTCGGATGAGGAGCCCTTGACGAGGACTGTGGGAAGCAAGGTTGTTCCCACAGAGTATGGACTCGGGCGGTTGGTGAACACCCCAGGGATACGGGAGAGACGACTGCAGATCCTAGCTATGCCCCTGAGTCAGCTAGCCGTGTTCTAGGGGGAGCATCCACCTCGACTAGATCGAGGAAGAAAAGGATGGCTCAGCCCCACGGCCAGAAGAAGAGAAGAGAAGACTCACCTTCGTCACCACCACAGCTACCACTACCACTACCACACCTCCTACCACTGTACATATGCCTACCACCACTATACATATGCCTACCACCACCACACCTCCCACCACTATACATATGCCAACCACCACCATATCTTTCACTTCTACTTCACCTCCACTATCTCACAGACCCAACCCCATCTTCACCACAGCCACCACCACCACCACAGCCACCACCACCACCACTAGCCACCAAGCAGGACCCTCATCCCATCCCGCACATATATATGGATCTCCTCTACCTCCAATTGGGGTAGAGGAATAGCTTTCTGCGCTGAACCGGATGGTGATGCGTTTATTAGCTGCTGATGAGGAGAAGATGGCGCAGATCCGTCATCTGACCGATCTTACTGCAGCACAGTCTCAGCAGATCTCGGAGCAGGCCCAATAATGGCTGCTTAGAGCCACGAGATCGCCCAACTCCAAGAGCACAGTGTCACATCTACTAAGAGGATTGAGGAGTTGGAGGAGGCTAAGAAGACCATCATGCTAAAGCTTAAGGGATCTAAAGACGAGCCACTAAAGATTAAAGAGGGAGACAAAGATGATGAGAATGATGATGAGGATGATGATGAGGAGGATGATGATGAGGAGGATGATGATGAGACTGAGGATGATGCGGGGATTGAGGACGAGAGGACAGAGGAGAGGAATGAGGATGACGATGAAGAAGGAGGGGATGCAGCTGCATCTGCCTCTACTCAAGGTCAGGATAGGAGATCCAAGAAGAAACAAGACCAACAAGCTCCTCCTCTACTCCACCAAGCGATGATCCAGCGATCCAAGAGAAAAGTAATGATTAGATGTCTATATATTTGATTACTTTTGTATTTGAATCATGTATTTAAACTTATGTATTCGATGTTTATATTAAAAATTAATGCATTTCTGGTTTGATTATTAACTACTAGTTGATGTGTTACATGTTTAAATCAAACAGATCCAAACTATCAGAGGGACGAGTTCGATGTTGCTCCCCTTCAGCAGATCAAGACTCAGCTAACTATGATACTTGATCTGCAAGGGATCGTCAAAAGGTCGGTGAGTTATACCCCTGAAGAAGGGGAAATAATTCACGATCTATCAAATAAGCAACTAGCTAAGATCTTCAAGTTAAATCTCGATGAGATTGTGAAGGATGCTCCAACGTGCGACTCGACAAGTGACGAAGAGCTCAATGACGTTGATGAAATAGAGATAAAAGATGTCATTGCAGAGCACTACCCTCAGTATGCTGACAATAAGGGAAATGTGGTCCCCAATCTGGGTGAATCCCTTGTTAGTGATACGTTTGAGGTGTTAGACAAAATGGAGCAGGAGTCAGAGAAGACAGAGGGAACAGACCAAGCCTCAAATGATGATGTTGATGTCTGAAAGGCTGAGTGGGCTGCCTGTTTTTGAAGAAATTAGAGCCTAACGCGCTGCACCTAAACAAGACGCCTACACCAAACTCTACAGAGTCAAGAAAGTTCATAAGGTGTCGGGCAGGATTATAGCATGGGCATATTTTGAGGACCTTAACGTCTATGCAGTTAAGAGGGAGAAGGGCATAGAGTATTTTAGATTTTCACATGATCTAAAGACTCTACTAGGTTTTGAGCTCAACCAGCTGGCCAAACTGAAGCTGTTGTATGCAGACCTGAGAAAGATGTCAGGCTGGTTTGAGGCTGCCCTAAGGAAGGAGTACCACACCAGGTGGGTTAACTTCAGACCCCAACAGCCTACAAGGTAGATCAGAAGGTTTGAAGTTGATGCCATTACTGGAAAGCCAAAGATAGTGTTGAAGTGGAGTCCTCCGCGCACGATGTCAAGAACCCCACTCAGGGAAATGCCACAGGACTTTACTCTACACTTTAAGTGGTGGTACTACGATTAGAGGACAGGAGAAGCGGTCATAGTCCTAAACAAAAAGAGTCAAATGGATACTATCAGGGTATTTGACCCAATGTGGCTTACCAACTTGTCAGCTAATGATGTCTACACTCTATACAAGTGGCCACTGTTCTATGATATGCAGGATATAGTACAAGCCCTCCAGTTCCAGAATGTCATAAGACTCTATTTTGCATTTGAGATTCATGCAGGAGTCACAAAAGAGGATAAGTACAAGAAGTATGAGGAGGTAATGAAGAAAACAAGACATTAGAGAGATCTAGGTCCAAGGGGGAGTTTGTTGATACATGTATGTCCCTAGATCATGATATGAAGGTAATAGATCTTGTTTATCTGATTCTGATATAATGTTTGGATTGATTAATGAAATGATATTGATTGTTTGTTATTTATAATGTTTAATATTTCATTAATGAGTCAATTTTAAATTGGTTAATTAGGTTTGTGGTTGTTTGAATTGTTACACATAATGTTATATTAATTAATACATTCAAACTTAACAAAATGAAGTTCTCATACGAATGGCCCATGCGAATGGACCATACGCATGAATAACTTCATACGAATGACTCAGTCGCACAACTGAACTAGGAGACTGGATCAGTCGTATGATTGTAACATAAGATTGGTTCAGTCGCACGAGTGAACACTCAGTCGTGCGGATGAATCAACCGCATGGTTCAATCGCACGACTGAACCATGCTAATGGTTCAGTCGCACGAATGAACAGTACTAACCTATAAATACAACCCAATTCGTGGAAAAACGAGAGCATTCATTCTATTTCGACTCCAGACGTACCCTAGCCGTTCAGAAGCCTCCAAGTTGATACTCCAAGTTCATAGAACGCTGTAGATTGATTCCTAATCGATTCTTAACGTTTGATTCAATACTTTATTGATTCTACGTGCATTCTCACTGATTGGATCGCCAATCAATAGGATTCTGCACTATTTGGTTTGGTTTACACGTTAATCATTCGGTATTTCGTTCAAATACCAGGTCCTAACAAAGAACACGTTTGTTTTTAGGATTTCCACACCAAATCGCAAAAAAGAGGCTGCTGAAACACCCTTTTCCAGCCTTGTCTTTCTTCTAAGATGAGAGAAAAAACCCTTCTTGCATGTATGAGAGAGAAGAAGCAATAGGAGAGTGTGTCTAGTTCTAAATGTGTGTTGTTCCAAGACAACAAAATGACACATAATGCCCTAAGTGGCCGGCCGAAATGTAGTTTTAAAATGGGTTTCCCCCATTTTAAAACACCCATTAAAAGGAACTAGTTACAATATAAGTTGTATAATTAACCTCTTAATTATAAAACTTAAACACACTATTATTATTGATATTATTTAACCAACTTAAATAACATTATAAATAATATCCATGAACAAAATATCCATATAAGTTGTTCTTTCTCACATACAATTTATTTAGAAAACCATTATCTAAATTGGTGTAAATATTTAATTATGATCATATCATCAATCAAATATTATTGGTGTTTGCTAAGCTTGTTATTGGGTATGACCCGACTTGGATTATGACATACTAACCACATCAATGTACTATGTGTCTTGGGCATAAAGAATTCAACACTTTCCTCCTTCATAAATGGTCTTTAAGGCCTTATACATGGTGTATCGAGTTTGATAACCATCAAGCCTTGCAAGAACTTCCAGAGGTAGTCCTTTGCACATCAAGGAATATGCTTTGATATCATTCTTTACTCTTCTCAAATCATCTCCTTGAAGACCATCTTCAGGATAGGGTTCTTGAGAATCTTTACTATAAACAAACCCTCTATCAGGCCCATCAGTGATTATAGGAATGTATGGTCCTTTCTCTATAGATTTCCCAAGATCAGTGTCAATGGAATTTAAATGATGTTTTAACCTAAAAGACCAATTTTTGAAATCAGCTCTATTTTTAAGTTTTGAAACTCTATTTTCAGAATCTTCTAATTTCACCATTCTTATAATTTTGTTGTTTTTCTTAGATTTTGAATTAAGAAAAGAAATGAAAAAGTTTTTGAAAAATTTTCTTAAAAAATTCTAAGTATCAAGGGTGATGCACCTTAACAGTAATCAAACTCCCAAACAGTTAATACGCCTAAGTTGAGAGACGTCTAAGGGAATGCCTTAGAAAAATTTTCCAAAACGCCTAAGTTGATGCGTCTGAACAGTAGTAAAACGCCTGAACAGTTATAATGCGCCTACACAGTTGTAATGCGCCTCAACAGTTGTCAAACGTCTAAACAGTTGTAATACGCTTCAACAGTGATGATACGCCTGGATTTTTACTCTTCAACAGTAGTCAAACGTCTGAATTGAAAACACCTAAACAGTGTTAATGCGACTAAATAGTAATCAAACGCCTAAGACTTATACAATTTTTCAGCAAACCTCAACTCTAATGGCCACATTCATCATGTTCATATGAATGTAACTAACTCAAATCTTCTGAAATTCTTGAAAAGTTGATGAATTGGATTGAAAATTTCCAATTAGACATGTTTTATACCGATAATCATTCTTCTACCATCATTTTATTTCAATATCAATAACAAATCAATCAATTTTGTAATTTTTAGTTCAAAAAATAGTGAACTTTTTGAACACAAATTCAATAAATTATCTCGAATTTGATGAATTTAACTGCTGATTATGGTTTAAAACATGTTTCTGATGATGAAAGACATCTTAAATCCATAAATTTTCAATTGAATTGCCTATCAATCATAGATTCAGTGAACTTTTTGAGTTTGAAAGTTTGAGAAACCTCAAAAATCACTCATCCAACAGCTCTGATACCAATTGATAGGATCAACAGGAGCTCTGATATCAATTGATAGAATCGAATGGGAGCTCTGATATCAATTGATAGGATCAAATGGGAGCTCTGATATCAATTGATAAAGATCAAATGGGAGCTCTGATACCAATTGATAGGATCAAAGGAAGCTCTGATACCATTTGATAGGATCAAATTTACGAATCTATGATGATGTATGAACGTAATTCAAAGAAATACAAACAAAGTAATCAAATCAAGAAAGATATCAACAAAATTCATAGTTTCATTAATATCAAGCAAAGACAATTACAAAGTAAGTAAGCAGTTCTAAATCAATTCTAAACTGTTGTGTTCTTGAATATTTATGATATTGATAAACATTTAATACGAACAATTAAACCAAACCAATATTGATTCCGCAAATGTTGACTTGACATCAACTAACACTGATAATTCCTAATTGTGATCCATGGATTCACAACTGGTATCAGAGCAATGTGCTCATTGATTTAGATCAATTGATCTATCGGTGTTAGTTGTGTTTAATTGTTCTTGAATCTTTAGATTTATCAGTTTTTACTTATTAAATCATTTTTTAAGCAAAAGTGTGTGTGATATTAATCTGTCATTTAACTTGGATCTATATTTAGATCAATTGAATAGCATATCTTAGTTATTGATCAAATCAACAACTTGTTCATAACCCTTGAACAAATTCATTAGTTAATATCTTAGATCTTAACTAATCATGAGCAACTTTGGTGGATCATCTTCTCAACCATCGAAGTTGGAAACTAAAGCAGATTTCAAATCCTAGAAAATCAAGTTCAGGAATCATGTAAACTATATAGATTCTGACTTATGGGTTTCCGTAACATAAGGTCCTTATATTCTACCCACCCTCGAGCTGGATTATAATGATAATAACCAACCCGTAAGCACGAAAGATTTATCACCTGATGATATTAAGAAATTTAAAGTTGATATCAAAGCACACAACTTGCTTAATATGGCTTTACCAGAAGAAATATTGATCAGATGTGAAAATTATAAAACAACAAATTCCTTGTGGAAGATTCTTCATACACTCTATGAACGGAGTGATGAAATCCAAAGCATTAGGAAGGACACCCTGCGTTCACAATATAAAACATTTCATCATATGAGGGTGAATCAATTCCTCAACAACTCCATAGTTTTATGGAACTTGTTACAAAAATGAACATTATGGAGTTGAAATACACAAATGAGGAACTAAACAAGAAAATGCTCCATATTTTAACAGAAAGTTGGAAGCAAGCTGTATCCATGTTCAAGAACACCATAGCTCTCAAAGTAGTCGGACTAGATACTCTAGTGGCTAAAGTTGAAGCACTTGAAATGGATGAGAAATCAAGAAACAAGAGTGTAAGAACTCATGTATCACCATATCACTTTAAAGAAACAGGAAGTGCTGGAAGTGCTTTCATATCCGGTAATGATGGTGATAACTCTTGTACTTTGAGTGAAGATGAAGAGGAAGTAAGTTTCTATGCTTTAAAACCTCCTAAGAAATCTACTCAAAGTAAGTCAAGAAAAGAGAAAGAAATAATAGATGATCAAAGAGATAAATCATCCGAAAAGCCATCAACTAGCCATCAATCAGAGTCTATCACTGTCATTCTAGACTCTAAAGAACAAAAAGCAGCTTTTGCAGCATTCAGTTCAAGCTTTCAAGCTTAGCTAGGAAGTTCATTGCCTACTGCCAATATGTGTCAACAAGATTAGAAGAACTGCCTCTGGATGTAGTGGAGGAGATGGACCTTCAATGGCAAATGGCAATGATTGCATATAAAGCCAAACAATATCTAAGAAGAAACAAGAATTTGGCAGCTACAAGTAAATCATCACGAATTGGAGTTGATAAGTCAAAGGTTAGATGCTTCAAGTGCAATCTCTATGGACACTTTTCAAGAGAACGCAACCAACAAAATTCTAACTTAGCACAACATCAGAATCAGATGAACATATGACTAGAGTTTGTATGAGACATTCTTCAAGATGGATCATATGACTGGAGTTTGTATGAGAAGGAAGTCTTAGATTTGTTAAAAACAGTTGGTAACTAAATCAAGATCAAATAACCATTCAGACCAGAACTTTTCACACTGGGAGTGTGCTCATTGAAAGTCACATTGGCTGACTCCTCAACTACTCTAGTTTTGAGATTGTATACTCTATAAGCCTTAGCTTGATAAGAGTATCCAATAAAATTTCCAATATCTTATTTCTCAACAAATTTGGCTATTTGGACTTTGGTATTTAAGATTGTGCAAGGACATCCAAATTACCTAAGAAAACTAATGAAAGATTTTCTTTGTGCCAAAGTTCATAAGGTGTCTTACCATGAGTCTTGACTACCAAAAATTTGTTTCGCACATAGCAAGCAGTGTTTACTTCTTCCACCTAGAAGGTGATGGATAGTTTCGAGTAAGACAACATAGTATTGAAGCTTCAATTAGTGTCACGTTTCTCCTCTCAACAACACCATTTTGCGAATCATAGGAGCACTATATTGTCTTGTAATACCTTTTTCATCATAAAATGTATCAAGAATTTGGTTCTTAAATTCATTTTCATGATCACATGTTATGGTCTTGACCTTGTGATCATAATGATTGTCAATCTTTAAGATGAAATTTTTCAAGATCTCAGTAGTCTCATCCTTAGTCTAAGGAAAAAGAGCCAAGTAAACCTTCTAAAGTCGTATGTGATCACTAAAGAGTATGATGTGCTTCCTAGACTCATTACACTGGTGGGGCCAAAAAGATCCATATGTATAAGTGTAGGGAGTAATGATGGATTTTCTTTCCTTTGGCTTGTGAGATATCTTGTGTTGCTTCCCCTTTAGGCATGCAAGACAGTGGTCATCACTTGTAAACTCTTTTTTTGGCATTCAAGTTACCAAATCATTCTTAATTAGTTTATTCATATTTTTAAAGTTTACATGGCACATTCTTTTATGCCATAGGAAAGACTTATCATTATTTTCTTTAGATAGAACGCATGAAACTTCTCCTCAAGGAGATGTTTCTTGCAAGTCCATCTTATACATGTTCCCTCTCCTAGGGGCACTGAGTAGGATATGCTCTTGAGGAGTAACCATGTCGGCTTGAGAACAATGCACTCATGCTAAGTAAAAAGCATGTTGTGTCTCTGATAAAAAAATTAAGATACACTCAGATGATTTTATCCAAGCTCCTTAAAAAATTACCTTCTCAATGTTGAGCTTACTATTTGTGACCCTGCCCTTTCCAGTAATGTAACCTCTAGCATCTCCTTCAAACGCATCTGGCCCTCCATCAATTTTCTCAAAATTTTGGAGTAGCGACCCATTAGATGTCATGTGCCTGGAACAATCACTATCAATAATCCATACATTCTTACTTGTCTTGAGTTGTTCCTACATAAAATAAATGTTTAGTTACATTTGGAAACCACAAGCCTTGTTGGTCTTTGGCTCATCAAAATACTTTGAAGACAATGCAATAGTAATTGATCCTATAGTCAGGTTTAGAGGATCATTTGATGATGTTAATGAAGAACTTTCAGTCACATGGTGTTTCTTTGTCTTCTACACTAGCTATGGAAGTTTAGACTTGACTTTTAATGCTTTGAAAATTTGGAGACTGGACCTTCGGAAGGTCTTTCTATCACTGCAGCAGGCTTCAACACTTCAGAAGTATTCCTTTGTTCTGAGACCGATTTTCCTTCCGAAAAAAAGTTTTCACTTATCTTCTTCTACATTTTGTTGCTTTCAAAAGAAAAAGAGTTTCCTTTTGAAGCTTGCTTCTTCTTCAACTTCTCAGAAGTTTCTTTCTTGATCAAGTGGATAGTACTATTAGGATTGTAGAGGCAATCCTTTGCAAAGTCAGAAGTACTACCACACATGACACGGTCCATTTTATTCCTTCAAAGAGTTCTCCTCTTAGAAACTTTCCATTTCTATCTTCATCTTTGAAGATGATATGGCAATTCTTTTAGGGCAAGAACTGATCAGCTTCTTCATAATGCTAGGATGATTTGAAAATGAACTAGAACTCTTGGAACTAGAGTTCAAGTTTAAGTCTTCAGCCTTGTAAGGCCCTATTCCCGAGACGCTTACAGCTAGCCAATCATTGCTCATAAAACATATAATTACGTTAACTTGTAATAAATGTTGCAGCGGAAACATTCAAAAATTAACATTTCATTTCATGATAAAAGCTTTTGCTAAATAATACAGCATTCGTTATATAATTTCATTTGTTTGTATTACAATGCAAAAACATTAAACGACAGAATGTCATCCAAAATTCCAAGTAGCTGCCCCGCGCCATCCTCAACAATGCTCACCTGCCAACTGGAAAATGCATAAAAAGTCAGCATTGCTGAGGGAGTTCTAGTTTTACAATAAAACATACATTTACTTTCATTAAATGATTCATTACTTTTGCATGTGATCACACACCATACGTACACATAGATAATATCATTATTATCTTCATCATTCGTTCGTTCATTCCGTACATTCGTCATTACATCTTTACTTTCGTTCGGACCAATGCCATGTGCGTCACCCCACCATATGAATAAAGCCGGTACTGGGCCTGAGGTCTTTCATAGACCCCGAACATTGTGCACGAAGCTGACTCCAGTTACCTAGGGTGAGACGCAAGGGTCCCAAACATATGGTCAATCACAAGAATTGGACCTCAGTGTGCATCCTTCTTGGGTAATCAAACCGCACACAATTGAGCTAACACCCTTCATTGGGTGTGAACGTCCATACATATGCTTAATGTCATGGATCAAGCCCCAGTGTGCATCCTTCTAGGGTAGCTAACCCTCACACGGTTGAGCTAACACCCTTCATTACGTGTGAACCTCCTTACATTTGCTTACAAGCATTTCATACTTTTATTCGTTCATTAATGCATGCTATCATCATTTCGTTCCTCTTTTCATTATCTTCCACTTTACGTTATGTAATACTTTCATTTCATTCATCAACATTCCACGTAAATCCAAGGGAAAATAATCACGCATAACAAGGAACATCAACATCAATAGTCAACATCAGCATACAGGGCATCATACATACATCACATACGTCATACATACCATCATGCATAGGCATCATACATACATCATAACATCTATGCCCTCAAAAGTCAGCTTATAAAGCTCCTGGGAACCTCCCTAGTCAATGCCTACATCCATTCCTTTTTCCATAAAGTCAGAAAACATTCTAAGGGTTCATCCGCATTTGTCTTTTGTTCATCTGCATTGGCCATAGTTCATCCGCATTTGACTTACTTAGTGATTACTGCTCATCCACATTAAATGTTCATCCTCATTGACTTTCCATTTCTCATCCGCATTGACTTACTTAATAGTTAATGCTCATCCGCATTAACTGCTCATCCGCATTAATTGCTCATCCGCATTAACTTCCATTACGCATCCACATTTCTTCTTCTTACTTAGGCAGATTCTAAAACTTAACACACGAGCCTAAAACATCAGGTTTCAGTTCCCAATCACCATCCATCATGTTCTAAGCTTAATTCTTACCTTCAAAGCCTTAGAAACACAATAATACATCAACCATCATGAACATAGCCACACACTACCTCATAACATAAACATACACACAGTCAAACATATAGGTCCGAAACCCAGTTTAATAAGAGCATACATTCATGCATTTCCAGCCCTAAAATCAGTTAAAATTCAGTAATAGAAGGGTTCTAGAACTCACCTTTGCAGCTATTAAGTATGGCTTCTTCCAAACTCGTTGCAATTGAGTTCAACCGCCTAGAAACCCACTAAAAACATACCCGAACGCATACAAACATACATAGGCATAAACCTGAGGATAAAACCAGTCAATAAATCATGAACATGTGAATTCTTACCTTGAATTCGAATTCTTCTTGTTCTTCCTTCAAAAACCGAGAGTTCTCTGCTGCACTTGCTACTTTCTCTCTCAAAATCCGAAGATTAGTGATGTGTGTGACATATGGGCGGCCATACCACCTTTATCACCAACTTTTAAACTTTTCGTCCTTTTTGTCACTTTTAACCCCTAAACTTGGGTTTTATTTCTTTTTCCTTCTTTTTACTTCACTTTATTCTTTCTTTCTTTGTCTATAAAAAAATAACCAAGCGTTAAAAGCCTTATCCACTTCAAAACCTGCAAAGATAAAAACTTTCTTCTGCATAGAGTTAAAAATGGCATTGATCTCTTGACCCTTCTTGGATTTTCATTTGGCCTCCTGATCAAGTTCTTTATTTTAGACTTGGTCATCTCATCTTTCTTTCTCTCCTCTAGAGAATAGCAACCCATCTTAGGATGCTATTCTTTACTCTTCTTAGAGACATCCTTCACTATATCCTCTTCATCCTCTTCACTCATGGGGTCCATGAAAGGAAGTTCATCTTCACATGTTTGACACCTAGGAGCTCTTATAGATAAGATTATATGTGGAGGAGCTATCTGAGTAGATCCCAGCCCCTATTTCTTTTGATAACAAACTTTTTCATGTAGGGATGACGAGGCCAAGATTGAAGAAGAGTTTAAGCAAAGAGAGAAGGAAGAAAAAGGAAGGTCAACCATTAATGGCAAGGCCGTCTTACAAATGGTTGAAGGACCTAAATTGGAATCCATAGTTAGATGGAGTATGACTACAACTCCAATCAACTAACTCTCTTCCCAGGGACATAACAAATGGTACATATCATTCAAATCGACAGACTTGATCTCCTGTCTATGAAAGATTTGTAGAAACTTCTCAGCACCAAATCTAGAAAGAACAAAGAGATAGATAAGTATCTTCTCTTCTTAGTGCTAAAAGTTTTGAGAAGTAGAATCAAGTGAAGTTTTTGTAGCATCAGCCTAGGGGGAGGTTGTTAGATCAAGTAATGTAACCTTTTGTATTTTTGTTATCTAAATGTTAACGTTGTTATGTTCCTGTAAGAGCCTTTTTGTCATTACTAATATTATGTGGGTGCATTTGTACTTGGATATTTTGTTTTACATTGATTTAAAAGTTAATAATTAAATTTATTAAAATAAACATGATAATAATAATAATAATAGTGAATAATAATAATAATAATAATAATAAAACAAATAATTTATAAAATTTAAATAGGTTAATAACTTAAAGGTATATATAAAAATAACACTTAACAAGTCAAGGGGGGAGATATGTCATATTTTAAAACATAAATTAGAAACTACTAAAACTTAAATTAGAAACTACTGACATAAAAATGTCAACTATTAAATGGTAGGGACCAAAGCTGTAAAACTTTAAAGACCACCCCACCCCCTCTCTCATCCGTGTTTTTCCGGCTAAAGCACCGGGCCCCCTCCGACCAAACGTGTGCGACACCCCGACACCCAATTCGTTTGATTTTAATGCAATTAAACCGCCCTAAACTTTCGATGGTACTAATCAAACTTGATACCCCATTTAATTTGTTTAAAGTGCACATTTAAAGCCTTAATTGAAACTGAAAGCATCGGATTATCTTAATCGATTAACCACAAGAAATTTTACTGAATTAAGTCGTTTGATTTATGAGAAACGGTTGTATAATCATTGCAAAGCTAAATGTGTAGTTCAATTCGATTTAAACAACCATTTAATCACTTAATCATAACTGAAATATTAGAATCAAAGTCGAAACCCATTCGGGTTGAAATCATCCAAAATTGTAGCTATATAACAGAGGGAAAAAGTGTCATTTGATCCCTTTTAACTCTATGTGGTCTCAATTACGCGAAAATTGCACTCTAACATCGATTTCAAGACCCCTGTTCATCGTGTGAGGACCGAAGCTAAACCGAGTTTAATCACTTCAATCCGTTTGTAATCAAGTAAGTTAAACACACTCACACATTCGATTTCACGTAGGGAATTAAAGCCGTAATGTTAATTCGTTCAACATACACAAATCGTTGCTTATTTTGGATCTAACCGAATCTTGGGTTTATGTGAGATTTAAGGGTTTTCTCTAATTGATGCTTTTAAAACTTTGTGATGTGCTTATAAAAGATTCGGGCCACTAGCCACCAGTTAAAAGCATGTGCATACATAGCAGAGGTCCCGGGTTTGAACCCGGGCGCCCTCATTTTTTAAAAAAGCCTTTTTCTTATCAATTGAATTATAGAAATTAACATTTTCTTATGAAATTAAATAGAATATGGTTTTTGTAAATTAAATTTATCCCATAAATTGTCAAATTAATTTCTATAAATTTTAAAACAATATAATCTATATTTTATTTAAAAACAAATAGTTTAATGATATAAAAACTATGACAAAAGTTATTTAAAAGTTTATTTCTTCTAATTGCTTTATAAAATACTCTTTAAATTAAATAAAATATTTAATAACTTTTTTAAGTAATCAACTATGCGATTGCTTATTTTGGACAAGTCGTTACTTAACTAATTATTAAATTAATTGTTACTCTATTATTGCATTGTAAATCTAAATTCTTATTTAACAATTGTTATAAGTTGAAAATTATTTAATTTTCTTAATCATTCAACATCATATTTCAAATGATTATCTAATTAATTATTTCATCATTATTAATCAAAATTTAATTAGAAAAAACTTGTTTAAACCAACTATCAAAAACCCCAAATTCTTATAATCCACTCTAGGCTTTCGTCGAATAAATTCTTGAACTTAATTATTTATAAACTTAATTTTGAAACATACACTCTTAGGTGATTCGTGAGGAAATCGTTGGAGCAATCCAGTTCTTATTATTTGTCTAAAAGAGCATCTATATAATGTGAATTTTCATGCCTCTCTTTTACATTCTTTCATACCTTTTAGGGTGAAACATGTAAAAATTATAAACTTGCACTTGTAATATCTTGATACTTTTAAATTCACTAACAATTCATCTTTAAACTTGTCATGGTTAATTGTAATATTATGAGACATATATGATAGACATTATGTGTTGACAATCATTAACTATTGCTAGCCTAGCGACATCATTGATATATAGGCCTGACAAGTCTATTTGGTGCTAAAGCCAAGGTTATTTCCAGCTCTTGATGACGTATGACTTGTTCATCATGGAAACCAAGTACACTTAGCTAATTTTTATAACTTATTGTGGCCATCTTTGTCAAGGTTTGATTATATCATTATGTTGTCTATAATCTTGCATTATTTGTAACGGATGACATGAATTGCTGCTTTTAAACTTATATATATCTATGTATAAACAACCCATGGAAACTTACCAAATTTTAAAAGTTGACTTTATTTTTAACATGTTTCAGGAAATGCCTAAGGTTGAATAGTACTGAAGTATGCTTACATCTAGGATTGGACCTAGGAAATAAAAGACATGCCTTCAAATCTTGAAATTGTTGGACTTATGATATGTTTTGTTTTGTTTGAGACCATTTGGTTGTATTTTCCCTTTAAAACTTATGGTTAATTATATTTACAGTTATTGGTAGTATTATGTTGCTGTGAACAATCTTAACCCTCACATCTCAACGTTTTTGCCGTTAAGGTTGGGGTGTGACAAGGCTGGTGCAACCATACAAACACTTAAAACATTTTTGGTACAACTGAGAAGGAACTTCAGAAGCCAAAAGCTGAACTTCCAAAGGCAAAAGCTGAACTTCCAAAGGCAAAAGCTAAACTTCCGAAGGCAAAATCTGAACTTCTGAATTCAAAAGCTGAGCTTTCGAAGGTCAAGGCTGAAAGAGCTTCAAAAGAGGAGCTCTAAATTCCAAAGACAAAGCTTTCCTTTTTCCAAAGTCCAACACTTAAGAAGATTACAAGACAATGACTTTCGAAGTATGAATTCTTGAAGATCATCACAAGCCTCCGAAGTAGTAGACTCTTTGGGAGTATAAGTGGCTTCGGAAGAACTTGTTCTTTTGAAGCCAAATAACCTTCATAAGAACCTATATGAACCGGTGGACATAAGTATGCTTCTTTTGACAAGCTGCTACAACCTTTAAGATATTGCATGGTGCTTTCCCAAGCCCATGTAGTTGGCCATACTTTATTCTACTGTTCTTTTCTTATATAGTTAGTATAGTTACCAACTTTAGTTGGTGACAAAAGGTAAGTCATAGACATGTCATGACTACAAATCTAATTAATATTTTATATTAGATACCTTACTTCTTACAATGTTGTATTTGTTTAGTCGTAAGTTTCCAGCTAGTATCAAAATATAACCAACTGTAGGTAGTAGTATAAATAGTTTCTCATTTTAACTCATTGAGCATGCTTGTAAGAGTCTTGTAATACTTTGAGTTAAGAAGTAATATATACAAGTATCTTGAAAATCCTATCTTCTTGTGTTTGCTTACTTGGTATATTTTACAACTCTTAAAAGATTCTGCATCATCAAACCGAGTGTGACTTAGTGAGTTCGAGAGATAACAATTATGTTAAGTGACAAAACTTGATCATGTACATTGTTCTCAAAGCCATGTGCAGGTTTTTTGGAATACGATGTCACACCCTCAAAATCCACATACGAGGATTTACCATGAGTCGAGTGAACAAACCAGGATCCTAGTCATTAGTTACTCATAATGATATTATATGCAACATTTAAAAACAAACCAGAGTTTAAAACTTTAAAATTGGGCGAAAGCATTTGTAAGTAAATCAAACCTAAAGTATTTAAAGTGTAATATTGGCCAATCACGCACCAATTCGACATTTCCAAACACAAAATTAAAATTCAAATGTCAAGATATATTAAGAAACTTTAAAATGCATGTTGCACTTGTGGCATGCTCTTACTGGCAACTAAAGTTAACAACCTAAGAATAGCATACTAAAAGAGTCAACACAATGGTTGGTGAGTTCAAGAGTTTGCATTTAACATAATTAGTAATAGTTGTAAAACATAATAAGTGCATTGAAATTGATAGCTATTCTATATTCATAAGTAATAACCATACAACCAAAGTTGATTGTGTTTCATTTCTTGGCTCCCATCATGACTTACCAGGTCGTGAAAATGTTTTTCTTTAGGACAAAATTGCACCCGTTTGACCTCAAGTTGCATGGGTGCGGCTCGTTAGACCCAGTAGTACTACCCATAAATTCCCCCTAATTACCAATATTAATAATCCAAAAGTGTAAGGGCTTTTGGGGTATAGCACACTATGTTACACTATACATAACTTAAAATAATAAAGAGTTTGTAAACAAGTGTCATATCTCCCCCAATGGAGAGCGTATAGAAAAAGTGGGGAATGAACTCACCTAGTGCAGAAACGAACGATAACAAAAGCTAATGACATATGGAAAGACAACCCTTCAAATTTACTATAACAACCGGATATTATAAAGACGAGAAAGAAAGAATAAAAGTGAAGAAAAGAAGGAAATGTAATAAAACGCAAGTAGAGGAGCTAAATGTGTCAAAAAGAAAAACGTATAAACGTTGGTGAATAAAGTGACATTGGCACCCACACTCTCTGCAAATTTCCTATTTATTCAGATTTTTAGAGAGAGAAAGAAGAAGAGCTGAATTTTCAGATTTGGAAGAAGAAGAATAAGAAATTCGAATTCAAGATAAGAATTCTTGGTTTTAAGATGTTCTTGACCATCCTATGCCTTAGTTGTATGCTTATGTGTTTGTTTATGTGTTCGGATTGAGTAAAAATTGGTGGGTTATAAGAGGTTGAACTCATAGTGCAAACGGATTTGAGGAAGTCATACCCGAAGGTTGTCAAAGGTGAATTCTAGAACCCCTTTTTATATGTTTTAACTGATTTTGGAGCTAGAAATGCATGTGATTATGTTTTTTGTAAATGTGGGTTTTTACCCATATTAATACGTACGTGTGAATGTGGGTGGGTTATGATTTTGGGTGATCTTTATGTATGATGATGTTTTGTTCATGTTTTATTGCTTAGAATGTTAGAAATAAGCTTAGAACATGATGAATTGGTGATTGGGATTGATTATGATGTTAGTGGTTTGAGTTGGTTGCCCATGCGCCTGGATTTGGCCATGCGCCCAACGGTAAAAATTGCCTAAGGTGCTGTTTGTTTTTTTGCAGGAAAACGTCTGCAGTCTGCGGACCACATCTGCAGACATCTACAGCAGAAGAGGTGGACCAAATGTCTGCAGTCTGCAAGAAAAAGACTGTTTGTTTTGTTTAACATCTGCACACATATGTTTCTCATACAAACCATATACAAACTAATCATACAAACCATATAACAATCAATTAAACCAATTCATTTTTCATACAAATCAAACTTCAGTCTTTGAAACAAGAAAACGAAAAGAAAAGGTGCTTCACTCACTCTGTTTTTGTTTCTGTTTATTTTGTAAAACAGCCTGTGAAATCTATCTATTTTCCATAAATAAAAGAGAAACAACTACACAAACAATGAAATTAAAGATGAAAAGATTCTAAAAACTTGAAGGAAAGTGAAAAATCTTGAAGATTTGAACAAGATTAAGAGGGGGCTAAGGCTCTGTTTCTTGGGTTTCTTGGTGTGAAGAACATGAGATCCAACAGATGAGTGAAACAGCCTGTGGAGGGGGGCCAAAAGGGAGGAGGCGAAAGGGAGGGAGGCGGCCGAAGGGGAGGGGGCGAAGGGGAGGGAGGCGGCCGAAGAGGAGTCGGTGAAGGGGAGGGAGGCGGCCTAAGAGGAGGGGGCGAAGGGGAGGGAGGCGGCCTAAGAGGAGGTGGCAAAGGGGAGGGGGCGAAGGGGAGGGAGGCGACTGAAGAGAAGGGCTGGCAGTGGCGACGGTGGCGAGCAAGCGCGGTGGCGCGGAGGCGACGGGGGGCGGCCGAAGATGGCTGTGAAGTGGGGGAGGTGGGTAGAAGATGGGTGGGGAATGAAGATGGGTGAAGGATCAGATGTTAGGGCATAAAATAAGAAGATAAGAGGTTAGAAGAGGTTGTGAAGACTTTGTTCCACCTCTTCTCCGTGCAGAGGTGAGGAAGACGTTTTTTAATGAAACATCTTCCAGAAAACAAACAATCTGCGAAGTAAAAACCTCTTCTCGCGTCTGCGAGCGTGCAGATGAAGAGGTGGGGAAGAGGTTTTTTCATAAAACAAACACCCCCTAAGTGTCCCCCATGCGCCCAAAATCCCATACGCCCAAATAGTAGCCATGCAGCTAGATTAGGCTGAAATTTGACCTAGTGATGCGCCCAAAACTGCCCATGCACTTAGGCACTCATTTGCCTGCATAGTGCCCATGTGCCTAGAAATTTTCCGAGGAGACTAAGTGTTATGACATGCGCCCAAATAGTGCCCATGCACCTGAAAATTCCCCATGCGCCTAAGTGTTCCCTATGCACCTGCATAGTTCTCATGCGCCAATGCCTTAGAATATTTTTTTGAAATTTTGGGAATTATAAAGTGTAGGCTTTGGGATGTTCTCAGGGTTAATGTAAGTTGACTTTATGATGTCATATGTGATGTGATGGATAATTTTATGAGATATGGAATGTATGAGGATGTATGTTATGTATGATGATATGTGATAATGCTATGTATGGTATGGTTATGTTTATATTTTGTTCCTTGTTATGTATGTTTACTTTCCGTGGCTTTGCGTAGTATGATTAATATCAATGAACGTAAAGTAGTATATAATGAAAAGTAGAAGATAATGAAAAGAGGAATATAAAGTATGAAAGAATGCATGCATTAATGAATGATGGAATGGAAAGGCTTGCAAGCAAATGTAAGGAGGTGCACGACTCTAAAATGTCGTTAGCTCAACTATGTGTGGTTTAGCTAACTATAACACCTGGATATTTTTATAGATAGAAAGAAAGAATAAAAGCTATAAAAAAAGAAAGAAACACAATAAAATCCAAGTTGAGGGATTAAAAGTGTCTAAAAGGACAAAAGGTTTCAAAAGTTAGTGTAAAGATGGTTTGGCCGCCCTTGAGCCTACACAGATCATTCTATTCAGATTTTAGAGAGAAAAAGTGTAGAATTTCGGGTTTTGAAGAAAAAGGAAGAAGAAGTTCGAATTCAGGTAAGAATTCTTGGTTTTTAGATGTTCTTGACCGACATATGCCGCGGTCATGTGATTATATGTGTTCGGTTGTGTGTTTTGATGGGTTTTAGGTATTTGAGCTCTTAGCAAATGGGTTTTGAAGGAAGGCATACCCAAAGGCTATTAAGGTGAGTTCTAGAACCCCCTTTTTACTTGTTTTAAACTGATTTGGGCTCGAAATGCATGTATGAAAGTTTTATTTTTTTGGGTATTGCACCCGTATGTTATGTGTGTATGTTTGCAGGTGGGATGTGATTTTGGGTGATTTATGTTGTTATTGTTGTGTTATGTTCATGATTTATTGCTTAAAATGTAAGAACTAAGCTTAGAACATGTTAGATTGGTGTTTGGGATTGATTTAGAATGATTATAGTATAGCTTGACTGCCTATGCGCCTAAATAGTGGTCCATGCGCCCAACAGGTGAATTTGCCTAAGTGTTCTCATGCGCCCAAACCCCATGCACCCAAATAGTATCCATGCGCCCAAGATTAGGCTAAAATTTACTAAGTGTCCAGACGCCCAGAAAGCCCATGCGCCTAGGCACTCATGCTCCTCAATAGTGCCCATGCGCCTAGAATGTTGCATAGAGTGATTAAGTGTTGGCCATGCCCACGTATAGTGCCCATGCGCCTAGAACTTTCCCATGCGCCTAAGTGTTCCTCATGCGCCTGCATAGTGCCCATGCGCATAAGACTTAGAATATTTTTTTTGAATTTTAGGGAAAACGTAAAATGTAGGCTTTGACGTGGGAGGTTCCGAGGGGTAATGTAAGTTTACTTTTAAGGTCATAGATGATGTGATGGATGATGATATGATATGTGGCATGCATGATGATGTGATGTGGATGATGACTGCTATGTCATGTATGATGGTGATGCCTTATGGTTAGGTATGTTTAGTTTCCTTATTATGTATGTCTTTTTTCCATGGCTTTACATGGTATAGTCTTGAATGTAATAGTAAAGTATTATGTAACGTAAAGCGGAAGATAATGAAAAGAGTAACGGAATGAAATAGTGCATGCATTAATGAAAGTGAAAGTAAAAAAAAAGTCTTGCAAGCAAATGTACAGAGGCGCACTACTCTAAAATTCCGTTAGCTCAATTATGTGTGGTTTAGGTAACCTATAAGGATACACACATGGTCTAGTCTTTTGTCTGGCCAGTTGTATACTACATGGATGATTGTGGATACTCACGCTGGTGCTAGTGCCAGGCTATGTGCGTTATGGAATTCATTAATAATCTTCAGCTCAGTACCCGCTTTTTGCATACGTTTGGGGTGTAGTAAACAGATAGTATCTTTGTCGCTTGCCTCGGTGCTGGTGCTAGGCTATGTGCATTATGGAAGTCATTTAAGATCTTCGTCCAGTACCCGCTTTGTGCATATGTTTAGGGTATAACTGATGACAATGATGTGGAAAGAAGTAAAGAATGAAAGTAATGAATAATAAAGGAAGATAATAATGATATTATCTTTGTGTACATATGATGTGTGATCATATATGAAAGTAAAGAATGGTTTTGAATGAAGGTAAAGTATATTTTATTTTAAAACTAGAGCTCACTCAGCAATGATGACTTTTATGTGTTTCTAGTTGGCAGGTAATGGTTGCTAAGGATGGCACGGGTGGCTACTTGGTTCATTTTGGATGGCATCCATTTTGAAAAACGATAATGTTTTTGTATTATAATGTGAACAAATGATGTTTTGTAGCTGTTAACAATGTTGCATTATTTTGCAAAAGCGATTATTTATATATGAAATGGTTTATGTTAATTCCGCTGCAAAGTTTTAATAATGTTAAAGTTTAATGTATGTTTTGTGCTATAATTGGCCAATTGTGAGCGTCCTGAGAACGGGCCTTAAAAGTTGGTATCAGAGCCAAAGTTAAAGCGAAACGGTTTCAAAAGAAACATAAACATAAACTGAAAATGGGACGAAAGGGAAGGGATGCCAGTCCGAGTAGCTGCGTGCCATCACCTATTTTCTTTAATGATAACCGGCATTATGTGCGTATGTTATTTGAGTTATGTGCTTTTAGTAGATCTAGACATTGATGTAGTCAGGACAGGAAATGCTTGGCGTATGAAGAGTAAAGTAAGTGGCCAATCACAACTAGCCACTGTAATTAGGGACTTACTATACTTGACATAAACTGAGCTATTACCTTGAATGACTGTGTTAGTGTTTGAATCTTATAACACGTTTGGAGGATGGACAGTGGTAGATCTTTAAAGGCTTCTTGTGGTAGAGATCGTGGTGGACGTGGTGCTGGACCACTAGCCATGAGGGGAAGCCCTAGAGCTGAAAGGGTGGCTCATGAGGAGCCCGATACCTCTCATCTGGAGGGTGGTGATCAGAGTGCTAATTTAAGAGCCTCAGTGGCTGCTATGGAGGAGGTGCACCAAGTCATGCAGACAATCTTACTATTTGTGGTGACTGAAGTAATCAAGGCTATAAGGGAAAGAGAAAGGAAGAAAAGGAATAGGCCTACGGGTGAAGGGGGACAACCCGAGATTAAGACGGTTGTCTCTACTGATGAAGAGGAAGAGGAAGAGGTTGTGTCTAAGACAGCATGGGGTTTTAACTACGAGGCATTTCAAAGGTGCAAGCCTCCAACCTTTGATGGTAATAGCACTGTTGCTGCTGTTGCTCACCGATGGGTGAGAGAGATAGTGGTTGTACTTGATATCAGCGAGTGGCAAGAAGACCAGAAGCTGAAGTTTGCTATCCACTCGTTTGTGGACTCAGCTCTGTGTTGGTGGGACAATATTGTCCAAGCCGAGGGTAGTCGGGCTATTGGAAGAATGAGGTGGCCATAGTTGAAGAAGCTGGTGATTGAGGAGTTTGTCCTCACTAAGAGATAAACAAGGTTGAGAGGGAGTTGCAGCTAGAGGCGGGAACCATGACACATCAACAATACACCACCAAGTTTAATGAGATGGCACGACTAGTGCCAGATCAATTGGCACCTTAGTCACGAAAGATCAAGAGGTATATTCAAGGCTTACCGGCAGACATTCGCAAGTACCTGATCGCCACCCGGGCGAGTACGTTTAGGTCGGCGGTTGATTTTGCGGGAAGATTGCATGATGAGAGTGAGGTGGTGGTGGCTGAGGTGAGCAAGAAGGATGGTGGTGGTTGAGGTGAGCAAGGATGGTGGTGGCAATCGAAATTGGAACAGGAAGCGGTTTGGACATGGCGGGGCTGCTCCAAACAATAAAAGTGCACGGGTGGATGACTGACGTGTGGTCACATCCGGTGCGGGGTCGAGGAGGTGTGTTAAGTGTGGACGGGAGCATGCTGCGTAATGTAGAGTAGGATCCAATCTATTTCCAGTGTGGGAGATTCAGATATATGGCGAAGAACTGCGGGATAAGGAGGTGTTATACTTGTGGCGAGGAGGGCCACATGAGTCAGGAATGTAAGAAGCCGAGCGCTGAAAGTTTCGGAGCAGGGAAGAAGGCAGTGGTGACTGAGGGATAGAGGGCGAGCGCCAGAGCGTTCACGATGATGCAGGAAGAGGCTAGGACGGACCCCGATATTGTGTCAGGTACGTTTCTAGTAGACCAAACTCTAGCATCCATGTTATTTGATTCTGGTGCAAGTAAAAGTTTTATTCTACTGCTTTCTATGCTAAATTGCCTATTAGTAGTAAGAGTATAGATAAGCCCTTTGATTTAGAAACTACCATAGGTAAGTCTACCAGGATTTCTGAGATGATAGAAGGTTGTGACATGGAATTTGAAGGTTATAAGTTTCCTGTTAGACCATTCATGATGACCTTAGGTGGGTTTGATGTAGTCCTAGGAATGGATTGGTTGGTGGACTACGACATGAACATTGTGTGTCGCAAGAAGATGATTCAATTGATAGCACCTAACGGGAGTGCGGTAACGATTTACGGTGATCGAGCCACTACGATTACAAAAGTGATTTGGATAGCAGTGGCGGGAAAATGCATGAGGCGTGGTTGTGGTGCCTACATGGCCTACGTGAAGGATGTGGATATGCCAACACCACAACTATCCGATGTACCGGTTGTGTGTGACCTTCCGGACGTGTTCCCAGAAGATTTACCAGGGTGCCACTGAACCGCGAGATCGAGTTCCAGATTGATTTGATACCGGGCGCCCAACCCATTTCTAAGGCATCATATCAGTTGGCTCTAACTGAGATGAAGGAACTGATGGAGCAACTACAATAGTTGCTTGATAAAGGGTTCATTAGGCCGAGTATCTCTCCATGGGGTACCCCGGTCTTATTTGTAAATAAGAAAGATGGTCGTATGAGGATGTGCATAGACTACCGCGAGCTAAACAAGTAGACGGTAAAGAATTGGTACCCGTTACCGAGAATTGATGATTTGTTTGATCAGCTCCAGGGTTCGAGTTGATTCTCGAGGGTAGACCTTCAATCTGGTTACCATCAGTTAAAGGTGAAGGAACAAGATATTCCTAAAACAGCTTTTCGCATGCGTTATGGACACTACAAGTTCGTCATTATGAGCCTTGGTTTAACCAACGTGCCTGCTACTTTTACGGACTTGATGAATCGAGTGTGTTGGCCAATGTTGGATAAATCAGTGATTGTGTCTATTGATGATATTCTGATTTATTCGAGGAGCGAGGAGGAGCATGCCAATCACATTTGAGAAGTGTTGGAGATGTTGAGGAAGGAGAACTTGTATGCTAAGCTCTCTAAATGCACGTTTTGGTTATACGAAGTTTAGTTTTTAGGTCATGTATTGAATCCCAAAGGGTTTATGGTGGACCCGAAAAAGGTGGAGGCGGTGATGCAATGAAGTCTCCAAAGACATCATCCGAGATTAGTAGTTTCTTGGGTTTGGCAAGCTAATATTGGAGATTCATTCAAGACTTCTCCAAGATAGCTTCTCCATTGACTAAATTGACCTGTAAGATGTGAAGTTCGTTTGGGATCAAGATCAAGAGAAGGCTTTTGAGGATTTAAAGGTGAGGTTGACTCAGGCTCCTGTCTTGTCGTTACCCGAGGGAAGTGAGGATTTGGTGGTTTATTCAGATGATTCTTACTCGGGGTTGGGATGTGTGTTGATGCAGTGAGGAAAGGTTTAGCCTATGCATCCCGACAGTTGAAAGTTCATAAGGTTAACTATCCTACTCGGGACTTGGAACTAGCATCTGTGGTCTTTGCGTTAAAGATTTTGAGGCATTACCTATACGAGACGAAGTGCACCATATTCACTGACCATAAGTGGTTGAAGTATTTCTTCGAGCAAAAGGACTTGAATATGAGGCAGCAGCAATGGTTAGAGCTCATAAAGGATTATGATTGCGAGATCCATTACCATCCGGGCAAGGCCAATATGGTGGTGGATGCCTTCAGTCAAAAAGAGAGACTCGAGCCAATTTGGGTGAAAGCTTATCAGTTGATTTTGACCTCTGATGTTATGTAGCAGGTCAAGGAGTTTCAAGACGAGACATTGAAAGAGGATCATCTTAACTCTAAGAGGATGAGAGGTCTAGTTTCAGAGTTGGGTGAAGACACGCTCGGTGTTAGAACCCGATTCAGACGGATATGGATTCCTCGTGATGGGGATCTACGTGTGAAGATCATGGATAAAGCTCATAAGACTAGATACTCTATTCATCCTGGTGTGACAAAAATGTATCAATATATGAAGAAAGATTATTGGTGGTCAGGTATGAAACGCGACGTGGCAGAGTATGTTTACAAATAAAGGCCGAGCATCAGAATCCATACGGGAAGATCCAACCGTTGGATATACCGGAGTGGAAATGGAAGCATATCACCATGGACTTTATTACAAAGCTACCGCATACCGCGCGAGGGTATGATGCCATGTGGGTGATAATTGATCGTCTGACGAAGAGTGCTCACTTCCTACCAATTTGCGAGACATACTCATCCTAGTGGTTGGCGGATTTGTTTATCAAGTAGAACACCCATTTGTTGGGGTGATATTGGTCAGAAGGGGTTGGGGAGTAATGAGGTGATTGAGACTATGACTGAGAAACTTGAAAAGATCAAAGCCTTCATGAAGGCAGCCAATGATAGACAGAACTCGTATGCCGATAAAAGACATAGACCAATTGAGTTCCAGGTGGGTGATAGGGTTATGTTGAAAGTCTCGCCTTGGAAGGGTATCATTCGGTTCAGAAAGTAGGGCAAGCTGAGCCCAAGGTACATAGGGCCTTTCCGAATTATTGAGCGAGTAGGAGAGGTGGCCTATAGATTGGAGTTACCGGATGAGTTAAGTGGAATTCAACCAACATTTCGTGTATCTCATATGTCAAGTGTTTAGCTGATGAAGATATAATTGTACCATTGGAAGATATCAAAGTGGATGAATGGCTCAATTATGTGGAGCAACCAGTGGCGATCATTGATCATAAGGAGAAACGCTTAAGGAATAAAGTAGTTCCCCTTGTGCGTGTACCGTGGAAGCACAGGAAGGGATCTGAGTCTACATAGGAGACTAACAAAGAGACGAGGAAACATTACCAACATATGTTTGAGGAATAACAAGTTTCGAGGACGAAACCTATATAAAAGGGGTGGACTTGTAACACCCAGATATTTTTATAGACATAAAGAAAGAATAAAAGCTAGAATAAATAATAGACACAATAAAACCCAAGTTGAGTGGTTAAAAGTGTCAAAAAGGACAAAAGGTTTTAAACGTTGGTGTAAAGTTGGTATGGCAGCCTTGAGCCTACACACCATTCTATTCGGATTTTAGAAAGAAAAGTGCATAATTTTGGGTTTTGAAGAAAAGAGAAGAAGAAGTTTCAATTCAGGTAAGAATTTTTGGTTTTAGATGTTCTTGACCAGCCTATGCCTCAGTTGGGTGATTATATGTGTTCGGTTGTGATTTTGGTGGGCTTTAGGTGTTTGAGCTTTTAGCAAACGGATTTTGAAGGAAGTCATACCCAAAGGTTGCTAAGGTGAGTTCTAGAACCCCCTTTTTACTTGTTTTAAACTGATTTGGGGCTGGAAATGCATGTATGAATGTTTTTATTTATTTCGATACTGCACCCATATGTTATGTGTGTATGTTTGCGAGTGGGGTGTATTTTGGGTAATTTATGTTGTTATAATTGTGTTATGTTCATGATTTGTTGCTTAGAATGTTAGAACTAAGCCTAGAACATGCTAGATTGATGTTTGGGACTGAATTAGAATGATTATAGTATAGGTTGACTACCCATCTGCCGAACGGGTGAATTTGCCTAAGTGTTCCCAGGCGCCTAAACCCTATGCGCCCAAATAGTATCCATGCGCCTAAACCCTATGCGCCCAAATAGTATCCATGCGCCTAAGATTAGGCTAAAATTTACTAAGTGTCCAGATGCCTAGAAAGCCCATGCGCCTAGGAACTCATGCGCTTGCATAGTGCCCATGCGCCTAGAATGTTGCCCAAAGTGACTAAGTGTTGGCCATGCCCCCGTATAGTGCCCATGTGCCCATATAGTGCCCATGCGCCTAAGTGTCCTCATGTGCTTGAAAGGCTATGCGCCTGCATAGTTGTTAAGTGCTCTAAAAGATTAACATGTTGTCTTTATTTGTCTTTTGATATTTTGTAATAGTATAGGGACTATTTCTGTAATTTGTTAGTTCCTTTACTTTTGTTTTCAGTATAAATAGCTTAGATTTGCAGGTATGTAGTAACGAATACACAAGTTATTCGAATATGCTTTTCATACCTGTAATTGTCTTAGCTTGATATGAATGAAAACTGAATTTTATTGATATCTTGTTTTGATTTGATTACTTTGTGTGAAATTCATTGAATTGTGTTACAAATCATCATAGATTTATTCATTTGATCCTATCAAATGGTATGAGTTGGTAAGCTGTTAGTGATTGAGTTTCGTTTTAAGTTCATCGAACTTGAAAACCTATAAATCTCACTGAATCTGTGATTGAGATACAATTCAATTGAAAATTTGTGAATTTCAGTTGTGTTTCATCATCAGAAACATGATTTGAATCATAATTAGTTGATCAATTCATCAAATTCAAGTAAACTGTTGAATTTGTTGTTCGAAAATAGCTTGAAGTTTCGAACTGAAATTTCAAAAATTGATTGATTTGTTGTTGAAATTGAAGAAATTGATATTAAGAAGAATGTTTATCGGCATAAAACTCATCTAATTGAAAAGTTTCAATCGAATTCATCAACATTTGAAGAATTCAGAAGATTTGAGTTTGTTACATTCATTTGAAGACGATGAATGTGTCGCATGAGCTGAGATTGACTGAATTTGTCTAAGTGTTAGACGCATTAACACTGTGTAGATGTTTTTAGTCAGTCGTTTGAGTACTGTTGAAGAGAATCCCAGATGTATCACCTGTGTTAAGTTGATAACTATTCAGACGCTTGACTTAGGATGTTCTTGGGGGTAATGTAAGTTGACTTTTGAGGTCATAGATGATGTGGTGGATGATGATATGATATGTGGCATGCATGATGATGTGATGTGTATGATGAATGTTATGTCATGTATGATGGTGATTCCTTATGGTTATGTATGTTTAGGTTCTTCACTATGTATGTTTATTTTCTATGGATTTAGGTGGTATAGTCGTGAATGTAATGGTAAAGTATTATGTAACATTAAGCGGAAGATAATGAAAAGAGGAACTTAATGAAAGAGTGCGTACATTAATAAAAGTGAAAGTAAAAAAAGTCTTTCAAGCAAGTGTACAGAGGTGCACGACTCTAAAATGTCGTTAGCTCAATTGTGTGTGGTTTAGCTAACCCACAAGGATATACACCGGGGTCTAGTCTTTGTGATTGGCCTGTTGTATCGTACATGGATGATAGTGGAGACTCACCCTAGTGCTGGTGCCAGAGTATGTGCGTTATGAACTCATTTATGATCTTCGGTCTAGTACCTTCTTTGTGCATATGTTTGGGGTGTAGTAAACAGATGGGATCTTTGCCACTTGCCTCGGTGCTAGTGCCAGGCTATGTGCGTTATGGAAGTCATTTATGATCTTCGGCCCAGTACCCGCTTTGTGCATACGTTTGGGGTATAGCTGATGACACTGATCCGGAAAGAAGTAAAGAGTGAAAGTAATGAATAGTAAAGGAAGATAATATTGATATTATCTATGGGTACGTACGAAGTGTGATCATGTACGAAAGTAAAGAATGGTTTTGAATGAAAGTAAATTATATTTTATTTTAAAACTAGAACTCACTCAACAACACTGACTTTTATATGTTTTTAGTTGGCAGGTAACGGTTGCTGAGGATAGCACGGGCAACTACTTGGCTCATTTTGGATGGCATCCATTTTGTATAACGATAATGTTTTTGTATTGTAATACGAAGAAATGATGTTTTGTAACTGTTAAGAATGTTGTATTATTTTGCAAAAGCAATTATTTATATATGAAATGGTTTAAGTTAACTCTGCTGCAAAGTTTTGGAAGTATGATAAACTTTAGCTCAATACCCGCTTTGTGCCTACGTTTGGGGTAAACTTATATGTGGGATCCTTGTCGCTTGCCACGGTATTGGTGCCAAGCTATGATATTTTGTAACACGAAACTACAATGTATTATTTTGCAAAAGCAATTATGATTACATGAAATGGTTTAAATTTATTCCGCTGCAATTTTTTGAAATTGTAAATGTAAATTATATACTTTATGTACGATGATTGCTCAACTGTGAGCGTTCCGGAAACGGGGTCTTACAATTACCTAGAACACACAAGTACAATTACGTGTACACCAAAAGCTTAACAACCCTAGGTAATAAATAAACATGTTGACCCAATGTTTTGGAAAACAAGACTCATTTGACCTAGTTGACCCGTTTGACCCATTGGTGACATGTTAATTAAAATCTCTTTTAATCAACTATAGCAATTCATCATACATGGTTATCATACAAGTTATTCACGTAATCCATACTGCAACCCTTAAATCTCATCATGCACTTCAGGCTAACTTAGGTTATCATACAACGCATGTAAATCAATTCATCATTCTAAACATGTTCATAATTACATTACACTATAGATAACACATTGGGTTTAGTCACTCACAACGTGCCATGTGAAGCCACTCACGACTACACATCCTAAACCCTACCAATCCTACAAAATAAGGGCTGTAGATTCGCATATGTATATGATACCTATCATCACATACCCAAATACAATTCATACAAGTCAATAACCAACTTTGTAATATTCAATTACCATGTTGCATCAAAACTCATAAACTTACACAAAATGCCATACTTGCATATTTCCAAGAACACCTAAATTTTCCCATGGATTCATCAACTAACCAAATGACCCAATTATCATAATATACCACATTAGACATCATCGATGATCACTCTAGCATGCTCCTAACATCCTACTCATGATCATTTCACAAAATCACACGTTTCATATAAATAAAGTTTCCCTTTAAGGAAAGTAGTATTCAAAATCCATATTTTCATCAACTTCAATCCCACATTCATTAATAACATCCCTAATATAGTTCATAACAATCATAACAATTCATCTAACATATACCAATCATCAAATCATAAATTTCAAGAAGAAAAAGTTTATACTTTAGGCAATGTATGAACTATGTGATCAAACCATGAAATTCTTGCACAATCAACATAACTCAACATTCATACAACATAGCTAAGAACCTATCATTATCAAACAATCATCGATTTTAACTTTTCTTCATAATTTTCGAACTAGGGTTTATCAACATCGAAAACCATGAAAAAAGTTGATAAATACTTACCTTTAATCGTGTAGAAATAAAAAACTGGACTTCCTAACACGTTGTAATACTTGAAACCAAGCCAAAATTGACTGATTTTTGTTGTTCTTGATCAAAATTCTCAAAGGGAGAGGGGGTTGGGGAAGATTATGGCCAAAATGTGTGTAGGGGCTAGTGCAACATTTTGTTATTTAAATATGGTAAGTAATTTTTTTAACCGCTTTCAAGTTATATAAATTGTAAAACTAGTTTTTTAACATTTTTTAATCATTTTTCATATATTATTACTAAAACTTAATATACCAACTAATAACATACAACAAAAATTAATAATCACCAATCATAAGCATTTTGTAATCCACATAGTCATGTTATAATACGAAAACCATAAATAACACTTAACGTAAATGAATCACATAATCACATGTTAATAATCAAAATTATTAATTAGATTATTATCTGTTAATCATAACTATTATTAGGTCACCAATGTTCAACGACAACTGGTATGTGCTCATGACATGTGTATGCAAGATTTAACGGAATTAACGGAGTTTGATAACGGAAAATTACTGGATGTCACATACGAAGATAAGATTGTTGCTCTTCATTAGGTCTCTCTCACTACTTGAACATCAAAAAGTTAAAATTACCTAGATATATCATGATCACATGTAGTGAAATACTATGCTTACTTTTATGATATATGGCATGTTATTGACTTGGGATCCTGATTTTAGTACATTAAAGACGATTGAAGTAAACTAATGTGCTTAAGCAACTATAGAATCAGAAGATTCGATACACTTTTGGCATACATCTTTAGCCTACAAAGTTTTGCTTAACTAATAGATAGTAAAAATCGAATGAAACGAAGTCAATTTCTTGTAACAAGGCTAAAATGAAGAAGTCACCGTGAGTAAAAAAGAGCCTAACCCTATCAATGTCAGATAATTAGAAATATCAACAATCATTCCATCTAGAAGGCATAGTTCCTACTACCAAGATGTACTTAAGCAGACAACATCATACGTATATTGGCCTCCTTCGTTGACTTAAAACAACGATTATAACATACCCAAATTGACAATGATGTAGTTGAGAATACAACATGCAAACTATGATTGGCTTGAACACTTGATATGTAGCTTGCTTGAATCATATCCCCGTCATAAGTTAGTACCTCTTGACCGTCTCTTCCTCAGTAGCGGCTTTAACACTTTTACCATATATGACCGTGGGTTTTAGAGCCATTGTCATCAAGGTTGGTTCTATGTACTCCTTTAATGCAATCACCGATGCAGCAGTGATTACCACTCCATGCTATCATCCACACTGCTTTGGCGACAGAACTGAAACACCATCGTCTTGGGATGAGAATGAAACCTTAGCCCATGACATTGTCTTCGAACTATCTCTCTCTCTCTCTTCAAACTTCTTCCTCTGTTGTGACTACAAAGATCAGAAGGCGGAAGACGTGTAAAAGGATACCGAAGGACGCATGTAAAAATTGAAAGACATGTGGATACCAAGAAAGATGATGGAATTCCAAAAATGTCCTATTACTATTCATCGCATTTGTTTTTAATGATAGGATAATTTGTAATTATAATTATGCTTAATATATTACTTTTCATGAACTCAATTAGTAACCCATACCAATTAACCCATTTTACCGCCTTAATGGTTGTGTGATGGGTGTAAAATAACGATTACCAATTTGTGTTTTTTCTACAAGTGTAAGCTACTTTGGCTATCTTACGTATCATGATTTTTAATTGTATTAGCATGCCAATTGTTGGATGTTTGCTGACATCTTAAGATTCCTCCGGCCACTAAAGCTTTAATGGAGAAAGATTCGTTAGCCCTCTCAATATCTATTATACTGTAAATGTAAGTGTTAAAATAAAAAAAATTTATTTTGTTTTTCCCTCATATAGTTAGAAATAAAACAGATCCATCCAATTTATATATAAAAGATCCATCCAATTTTATTAACGACATTAGTGCTTTGATATCCATTTTAACATAAACACTGTATTAATCAGATTAAGGGCATGCACATAGAGTGATACAATGTAAAACCTAAGCTTGATGAATTGGAGGTGGGCTTAAGGGGTACTTGTCTCTTTGGTGTGTTGATTAGGAAAAGAGAGTAGAGAATCATCCTTTTCATTGTCACCAACTTCCACCTTCACATCCGGCATCAACGGCCATAGCCCTAAAAATTAATCTACATCTTGAACATTAATATTTAAACCCTTTGAGAAATTATTTTTTTTAATCATGAACACCAACAACCTAAAACTACTTTGGCAGATCTTTAAACAAATCACATCCAATAACAGCACACGTGGTGAAACTTTAGTTCCACCTTCACCTTCAACGTCAATAACCTTTTGCACCTTTTTTGCACTCCAATCGCCTTCAGCCTTGCCTTCTCATCACATGTGGATTGTTTCTATTGTTTTTGAAAAGGTTTACTAGTTAAGGTGTTAGGAGTGGGTATAGAGAGAAAGAGAGCAGCTGGGGAAAGAAAGGAAAAAATAACCACATGTTGTACATAGTACATGTGAGGCTGTAAATTACTATTACCCAAGTTACAAATGTGATAGTTTATAATGATACACTTATAACATTATTATACGTACGTGCTTGAACCTTGCTTAGGAGAGCATTCACCTTTAGATCTTTTATAAGTGAATCGAGGCGCATAGGCACTATTGGGGCGCATAGGCACTATTGGGGCGCATGGCCTTCTGGGTGCACGGGGAACACTTAGACACATGGAAAACTTCTGGGCGCATGGGCACTATTGGGACGGATGGCCCAACACTTAGTCATTCTAGGCAATTCTAGGCGCATGAGTGTCTAGGTGCGTGAACACTTGGTCAAATTCAGTCATTCTGGGCGCATGGCTACCATTTGAGCGCATGGGATACTTAGGCAAATTCTCACCGTTGGGTGCATGGGCCATATCTAGACGCATGGGCAGCCAACTCAAACTACTAACATCATAACCAATCCCAATCATTAATTCGTCATGATCAAAGCTTCTTTCTAACTTTTTAATCATCATATCATGAACACAACATCATCATACATAAAGAACACCCAAAATCATAATCCATCCACATTCACACATACACATTCATATGGGTATAAACCCAATTTTACAAAAAACATTAACACATGCATTTCCATCCCCAAATTTAGTTAAAACATATAAAAAGAGGGTACTAGAACTCACCTTTTCCAACATTCGAGTATGACTTCTTCAAACCCATTTTCAATTGAGTTTAACCGCCTAAAACCCACCGAAAACACACACACCCGAACACATAAACACACATAAGCATACAATCAAGGCATAGGACGGCCAAAAACATTTAAAAGCACCAAATTCTTACCTTTAATTCGGTTTTCTTCTTCTTCTTCTTCAAAATCCCGAATGCTCTACTCTTTTTCTTTCTCTCTCTAAAAGATCCGAATGGAAGTTTATGTGAATAGCAAAGTGGGCGGCCATGCCCCACTTTTGTACAAAATAATATAAAATTTTGTACCTTTTACACATCTAACCCTTCTACTTGCGTTAAATTGTGTTTTCTTTATTTTATTCATATTTATTCCTCTTTTATCATTTTTAAAAATATCCGGGTGTTACAAGTCCACCCTCTATATAGATATCATCCCCGAAACCTATTATTCTTCAAACAAATGTGGGTAATGCTACCTCATCTCTTCTTTAGTCTCTCACGTAGACTCGGATACCTTCTGGTGCTTCGACTGTACACGCACTAGGGGAACCACTTTATTCCTTTGTCATTTCTCCTTATGATCAATGATCGCCACTTGTTGTTCCACATAATTGAGTTGTTCATCTATCTCGATATCCTCTAGTGGTACAACCATGTCCTTGTCAGCTAAGAACTTCCATAGATGAGATACATGGAATGTCGAGTGAATTCCACTTAACTCATTAGGTAACTCCAACCTATAGGCCACCTCTCTTACTCTAGCAATGATTCAAAAATGCCCTATGTATCTCGGGCTCAACATAACCCTATGACCTACCTCGAACTCAATTGATCTATGTCTTTTATTGGCATATGACTTCAGCCTATCTTTAGCTGCCTTCATGAAGGCTTTAATCTTTTTGAGCTTCACAGTCATACTCCCAATCACCTCAATACTTCCCAAATCCTTCTAACCAATAAAATAGGTGTTCTACATCTCCTACCGTATAGTATGTCATAAGAGGGCATACCAATGCTGGCTTGATAACTATTATTATATGTGAACTCAGCTAACAGTAAGTAGACATCCTAACCTCTTCCAAAATCAATGATGCATGTCCGAAGCATATCTTCTAGCATCTGAATGGTCCCTTCCAACTGACCTTCTGTCTGTGGATGACAAGTCGTGCTAATGTGTAACCTCATCCCCATCGCATCATGAAATTTCTTCCAAAATTTGGATATAAATTGAGTATCACGATTAGAAACAATAGACACTGGTACACCATGATGAGCTACAATCTCCTTGATGAATAGATCCACAAGTCTCTTCGAGGAATACGTTTCACGGATCGGTAGGAAGTGAGCACTCTTCATCAAACGGTCCACTATCACCCATATAGAGTCATACCTTTCGTTTTACGCTGTAACTTTGTGATAAAATCCATGGTGATATGCTCCCATTTCCACTCCAGTATATCTAGAGGTTGGATCTTCCTGTATGGCTGCTGATATTCGTCCTTGACTTGCAAGCAAGTAAGGCACTTACTCACATACTCCGCTACATCGCGCTTCATACCCGACGACCAATAATCTTTTTTCATATCTTGATACATCTTTGTGGCACCGGGATAAATTGAGCATCAAGTCTTTTAGATTTATGATGAACTTCCTTTAAGCTCGTGTAGTCTGTGAAGATTATGCATTTCGTCCCGTATAGGTAGTGCATTTAAATCTTTAGTGCAAAGACTACAACTGCTAGCTCCAAGTCATGACTAGGATAATTAACCTTATGAACTTTCAACTGTCGGGATGCATAAACTATAACCTTCCCTTCTACATAAACACACAACCCAACCCCGAGTACAAAGCATCCAAATATACCACTAAGTCCTCGCTTCCTTCAGGCAACGATAAAACTGGAGCTTGAGTTAACCTTGCCTTTAACTATTTAAAAGCATTCGCTTGAACTTGACCCCATACAAGCATCACATCCTTGCGGGTCAATTTAGTCAATATGGAAGCTATCTTGCAGAAGTCTTAGATAAATCTTTTATACTAGCCTACCAAACCCAAGAAACTATAGATCTCGTATGGCATCTTTGGAGTGTTCTATTGCATCACTGCCTCCACCTTTGTTGGGTCCACCATAATCCCCTTAGGATTCACTACATGACCCAAGAACTGAACTTCGCACAACCAGAACACGCACTTGGAGAACTTGGCATACAACTTCTTATTTCTCAATGTCTCCAGCACCTCTCGAATGTGACCGGCATGCTCCACCTCGCTTTTTGAATAATTTGACAAACTTGATTCATCAAGTCCATAAAAGCAGCTGGCATGTTTGTTAAACCAAAAGAAATAACAAGGAACTCGTAATGTCCATAACACATGAGAAATGTTGTTTTAGGGATATCTTGCTCCTTCACCTTTAACTGATGGTAACCACATCGAAGGTCTATCCTTGAGAACTAATTCACACCTTGGAGCTAATCAAACAAGTCATCAATTCTCGATAATGAATACTGATTCTTCACCATCAACTTATTCAACTTGCGGTAATCAATACACATCCTCATACTACCATCCTGTTTCTTCACAAACAAGACCAGAGCACCCCATGGAGAGATACTTAGTCTAATGAATCCTTTATCAAGTAACTCTAGCAGTTACCCCATCAAACTCTTCATCTCAATTGGAGCCAACCGATACGGTGCCTTAGATACAAGCTAGGCACTAGGTATCAAGTCGATCTAAACTCGATCTCACAGTTCGGTGGCACACCTAGTAACTCTTTGGGAAACACCTTTGGGAAATCACACACAACTAATACATCTAACAGTTGTGGTGTTGGCATATCTACATCCTTCACATAGTCTAAGTAGGCACTACATCCACGCCTCATACACTTTCCCGCCACTGCCATCGAATTCACTTTCAAAATCGTCGTAACTCGATCACCGTAGATTGTCACTAGACTTCCGTCAAGCGCTGTAAGATTAATCATCTTCTTGTGACGCACAATGCTCACCTCGTAGTCCGCCAACCAATCCAATCCTAAGACTACATCAAATCTGCCTAAGGTCATCACAAACAATCTAGCAGGAAAATTATGACCTTCAAGTTCTATATCACATCGTGAAGGTCCTAGCGCTAGCTTTCTGCCGTTCAGTCCCGGTTGTCTTCTTCGCTTCGGAACTCTCAACCCTCAACATCTTGTAGTCCCTTCTTATGTGGCCATCCTCGCCACAGTTATAACACCTTCTCATCCTGCAGTCCTTCACCACATGTCATGTCCTTCGACACCAGAAATAGACATTATATCACATCCTACGTTCTCCTGTGTTCTCTTTCCCACATTTACCACACCTCTTTGACCCCACACCAAGTGTAACCACACATCGGTCATCCACCCTCGTAACTTTGTTGCTTGGTGTGGTCCCGCCACATCCAAACCTCTTCCCACTCTAGTTCTGGTCACCACCACCCTTCTTACTCACCTCAGCCACCACCACCTCCCTTTCATCATATAGCCTACCCACCAAATCAACCACCGACATGAACGTGCTCAGTCGGGGCGGCTATCATGTTCCTACGGATATTTGCTGCCAAACCCTGAATGTATCTTTTGATCTTCTGTGACAAGGGTGACACTTGATCCGAAACTAATCACGCCATTTCGTTGAACTTGGTTGTGTATTATGGGTGTGTCACAATTCCCGCCTCCAGCTGCAGCAACTCCCTCTCCACCTTGTCCAGCTCTCTATGAGGACAAAACTCCTCGATCACTAGTTTCTTCAACTCCGGCCACCTCAATCTTCGAATTGCTCTACTACCCTCGGCTTGGACGATATTGTCCTACTAGCACAAGACTGAGTCCACAAAGAAGTGAGTGGGAAATTTTACCTTCTGATCCTCCCTGCACTCGTTGATATCAAGTACAGCTTCCATCTCTCTCACCCACCGGTGAGCAGCAACAACAATGCCACTGCATCAAAAGTCGGGGGCTTGCATCTCTGAAATGCCCCATAATTACAGCCTACCTCAGGCACAGGCTCTTCTTCCTCCTCCTCGTCAGTGGAGATAACCGTCTCAGACTCCGATTGCTCTGTTCCTCCTGAGGGCCTATCCCTTTCCTTTCTTTCTCTTTCCCGCACAACTTTGATTACTTTAGTAACCACAAACGGTAAGATACTCTACTTGACCTGGTGAACTTCTTCTACAATAGCCTTCACCGAGAAATCGCACCAGCTCATCTTTATAAACATTAACATAATTACATTACTCAATATCTCTATTCACACCAACAATTCATCACGGTTACATAAGTGTAATCTAAATTAGGGTAACAGCCTTACTTCACTCAAAGAATCACCAAAAGTCTCAACCAGTCTTTATCTATCTTTATCTGTCTTTATTTATCGTTATTATGTTAAATTTATCATCTTCTAAAACCTAAAACTGATAGTCAATTATGAGAGTTATTGAGTAGGCTTAGTGTATCCACGGATTGATACTCGGTTCTTACCAACACTATATTACTATATGATAGGTACACTTGCCTTTTGTGTGTGTGGTTTATTATTAGTAACAACCAATTAAAACTGAATCTGTGCGATAAATCTTTATCAAAATATAGATACTCTCTGCATGCATCACACGGCTTGGATGATATTGCCCCACCAGCACAAGGCTGAGTCCTCAAATGAGTGAGTGACAAAGTTCACCTTCTGATCCTCTAGCCAATCGTTGATATCAAGTACAACTTCCATCTCTCTCACCCACCAATGAGCAGCAACAGTGATGCCATTGCCATCGAAAGTCAGCGCTTGCATATCTGAAATGCCCTATAATTATAGCCTCGTGCTGCCTCATGCACATTCTTTTCTTCCTCCTCCTCGTTAGTGGAGACAACCATCTCCGTCTCTAGTTGCCCTCTCTCTCCTGAGAACCTATTCCTCTCCTTCCATTCTCCTTCCCGCACAGCTTTGATCACTTCAGTCACCATAAACGGTAAGATCGTCTCCATGACCTAGTGAACTTCTTCTACAACAGACTCTTTCACTGAGGCCCTTAAGTTAGCACTCTCATCACCACCCTCCGAATGACGGGTATTGGGCTCTTCATACGCCACCTCTCCAGCTCTAGGCCTTCTTTTTGTGACCTGTGGTCCAGCACCACATCCACCTCATCCTCCACGACCTCCACCATGCGAAGCCTTAGAAGATCTACCACCGGCCATCCTCTAACACACTATAAGATTCAAACATTAACACGGTCATTCAAGGTAATAGCTCAGTTTATGTCAATATACTAAGTCCCAAATTACAGTGGCAAGTTGTGATTAGCCACTTACTTTACTCTTCATGCCTCAAGCATTTCCTATTCTCACTACATAAGTATCTAAATCTACTAAAAGCACATAAATGACATAACATGCATATGCAATACCAGTTAATCATTAAGAAAACAAATTGATGGCACACAGCTACTCGGACTGGCATCCCTTCCATTTGTCCCATTTTCAATTTAAGTTTAGGTTTCATTTGAAAATATTAACCCATTTCACTTATACATTAGCTCTGATACCAACTTGTAAGGCCCCATTCCCAGGACGCTCACAGTTGGACAATCATCGCACATAAAACATATAATTTTACATTTACAATTTCTAAAACATTGCAGCGGAATGTATTTAAACCATTTCATATAGTTATTATCTCTTTTGCAAAATAATTCATCATTGTTAAGTTACAAATATCACAGTTTGCATTGCATCACAAAAACATTATCATAGGATGAAATGGATGACATCCAAAATAATCCAAGTAGTTGCTCGTGATATCCTCACCAACCTTACCTACCAACTAGAAACACATAAAAGTCAGAGTTGCTGAGTGAGTTCTAGTTTTATAAAATAAAATACTTTTTCTTTCAAATAAAACCGTTCTTTACTTCCATACATGATCATACATCATACATACACGTATATAATATCATTATTATCTTCCATTACCAGTCATCACTTTCCTTCGTTCATTCTTTTTGGACCAATGTCATTAGCTATACCCCAAACGTAGGCACAAAACGGGTTCTGGGCTGAAGTTTATCAGACTTCCATAATGCACATAGCCTCGTACCAACATCGGGGGAAGCGATAAGGATCTCATACATAAGTTTACCCTAAAGGTAGACACAAAGCGAGTACTGGGCCAAAGTTTATCAAACTTCCATAAAACACTGTAACACCCCGAAAAGTCAAAACGAGTCATCAGGGATAATGGGCTTAATTAGTGAGTATTTAATAAAAGAAGGAAATGGGTTATGGGCTAAATTAGGCTTATGGGCAAGAGCCTAAGTGATTAAGGGCCTATAATCAGCCCTTTTACCCACCTAACCAGCCACCATCTCCCTCATTTGAACCCTAGCCTCCTAAATTCATAGGGAGACAAGGTAGAGAGATAAAATGAAGAAAACTCAAGATTTGAAGCTTTAAAGGTTAAGAGATTGAAGATCTGGGTGTTGGAGTATCAAACTATAAGAAAGGAGCAACAAATCTAGGTAAGAATCAGCTTTTAAACCCTTCTGTAGATCAAACCTAGATTCTTGGGTTTTGGGTTTTGAAAAAGTTGCAAAGAATCACATAAAGGTCATATTTTTACGTATGAAAACATGTAACAAGCTTAGATATAGCCTCATGGTTGATAAACTAAGAGATTGGACGTAAAAAGTTGTGATTTTGGGTCAAAAACGGGCTGGTTCGTAATTTTTTTGCGACTTGCAAAACTGTCTGTGCATCTAGCGAAAATGCATATTCAAGCTGCGAAACTATGGGTTTTCTACGAAACTATAGTTTTGCAGGTAATTTTGCTGCCATGGAATTCCAATGAAAGTTAGGGGCAACTACCATGCGAAACTAGTAGTGAAACTATCAGCAAAACTGGCAGCGAAACTGTTAGCGAAACTAATAGCGAAATTGCCAGCGAAACTACTTTTCTGGCAGTGAAATTAGCAGCGAATTTAGGCAGAAATTAACTCCTTTAAGTGTTAACTTATCTACAGGATGTGTAGTGTGATCCTAGCCTAGAAAGCTTAGTTTAGAGGTTACTTACGGGGTCCAGGTGATTTCTAGATCCCCTTATTTATAAGTTTATCCATGCTTTGGGGTGATTATGCATACTAAATATACGTTTTTAAATGACCAAGAATTTAAGAGGTTTTAATAGGAAGATTGATTTTTCTATAAGGAAATGTTTTAAATAAATGTTTAAAAATAAAAAAATGCTGCGCTGACCTGGCAGCCTGGCCCCAGCCAGGGGTGTTGCCCCTTGGACCCCGCTAGAGGCTGCTGCCTCTTGGACCCCGTTGTCAGGGGCTGCTACCCCCGAACCCCCGTTGTTCCGTGGAGGATCAGTTATGTTTTATGTTGACTACTACTTGGCATGTTGTGTACTTATTAAGTTAAGTATTATATATAAAAGTGGAAAATGATATTATTGGAAAGTGAAACTTAATGAATGTTGCCCCCAAGCCCATTTGATGATGAAAAGTCTTGCAAGCACTATGATAGACTTCACTTACATGAGTCTGATATACGATGATTGATCTAATTCATGAGCTGGCTATGTGCCTTGAAGTGGGAATCAACTGTTGGGGATTAGTTACCATGATGATGTGTACCGACAGGGATTGACATTCATTGTTGATCAACATGAAGCTATTGCTTTGTGCAATCTCGTTTATGATGAATTGAAAGTTAATGAAAGACTGAAAGATAATGAATATGCATATTATGATGCAAGAAATGTTATGTATTATGATGTATGCATGGTCATTATGATGGGTAAAGTTTATATTTTCTTATAGTAACTAAAACTAGAACTCACTTAGCAAAGCTGACTTTTATGCATAATAGTTGGTAGGTAAATTGCTGACGTTGAGGATGGCACCTATGGGCTACTTGGAGAACTATGGATGGCATTCCTGTTTGTGAAATCTTTTATTGTAATTCAAGAAAAAGTACTATGTTTTATTTACAAACGAAGGACAAATGTATGAGTACAATATGATTTCCAAGATTTACATGAATGTCTAATTATTTTTTCTACGTTGTTTTGTTGTTAAAATGATTTTATGCTATGATTAACCAACTCTGAGGCTTCCCGGGAATAGGGCCTTACACGCACATAGCCTGGCACTTGTACCGGGGCAAGGCATCCATTCATTCATTAATTCATTAATGCATGCATTATTTCATTCATTACATTCTTCTTTTCATTATCTTTCCGCTTTTCATTATATACTACTTTACTTTTGTTGTTAATAAGCATGCCACGCAAAGCCACAGAAAGTAACATACATAACAGGGAACATCAACATAAACATAACCATACCATACATAGCATCATCATACATAACATACGTCCTCATACATGCCACATCGCATAACATCATCCATCACATCACATAAGATATCATAAAGTCAACTTACATCACCCCTAGGAACATCCCAAGTCAAAGCCTACACTTTACCTTTTCCCAAAATTCAAAAAATATTCTAAGTCCTAGGTGTTGGGTTTGTTGCATGTTTATCAAAGATTGTTTAACCATTTAAACAAAAACTTAGCGGATATATAGAGAGAGATAAAATGAGTTTTAGTTGCTGAAAATAAACCTTTTATTAACCAACAAATCAAACCCAAGAATAAGGATCATGTATGTGAAAAGAAATGCTATCAAACATCACCGACCATAAGTTGTTCATAGAATACTACCTTTCTAAGAACAAGGAGATTAGAGATGAATGTTAGATGAAGAGATAATGTTCTTGAATGAAATCCTCCAAAGAAGAAGACCTCATGTTTGTATACCCACAAGCTTCTTGCCAAACACCTAACTAATTAGGAAGTTGTACACCAAAACCCACTTCTGTAGATACATATGTACCTAGTTTATGAGCTTAATATAAAATGTATTTCATGTCTTACATATATGTAACAGAATGGGTATGTTGGAGCATATATAGTGTGTCCGTCGCTTGACGAATAGTCTAGGCTTAATGTAATACACCTGATATGTTGTAAACACATGAAACTGGGTCATTCGTAGGAGCATATGCAAATGAGACTCAGTCGTACGACTGAGCCATGCTAATGGACCAGTCGTGCGACTGAGAGATGCGAGTGGGACATTCATAACACTGAACCATAATTATGGTCCAGTCGAACGATTGAACCATATGCATGGTCTAGTTGTATGATTGAACCATACGCATGGTCCAATTGCACGAATGGGCCCAGTCGCATCTAATATAGCCCGAGGCCTATATATACCAGTTTTAATATGTAGAGAGAAAAGGGTTTGGAGAGGAGTCTGCCCAAAGCCTAGGGTTGCCGGATGAGAGGGGAGATCATGCTCGATCTCCCCTTGCCAAGAGTTTTGATTCTTATGTTGTGATGAGCTTGTAATCATTAGGTTTTATCAATGAAACCATTAAATTATAGTTCATGTTATTGATTGTCTCTTGGTTTTTGCTGTTGTTTATCCTTTTGTCAAGAAGACGCTTAGATGTCTACCGATCCAGCTGACTTCACAATTGGTATTCGAGCTGGTTACTGCTAAAATGATCTAGCAATCATTCTAGCAACGTGAGCTCTTGATTTCTGGATCGAATTCAGGTTTTTTGACGTTAAACCCACTTCGTGTTCTTCGTGTTTTGCTCAGATCTAGTTACGTGTGTTGTTTCTATGTTAAAATCAAACTCGAAACCACGTTCCAATCACCCCTGCGAATCTTATGATGTCTATGTTGCTTCAGTTCATGTAAAATTCGTAAGATTAGGGTTTTTGGCAGCCCTGGGCCATGCGAATGGACCATTCATACGACTAGACCATGCTAATGGACCATTCGTATGACTGGACTAGTCATATGTTCAGTCGTGCGACTGGACCAGTCGTATGTTCAATCACACAAATGAGCCATCCACATTGACTCATCCACATTTGTTCCAGACCAAAAAAAAGAGTTTGGAACTGCCTCTTGCACAGATTTGAGGATAAGCAAAGCATATTCACCTTGAGGTTCTTTTGTCAAATAAGTTCGATGTATACCCCATTATTCGTCAGACTTCCAGAATAGGTGAATGTAGTTGGAACACGAAAGAGAGAAGAGAAGATGTCAACAGTCGATGCTGATTTTGTGGGGTAGTCAGGAGCATCTGACTATTTATGGGCCAATCAAGTTATATCTATCTGCACAAAGAGGATTCTCATTCTTAAGGGGAATCCATGCTTAGAGAAATTGAAGACGCAATCAGAAAGTGATGATGTGAGTCGGTTCTGAATGATGAATCTGAATGCATGTTGATTTGGTTGAGATTGTCAGCTGTGGATTGGAACCCTTACCTTTTGCCCAATACACCGTATGAAGACGCCAAGAGAGCACAATGTCTATATATTGGGATATGGTGAATTTCAGGGGGAATTTCTGTAGGTGTTAATGTTAATCAAGTTAGCCAGTGTGAAGGTTGAAGCAATGGAAAACTATTCATGTCATTATTTGGAAAAATCAGTCATGTGGGGATCTTGCTGCTATGATGGTGTTATGCAAAGTAAACAAAAGCTATTGTGCCTAAATTCATTTTCAGGGATACTGTAGCAACCTGATGGATCAACAACATTGGCTAATATGGGTTTTCATTTGATTCTATTGGAAACTAGAGCAAAGATTTACTGAAGATTGTAAGAGGTGTTATCTACTATTCGCAAGCAACGTACAAGGGGGAATTTGATGGAGCATATATAGTCATATATATTGTGTCCGTCGCTTGACGAATAGTCTAGGCTTAATGTAATACACTTGATATGTTGTAAACACATGAAACTGGGTCTTTCGCAGGAGCATATGCGAATGAGACTCAGTCGTACGACTGAGCCATGCTAATGGACCAGTCGTGCGACTAAGAGATGCGATTGGGACATTCGTAAGACTAAACCATAATTAATGTCCACTCGTACTACAGTCGTACGATTGAACCATATGCATGGTCCAATCGCACGAATGGGCCCAGTCGCATCTAATATGGGCCGAGGCCTATATATACCAGTTTCAATGTATGGAGAGAAAAGGGTTTGGAGAGGAGTTTGCCCGGAGCCTAGGGCTACCGAATGAGAGGGGAGATCATGCTCGATCTCCTCTTGCCAAGAGTCTAGATTCTTATGTTGTAACGAGCTTGTAATCGTTAGATTTTATCAATGAAACCATTAAATTATAGTTCGTGTTATTGATTGTCTCTTGGTTTTTGCTATTGTTTATCCTTCCGTCAAGAACAGGTTCGGATATCTACCGATCCAGCCGACTTCACAGGGTATGAATGAAATATATTGTATTTGTGATTCTTATAATGTTTAATATTTCATTGATTAATGTGTGTTAACGCATATTGAACTAACTATATAGGTTTGGGGTTGTTTGCATAGTTCTTAGTCAATAATGATTGAGAAACGTGCTTAAGCTTAATCATGTGAAGTTCTCATGCGAATGGACCATGCTAATGGACCACACGCATGAAAACTTCATGCTAATGAACCATTCGTACGACTAAACCAGGAGACTGGATTAGTCGCACGATTGTAACATGAGATTGACTCAGTCGCACGATTGTAACATGAGATTGACTCAGTCGCACGACTAAATCCTAAGTCGTGCGGATGGATCAGCCGCATGCTTCAATCGCACGACTGAACCATGCAAATGGTCCAGTCGCACGAATGGAAAACCCTAACCTATAAATACCACTTAATTCGTGGAAAAACATAACAATTTGAATACCTACGCACTAAATTGTACCCTAGCCGTCTAGAGACTCAAGAACACTTGTTCCAAGTTCATAGATGGCAGTAAATCGTCCTACTATCGTTCTTGACGTTTAGTTTTAATCTTGGATTGATCTTACTCGCGTTCTAACTGATTGGATCGCCAATCAAATAGGATTCTGCACTATTTGAGATGGTATACATGTAAATCCGTTAGTACTCCGTACCGTACACCGTCCTAACAACTTCTTCTTGTTCCTTCTTTCAAATCTGAATTTTCAGCCAAAAAGGAGGAAGAGAGGGCTGCAAAACGTGAGTGAGAGAGAGTGTGTTTTTGGTTAAGTGTGAAATGGGTTAAATTATTTTATTAAAACAAGACATCGATTCCCAAGGAAGACCACTAAAGGGCAGCCGACAATGGGGTTTTTCCCTCCCATTTTATGTAAACTTTTCACACTCAATAAACTCATAAGTTTATAAAATTAAACCCTTTCAACTTTATAACTTGAACACAGTCTTATTTGTTATGATTAAAGCTACTTAAATAATAATACAAAATTTTCTCATGAACAAACTATCCATATAATTTGTTTTATTTTAAATGCAATAATTTAGAAAGCCCATTTTCTAAATTGGTGTCAATATTTATTTTTTTGATCAATCAACAAATAAATACTTATTGGTGTGTGTTTAGCTTGTTATTGGGTATGACCCAACTTGGATCATAACGTACTAACCACATCAATCTTGTATGTGTCTTGGGCATATAAGATCCAACAATCTCCCACTTGCACAAGATTCATAGAAGATTGATGCAAGCAGTAAATACCGCCTAACAATGGTTTACTACCCTTGATACCTATGACTAAGAGCCATTCAATAACATCTTCCCCTTCAAGTACCTTACTCAAAAATGTTTTAGGTGAATTAATTATCTCTCCTTTTGTCACAGATGTCATGCTAAATCCTGGAGAGATAGAGTGATCATTCTCCTTTGATTCAACTTTAGCAGGCCTTAGACATCTTACTCTCAACGAATAAGAGGGAAAAATCCCATCTTGATTACATATGTCTCTCACAATCACCTCGTATTATACCTGAAATCAACCTTATGTACTGCCATGTTTCAGAATAGCAAAGAACTAAGTCAAAGTATAACATTAGGTGAATATCAAGACTCAATATGTATCTCAACTCAAAGGATACCAAATGATAATCACCTTTACTCAAATTTACTTATGATCAATCAAGAAGATTCCACGTTGTATTATTTGAGATGCGGGTCAGTCCAATATTTGTATCACACAAATATTTATGAACCTTGGCAGCAACCTTTTCTCTATATTTATCCATATGAATATCCACAAATTCAAGTTAATAGTAGTCTTACCCTCATACTTGTTCCCACAAGAATGAATGACTATGGATGTTTTGAGTAAATAATTTACTCATGGATTTTTAAACATGCAAAATAGGAACATTAGTTGAAACATTATAATCAAATAATTTATTCAAGTAATAAAAGGTTCCAATATCCAAATACAAAATTAAAGATCAAAATATAGTCACTAGAATATTGAAGTCCCATGGCACAAGTATGACCTTCATGCTTTGCCTTTTCAAGGAGCTTTGTGAGTGGATCCGCAATGTTTTGATCCGTGTGAACTTTGCGAATACATATCTTTCCCTTTACAACTTCATCCCTTATATAGTTGAATCTCTGCTTAATGTGCCTAGTCTTTTGATATGCACAGGGTTCCTTGATTTAAGCAATCGACACCCTCATTATCCCAAAGAATTTCTAGGGGGTCCTGAATGGAAGGGACCACCCCTAGATCGGAAATGAATTTCTTCAACCATGCAGCTTCTTGAGCAGCTAATGAAGCGGCGATGTATTCTGACTCTGTAGTTAATAATGCCACCACATCTTGCTTAGAGCTCTTCCAAGAGACTCCTCCTCCATTTAAGATGATATTGTATCCTGATTGTGATCGTGAATCATCCTGATCAGTTTGGAAACTCGCATCTGTGTAACTTTTTACCACGAGTTCCTCCTCACTACATCCATAGATTAGGAACATATCTTTAATCATCCTTAGGTACTTAAGTATGTTCTTCATAGCCATCCAATGACTATTTCCAGGATTTTGCTAGTATCGGCTTGTCATGCTCAAAGAGGATGACATGTCCGGCATAGTGCATATCATTTCATACATGATGGATCCTATAGCAGACGCATATGGGGTTCCCTTCATTTTATCTTGCTCATCCTTTGAGCTTGGAAATTTAGTCGTACTCAATACCGTTTCTCTTTGAATACATACCATTCCTTAGAGATTTTGATCTTGAACCTTTTTAAGATCTTATCAATATGTGCACTTTGATTTAAACCTATCAACCACCATGATCTATCCTTATAGATCTTTATTCCCAAAATATAGGCGACTTTACCAAGATCCTTAATGGAAAAATAGCTTCCAAGCCAGCTTTTTACACCTTCCAAGGTTGGAATGTCATTTCCATATTGTAGGATGCCATCAACATACAATACTAGGAAAGTGATGATGCTCCCACTAGCTTTCTTATACACACATGCTTCATCAGTGTTTCTAATGAACCCAAATTTGATTACCTCTTCATTAAAATGGTGATTCCAACTTATTGATGCTTGCTTCAATCCATAGATTTATTTCTTTAACTTGCATACTTTGTCAGGATGTTTTGGATTGATAAAACCTTCAGGTTGAACCATATAGACATCTTCCTCAAGGTATCCATTTAGAAAAGTGTTTTTGACATCCACTTACCAAATGTTATAATCATAATGAGCAGCTATGGCAAATAATATCCTAATAGACTTTAGCATTGCAACCGGTGAGAACGTCTCATCACAATCAACCCCTTGAGTTTGAGTGAAACCTTTTGCTATAAGTTTAGCTTTTAATATCCAAGTTTCCATGCATAACAGTTTTCTTCTTGAAAACCCACTTACTTCCAACTACCTTGGAGTTAAGAGGTGGCTCAACCAAGTCCCACACTTGCTTGTCATACATGGATTGCATCTCAACGTTCATGGCTTCAAGCCATTTGTCGCAATCCAAGTTGGATATTGTATCATGGTATGTGGTTGGTTCATCGGAATCTACCACATAGCATCCATCCATGAAAAATCCATATTTTTCATGTGGACTACTAGTTCTACCTGATGTGCAAACGTTTTGTGTGTATTGATCAACCACTTGATCATCCTCGACATCCTCATGTTAAGTTCTAGTGTTAACCAAACGTGTATCGGGTTGTGGTTCTTGATCCTCCTCAAGATCCCCTGTTCTAGTGTTAGCTCCTTCCATAAGGAACTTAGCTTCTAAGAACTCAACCTTCTTGGAAACAAACTCCTTTTGTTCCAATGGATCATAGAAGGATATCCAATAAAGATACACTTCGTGGAATGGCTTTCTAACTTATTTGAGGTGGGAGTCTGAACATAAGCCTCACTTCCCCACACCTTTAAATATGATAGAGATGGAACCCTTCCATGCCATATTTTAAAAGGTGTCTTTTCCCACTTTCTTTGTTGGGGCCATATTCAAAATATAGGCCGCAGAGAGCAAAGCGAAACCCCAAAATGATAGAGGCAATAAGCTTCTAGCCATCATAGATCGAATCATATCCAGTAGAGTTTAATTTCTCCTCTTGCACACACCATTGTGTTCTAGTGTTCCAAGTGGAGATAGTTGTGAGACAATCCCACAACTTGTAAGATGATCTCTAAAAGCATCACTTAGATATTCACCTCTTCTATCAGTGCGGAGAATTTTTATTGACTTGTTAAGTTGATTTTCTACTTCATTCTAGAAGGTTTTGAACATTTTAAAAGCTTCATCTTTGTGTCTTAACAAGTACACATACCCATATCAACTATAGTCTTCGGTAAAGGTAATGAAGTACCTTTCATTGTACCAAGTCATTGGCTTAAAAGACCACATACATCTGAATGTATGATACCTAATAATTCTTTTGCCCTTTCGGTTTTGCCACTAAAAGGTGACTTAGTCATTTTGCCTTGTAAACAAGATTCACATACATCAAATGAATCATATTCACTTGCTTTTAAAAGACCATTCTTTTAAAGTGTTTCTATGTGCTTCTTGTTTATATGACCAAGATGGCAATGCCAAAAATAGGTGTCACTCAAATCCAATTTGAGCTTCTTGGTGATGGTTTGGTACAATGAGCTACCATATAATGTGTTTTCACGAACCAATTCATAAATACCATTTATAGGAATATCTTTAAAATAAAATATCTCAGTTAAAGAAACATGAATTTCATTTTCAATAAATGTCAAAACATAACCATATTGTCTTAATTGGGCAACTGAAATTATGTTCCTAGTCAAACTAGGAGCATACAATACATTGTTCAAAATTTCTTCCAAACCATTTGGAAGCTTCAAGATGTAGTCATCTTGGTCTTCAACTTGAACTTTTTTCCTTTCCCCATGAGGAGGTTTACATCCCCTTTCTTGAAGTCCTTACTGTTGGGTTTTTGGACCATAATTAAAGTAGTTTAACCTTTTAAACTTGAAAACGCAGCGGAATATATCTTTAATATTATCATTTGTATTCTGAAAATAAAGGTTCATATCATGACAATAACAAACCCAAAATCATAAGGATCATATATATGTGAAATAACTAGCAAACAAGTAAACAATAACAACCATGGAACTACCTTCCAAAGCTGCCAAAAACGTTTGATGAAACACCTTCCAAAAGGGCTGCCCAAAACGTTTGATGTGGAGAAGGAGATGAAGTCTTGAAGGACCAAAACACCAAAGAAGATGTCCTCGAGCTTGTATACCCACAAGCCTCAAGCAAAACACCTTTGTTGCTAGGATTTTCACACCAAAAATCGCAAGAAGAAGCTGCAGAAAAACCCTTTTTTCCAGCCTTGTGTTTCTTCTAAGATGAGAGAAAAGAAAAGTCTTGCATGTATGAGAGAGAAGAGGAAAAATGGGAGAGTGTGTCTTGTTCAAGTGGGTGTAATTTTTCTAGGCAACAAAAGACCAATACATGCCCTTAAGGGCGGTCGAAAGTCCTCTTTAAAATGGGGTTTCCCCCATTTTAAACACCCACTTAATTGTGAAATAGTTACATTATTAGTTATATAATTAAGCTCTTAATTATAAAACTTAAACACTATTATTTTTTGATGTTATTTTAACCAACTTAAATAACATTATAAATAATATCCATGAACAAAATATCCATATAAGTTGTTCTTTCTCACATACAATTTATTTAGAAAACCCATTTTCTAAATTGGTGTTATTATTTAATTGCATGATCATATCATCAATTCAAATACATATTGGTATTTGCTAAGCTTGTTATTGGACATGACCCAACTTGGATCATAACGTATTAACCACATCAATGTTCTATGTGTCTTGGGCATAAAGAAACCAACAATCTCCCACTTGCACAAGATTCATAGAAGATTGATGCAAGCAGTAAATACCGCCTAACAACAGTTTACTACCCTTAATACGCATGACTTAAAGCCATTCAATAACATCATCCCCTTCAAGTATCCAACTTGAAATGATTTAGGTGAATCAATCATTTATCCTTTTGTTACAGATTTCATGTTAAATCCAAGGAAACGAAATGATCATTCCTTGTTGATTTAACTTAATCAGGCCTTAGACATCTTGCTCTCAACGAATAAGAGGAACAAATTCCATCTTGACTACATATTTTTCTCACAATCACCTCATGTCACACCTGAACATAGCCTTATGTACTGTCCATTATTTCAAAGCAGTGAAGAACTAGCTCAAGGTATAACATTTTGGTGAATATCAAAACCCAATATGTATCTCAGGTCAGAGGATACCAAATAATATTCGCCTTTACTCAAATTTACTTATGATCAATCTAGAAGATTCCATGTAGTAAAATTGAAATGCGAGTCAGTCCAATATTTGTATCCCACAAATATCTATGAACTTTGGTAGCAACCAATTGCTCTATATTCATACCTTATGAATATCCACCAATCCATGTTCATAATAGTCTTACGTTCATATTTGTTCCCACAAATATTACCAACTACAGATATTTAGAATAATAAACATATTCATGGATATATACATGCTAAAAAGGAACACAATCTCAAAATATCACAAATATATAAAGAGTTAAATGTTACATTGTTCCAAATTTTTAAATACTAAACAGATCAATTCCAATCACTAGAAAATCGAAGTCCTAAGGAACAAGTATGAATTTCATGCTTTGCCCTTTCAAGGAGCTTCGTGAGTGGATCCGCAATGTTTTGATCGCTGTGAACTTTACGAATAGATATCTTTCCTTTTTCAACTTCATCCCTTATGTAGTTGAATCTCCGCTCAATATGTCTAGTCTTTTGATGTGCACGGGGTTCCTTGATTTGGCAATCGCACCCTCGTTATCACAAAAGATTTCTAGGGGGTCTTGAATGGTAGGGACGACCCCTAGATCAGTGATAAATTTCTTTATCCATGCAGCTTCCTGAGCTGCTAATGAGGCGGTTATGTATTCGGACTCTGTAGTGGACAACGCTACCACGTCTTGTTTTGAACTCTTCAATGACACTGCCCCTCCATTCATAATGAAGACATACCCCGATTGTGATGGAGAATCATCTCGATCAGTTTGGAAGCTCGCATCTGTGTAACCCTTCAGAACGAGTTCCTCTTCACCCGACCTGTATATTAGAAATATATCCTTAATCCTCCTAAGGTATTTCAATATACTTTTTACAGCCATCCAATGGCTGTTACCTGGATTTTGTTGATATCTACTTGTCATGCTTAACGCGCATGACACGTCCGGTCTAGTGCATATCATCGCATACATGATGGATCCTATAGCAGACACATATAGGATGTCCTTCATTCGATCTTGCTCATCCTTTGAGCTTGGACATTGAGATGTACTCAATATTGTCCCTCTTTGAATAGGTACCATACCCTTCTTAGAGTTTTCCATCTTGAACCTTTTCAAGACTTTATCAATGTATGCACTTTGATTTAAACCTATTAACCGCCTCGATCTGTCCCTATAGATCTTTATTCCCAGAATATAGGCGGCTTCACCGAGATCTTTTATGGAAAAACAACTTCCAAGCTAGGTTTTAACACCTTCCATGGTTGGAATATCATTTCCAAAAAGTAGTATGTCATCAACATACAATACTAGAAATGTAATTATCCTCCCACTGGCCTTCTTATATACACAAGCCTCGTCAACGTTCTTGATGAAACAAAATTTCTTGATTTGTTCATCAGAATGTTGATTCCAACTTCTTGTTGCTTGTTTCAATCCATAGATTGGCCTCTTTAACTTGCATACTTTATTAGGATGTTGTGGATCGACAAAACCATCAGGATGAACCATATGGATAGTCTATTCGTGATGTCCATTAAGAAAAGTGGTTTTGACATCCATTTGCCAAATCTCATAGTCATAATATGCGGCTATGGGTAACAATATCCTAATTGACTTTAGCATTGCCACAGGTGAGAAGGTTTCATCATAATCAACTCCTTGAGTTTGAGTGAAACCTTTTGCTACAAGTCTTGCTTTGTAAGTATCCAAGTTTCCATGCATATCGGTTTTCTTCTTGAAAACCCACTTGCATCCAACCAGTTTGGAGTTAAGTGGAGGTCCAACCAATTCCCAAACTTGGTTGTCATACATGGATTGCATCTCTACGTTCATGGCTTCCAGCTATTTGTCACAATCCGAATTGGACATCGCATCATGGTATGTAGTTGGCTCATCGGAGTCAACAACATAGCATCCATTCATGAAAAATCCATATCTTTCAGGTGGAATGCTAACTCTACCAGATCTGTGAACGTTTTGTGTGTATTGATCAACCACTTGATCATCATCAACAACCTCTTGTTGATTGCTAGTGTCAACCAAACGTGTATCGGTTTGTGGATCTTGATCCTCATCAAATTCCACTGTTCTATATGTTATTCCTTTCATAAGGAATTTAGCTTCCAAGAACTCTGCCTTTCGAGCAATAAATACTTTTTGCTCTGTTGGCTCAAAGAAGTAGTATCCTATACAGTCTTTGGGATATCCAACAAATATACACTTAGTGGATCGACTTTCTAACTTGTTTTGGGTGTTTAGCTTAACATAAGCTTCACAACCCCATACCTTTAAATATGATAGAGATGGAACTCTTCCATGCCATATTTCAAATGGTGTCGACTTCACTTTTTTGGTTGGGGCCATATTCAAAATACAAGCCACAGAGAGCAATGCGAAACCCCAAAAAGATAGACGTAGTGAGCTTATAGCCATCATAGATCGAACCATATACAATAGGGTTCTATTTCTCCTTTTAGACACACCATTATGTTGTGGTGTTCCAGGTGGAGTAAGTTGTGAGACGATCCCATAACTTCTTAAATGATCTTGAAAAGCCTCACTTAGGTATTCACCTCCTCTATCCGAACGAAGAACTTTGATTGTTTTATTGAGTTGATTTTCTACTTCATTCTTGAATATTTTGAACATTTCAAAAGCTTCATGTTTATGTGCCATCAAGTACACATAACCATAGCGACTATAATCGTCGGTAAAGGTAATGAAGTATCTTTCACCATTTCTTGTCATTGTCTTAAAAGGTCCACATACATCCGAATGTATGATTCCCAATAAGTCTTTTGCGCTCTCGTTAGTACCACTAAAAGGCGACTTGGTCATCTTGCCTTGTAAACAAGATTGACACTTTTGTTTTCAAAAGATCATTCTTTTGAAGCGTTTGAACCATTTTCTACTTTCATTTGTTTTCAAAAGATCATTCTTTTGAAGCGTTTGAATTCGATTCTTGTTTATGTGACCAAGAAGACAATGCCAAAGATATGAATCACTTAAACCCATTTTAAATTTCTTGGTGCTTGATTGGTATAATGAGTTATTATAGGATGAATCATCATGAACCAATTCATAGATACCATTAAAAGGCATTGCCTTAAAATAAAACATATCATCCATACAAACATAAATACCATTGTTTACAAACTTTAATTCATAACCACATTGTTTTAAAAGGGAAACAGAAATTATGTTCCTAGTCAAACTAGGAGCATACAAAATGTTCTTGAGAACAACTTCCAAACCATTTGAAAGTTTCCAAAATGTAGTCTCCTTGGGCTTCAACATCAACTTTTGCTCTGTTGCCCATGTAGAGACTTGTGTCTCCCTTCTTGAAGTGTTTCTTTCTTTTGAACCCCTGCAACAAATTGCAAATATGAGTTCCACATCCGGTATCCAATACCCATGTGTTAGAAGAAATAACATTTAAACCAATATGAATCATAAAAGTTGTACCTGAGGTTTGCCCAGCATCCCTCTTGTTTATTAACTCTTTGAGATAGGTGGGACAATTCCTTTTCCAATGACCTATCTCACCACACTCAAAGCATGGATCGTTCTCCGTTACCTTAGGTGTTGGACCAAAAGAACCAATGAGCCTGATCAGAAAAACCTCTAAGTCCACAGACATTACAACTGCTAAAGAAGATCACAACAGCTGAAGACATCAGCTGATTACAAGGTCTGAAGACAAAGTTTGAAGACAAGATCTGAAGATTTCTACTAAAGACAAAGTCTGAAAGTAAAGTACTGAAGACAAAGTCTGAAAGTGAAGTGCTGAAGACAAAGTCTGAAGCTATCAGCTGAAGACAACGTCTGAAGTAAAAGTCTGAAGAACAAAGACTAAAGACAAAGACTGAAGACCAGAGTCATCAGTAGTTGTCATAACAACTGAAGTTATTAACTTCAGTAGTTGTGATGGTTTTCCTTTTTTGTTGGACCAAAAGAACCAATGAGCCAAGATCAGAAAAACCTCTAAGTCCCACATGGTATCATAACAACTGCTGAAAGCTTCATCAGCAGTTTGACAAGTGCTGAAGACTTCAACAGCTGAAGATCAAGTGCTGAAGACTTCAACAGCTGAAGAACTAAAGTGTTGAAGTACAACAACTGAAGAACACAAGTACTGAAGCTGAACAGCTGAAGAACACAAGTACTGAAGCTGAACAGCTGAAGAACACAAGTGCTGAAGCTGAAGTTCAAAGTACTGAAGTACAACAGCTGAAGAGTTTACAAGTGCTGAAGATCAACAACTGATGTACAAAGTTTGAAGACAAAGACTGAAGACATCAGCTGATGATATCTACTGAAGTCATGAGCTGATGAAACATCTGAAGTTCAAGTCTGAAGACCAACTACTGAAGTTTCAGTAGTTTGTCACAACAGCTGAAGAGTACTTCTTCAGTAGTTGTGATATCAGTAGTTTTATATTTTTAGTTTCAGTAGTTTTGTAAAACGACTGAAGAGTTTGTTCTTCAGTCGTTGTAGTTTCAGTAGTTTTATGTTTTTCAGTAGTTATAACAACTGATAACACTTAGCATTTTTGTAAGGAGATGTCAGCTGTTTTGACATCTTCAGTAGTTGTGTTGCAGTTGTAATAAATCTGTTAGATGTCACTATCAAGTGACATCAGCAGACGTCACATCTCTTATATAAGAGATGTCGACCTAATTGTAAGTGTGACATTCTGTTACCACGAAAGCGAATATTGAATGAAATATATTTGCAGATATTCTCTCTCTCTATAACCGTCTTGTTCTTTATTGAATATCGTTTTGTTCTTGTGAATCGACTAATTCATTGTTTGAATTCCGCTGCTATACTCGTTAATCAATCAAACATAGATCACTGATCCTAACAAGTGGTATCAGAGCATGGTTAATCATTGATCGATCTAACAATTGATCATTGAAACTGCTAATTGATATCTGTGTTTGATTGAATTAGCGTATTTGCAAGAACTGGTTATAGATTATTGAATTTCTGCCGCTTTCGTTCATTTATTTTGAGATCTTCTGGTTCAATTGGTTGTTGCGTTTTGTTCTAAATTTGTTTAGCTTAACCGAATTTGATTGAATCTGAGATGACGACTCCTTCTAATGATCCTCACAATACCGGTTCCTCAACCAAGCCTCCGATGCTGGTTAGGACCGAGTATAACATATGGCAACGAAGAATGCTTCATCACCTGTCTGTTAACAGTTCAGGTTGTTGGACATCTGTGGTACATGGACCACATAAGCCTATGGTGAACAATCCGGAAACCAATCAAATGGTTCCGAAGAAGAAGGAACAATACTCTGATAAAGATCGGAACCTATTTGAGATTGATGCTAAAGCCCATGGAATTCTGGCCATGGCACTGCCTAATGAAATCTATTCAGGGCTTATCCATCATGAAACTGCTCATGATCTCTGGAATGCCCTAAAGGAACAATTCGGTGGCACAGATGAGGTCTTAGAAAACAATAGAGAGATCCTTGCCCAACAATATGAGACATTCTCTCATAGGAAGGGTGAGACACTGACTCAACAGTTTGAGCGCTTTTCCTGCTTGATATCTGAGCTGAAAATGGTGAAACAGGAATACACCAATAGCCAGATGAACAACAGATTCCTCAGATCACTGCCTGAGAGATGGGACACATACACTATTGTCCTACGCTCCAGTGCAAATCTGGATGGTCTATCTCTCACCCAACTTCATGGGAAACTGCTTACATTTGAAAAAGAGATAGAGCAGAAGAGGAAACTGTCCTCATCAGGAAAGCTCACTGATGACTTTGTACCAGGGAATACTGCCTTGGTTGGTCATGAGTCAGAATATGCTGCATCTAAGAGCAATTATGATGAGCATATAGATTTCTCTTCAAATAGTTCTGATCATGCATTTGTTGGTATTGAGAGTCATTCTGGCAGTAATAGTGACAATTTATGCTTCATCATGGATGATCTGAAAGGAATTGCTGATGATGATCTAGAAGAGATGGATATTCTGAGCCAGATGGCACTGATTAAAATCAGATCTCAGAAGTTCTACAAGAGAACTGGCAGGAAATTTCCTGGACTCTCTGGCAAAACCAAAGTTGGTTTTGACAAGAGTAAGTTGAGGTGTCACAAATGCCAAAGGCTAGGACACTTTGCAAGAGAGTGTAGATCAACTGGATCTAACTCTTCTGCACCCTTTGTGACTTTTCCTAGTACTAGTCCACAAAACAGAGGGCAACATCCTGCTGGTTCTGGTCATTATTCACATCCTAGATCTCCTGCATACTTTGTTCCCCAGGGTCAAATGTCATATCCTTATCCCTGCTATTATGTGCCTCAACCAATTCTGTTCAAGCTCCAATTGCACAACTATCACAAGCATTGCCTGAACCACAGCCTTCCCAATCTCATCAACAAACTCAACCTCAACACACAGCTTCTTCACCCCAGGAGTTGTTGACTGGAGCAGTTTACCAGATGACTTGTCTGGTCATGAACAACTGTTCTCAGGTGCTGGTCAACTTGGTGGTGAAAGTCCATTTGGAAATCTAGCTCTTATGGCTTTGGATTCTGCTAATACTTCATCCTCTAATGCCTCTACACCAAAGGTATCACAGGTATCCTCTGAGGCCAAAGCCAAATTATGTTCTGACACATGCATAGCAGCATTTGCATCTATTAGAGAAGCAAATGTAGCTTTAATCAACAAGAACATTGAGCTAGAACAAATAATTTCCAAAAACAAAGCTGAATTTGAGTCTGTGCTTAATGATAAAAATGATGAGATTTACAAACTGAAATGCCAAATAACTGATGATAAGGCTAGGGAAAAGATACTTCTAGAGAAGTATAAAGATCTCAAAGAAACCCTTGCAGTTACCCAGGTAGAGTGTGATAGATGGGTACAATCATGCAAAGGTTTTGAAATGCTTCTTAGTAAGCAATCTGCTTCCAATGTGAAGTTTGGCATTGGTTACAATCACATTGCTCCACCTACAGATTTTACTCCAAGAGCAGAGGTAGAATCTGATGGTGAGAGTAATAACCAATCCATCTCATCATGTGATCTACTTTCTGATACAGCACAATCAAAAGTAGAAGTCAGCATCAAGCCCTCTCAGAACCTATCAGCTGATGTTGATGGTTCAAATGCTGACACTCACATGATCAATGAGTTGATCAACTCAGGAGTAAATTCTGAAAGTCCTGAAAGGACTAGAGAGCAGGATTTAACACCTGAAGTTCAAACTCCAACTACTGCCAGTACTGAAGAGAAGAAAACTGTCAGTAGAAAGAGTTTGAAGACTACTAAAGAGGCAGTCAAGAAAGCAAACAATGCTTCCAAAGCACTGAAGAACAAGTCTTCAGTTGCTTCACCCTCTTTAGTTGATGATCAACCTAAGATGAAGAAGAAACCATGTGAAGTATGTGGTTTGTTCAATCATCTTACAGATGATTGTTGGTACAAAAGAGGATCCAAACTCAAACATAAAGAGGAAATTAAAGAGAAAATGGTTAAAATGCAAACTGAGTTTGAAGCCACATTTGTATCAGCAACATCAAATCCTGTAACCCTTAAGTCCATAAAGAAATCCAAAAAGGAAGGGGTTAAACAGGTAACAGCTGAGATTGCTCAAAAGAAGAAGGTGCAACATAGGAACTTATCAAACTCCAATGCCAATGTGTTTGAAGAGCTGTATTCCCTTCCAGTCAAGTGTATCAGGAGTGATAATGGAACTGAATTCAGAAATCATACACTTGATGACTTTTATCTCTCAAAGGGAATCAAAAGGCAGTTTAGCATCCCAAGGACTCCAGAACAAAATGGAGTAGTGGAGAGAAAGAACAGGACCCTTATTGAAGCTGCAAGGTCCATACTGGCTGACTCTGGTTTGCCACTGACCTTTTGGGCTGAAGCTGTCAACACAGCTTGCTATGTGCAAAATAGAGTTTTAGTAAATCAGAGGTTGATGAAGACTCCATATGAAGTTCTCCATCACTTGGCTCCTCTAATTTCATTTTTCAAAGCATTTGGGTGTCCCTGTTTTATTCTCAACACAAAGGATCAACTCCATAAATTTGATCCTAAGGTGGATGCAGGGTATTTTGTTGGTTATTCATCTACTTGCAAGGCATACAGAGTCTTCAACTGCAGAACAAAGATAGTTGAAGAGACTTTGCATGTGAAGTTTAATGAATCTCCTTTGGACAAGATTCCACAAAACCCTGTGAAGTTGTTTGATTTGGACATGAATCTCCTTTGAAGTTTAATGAATCTCCTTTGCATGTGAAGTTTAATGAATCTCCTTTGGACAAGTTTAATGAATCTCCTTTGCAATATGTTCCTTATCAACCTCCAGCTGTTGCAGATCCTGTGGATAAATCATCTTCTGCAGCATGTCTTCCACCTGGTGGTATTGATGATGATGATGATAATATCAATACTCACCTATTCAAGTTTAGCGACCAACTGCCTGTGTCTGCTAAATTTGATATTCCTGTAGCTTCAGCAGTTCCATCAACAACAAATGCTGATGAGATCTCTGTTTCCTCTACATCTTTTGAGTTACCATCTAATTCTTGGTTTCAAGAGTCTACATCAACATCTGTTGCTGCTGAAGGTTCTACAAACACTTGCACGGATCTCATTGTTTATCAAGAACTGAAGAATCACCCCATGTCTCAGATTATTGGTGATATCAATGCTGGTGTTTCAACCAGAAGTCAATTGTCTAACTTCTGCTTCTATGCTCTCTTCATCAGTCAGCTAGAGCCAAAGAACTACCATGTTGCTTTGCGAGACAATGGATGGGTTGAAGCTATGCAGCTTGAGCTACTTCAGTTCAAGAAACAGAAAGTGTGGGAACTTGTTCCTCTTCCCCCAGGTAAGTGTGCAATAGGCACTAAATGGGTGTTTAGGAATAAAACTGATGAAAATGGGCTTATTGTTAAGAACAAGGCTAGACTGGTTGTACAGGGGTTTTCACAAGAAGAAGGTATTGACTATGATGAAACCTTTGCCCCTGTAGCCAGACTAGAGGCAATCAGATTGTTCTTAGCCTATGCTGCATTCCACAATCTTAAAGTTTTCCAAATGGATGTCAAAAGTGCATTTTTATATGGTAAAATAAAGGAAGAAGTTTATGTGTGTCAACCACCAGGCTTTGAGGATAATAAACATCCTGAATGGGTGTACAAACTTGATAAGGCTCTTTATGGGTTGAAACAAGCTCCTAGAGCCTGGTATGAGACACTCTCTACTTTTCTTCTTAAGAATAATTTCACTAGAGGCTCCATTGATAAAACTTTGTTTATTAAGAAGGTGGATCAGCATAAGCTACTTGTTCAGATTTATGTTGATGATATTATTTTTGCATCCTCTGATCCCCAGTTGTGTGATGATTTTACAACATTAATGAAAAAGAGGTTTGAAATGAGAGCAATGGGAGAATTACAGTTCTTTCTAGGCTTGCAAATCAAACAAAAGGCTGATGGAACCTTTATTCATCAGTCAAAATATACAAAAGACCTTTTGAATAAGTTTGATTTACAAAACTGTAAGCACTGTTCTACTCCCATGTGCAACACCACACAACTGGATGCTGATCAGAAAGGTAAAGTTGTTGATGAAACGCTTTACAGATGTATGATTGGGTCCTTGATGTATTTAACAGCTTCTAGACTAGATATTATGTTTGCTACATGTGTTTGTGCTAGATTTCAGGCTGCTCTTAAACAGTCTCATTTGATTGCAGTCAAGAGAATCTTTAGATATTTGCAAGGTACACAATCTCTGGGTTTATGGTATTCCACTAGACACTCTTGCAAATTAGTTGCTTTTTCAGATAGTGACTATGCAGGGTGCAAGTTAACTAGAAAGTCAACTTCTGGTGGTTGTCAATTCCTAGGAAACTGTTTGATTTCTTGGCAGAGTAAGAAACAAACATTTGTTGCTACATCAACTGCTGAGGCCGAGTACATTGCTGCTGCAAGTTGCACCTCTCAGGTACTCTGGCTTCAGAACCAACTTCTGGATTATGGCATTACAGAGACTAAGACTCCATTATTAATGGATAGTGCTTCAGCTCTGTGTATTGTCAAAAACCCAGTCCAACACTCTAGGACCAAACACATAGAGATTAGACATCATTTTATTCGGGATTGCTTTGAAAAAGGTCTGATTGATCCTAAGTTTGTGCCTAGTGCTGATGAGCTTGCAGACATTTTTACTAAGCCTTTGGATAGTTCTACTTTCCAAAACCTTGGGTTAAGGCTTGGTATGCTGCAGCTAGAATAAGTGACAACTACTCATGATTTCAGTAGTAATTACTAGTGATCATTGGTACCCATGTCACATATAAGTACTGATGAGTCCTTTCACCTTCAGTAGTGTTATAACTACTGATGGCTAAATGCCTCACAAGTACTGAATTACTTTATTTGTTCCAAACTACTGATGTAGTTACAACTACTAAAATCAGTATAAACAGATAAGTACTGACGTCCTATGAAACACCTGAAAATCAGATGCAAAGTCTGATGAGTAAGTGTTGAGGACAGTATGAAACAGCTGAAAGGCTATGAATTGACGAAAACTACTGAAGAGAACTTTCTCTTCAGTTGTTTCAACAACTACTGTTTCATTCTAAACAACTGAAGCAAAACCATGTCTTCAGTAGTTTTATAACTACTGATGACTAATACCAAGTCTTCAGCTGTTTACAACAACTGATGACAAAACCACTGTCTTCAGTAGTTTCACAACTACTGATGACAAACACCAAGTCCTTAGTTGTTTCATCATCTGAAGTCAAAACCACGGCTTTCAGTAGTTTTATAACTACTGATGCCTAACACCACGACTTCAGCTGTTTCCACGTCTGAAAGGATAATACCATGTCAACAGTCATTTAAAACTACTGATGACTAACACCACATCCTTCAGTCGTTTTCTAACCCGTACCCTATAAATATCCTGACCTAATCCTTCAAAGCTTCATCTTCTTCAAACCTAACGTTCCTCTCCAAAACTGCTCTCTTCTAAATGGCGTCCATGTAAATTAAACCGCGACACAACTGTGTAGCCTACCTTACTAAATCGCCTGTCTGGGCTAAGTTCGATACTGCTATCGATCTTATGGTTCAGTCCCAATAAAAAACGGAATTTCTTCTCAATCCCATTCTACATGCCGAATCCCTCCAACAGTTTTGGATGAACGTTACCATCACCACTGGAGAGAACAATACAACATCTCTCCGGTCGGTCGTCAACAACAAAGAAGTGGTCATCACTCCAGCAATACTTCGCCAAACTCTACATCTGGATGATGCCATTTCTCCTGCTGGATATCCCAAGGGCACCACTGATCTATCCTTTGCCCATCATGGATATCAGGGCAATCTTAGTGCCTCCACTATCATGAAGAAACATTTCCATGACACTGAACGCCTAATTTTACACATTGTGAATGTATGTTTGGCTCCTAAGACTTCGTCTTGGGATCAAATGTCAACAAAGTGGCAGCAGGTAATGTATTCTATTCTTGAGCAACAGCCGTTAAATTTTCATAAATAATATTTTCGGAGCTCAAGGATATGGCTCAAAAACTAACTGCTAACCGTTGGATATTATATCCACGGTTCATAATGGCCATCATTACAAACCAGCTTCACGCTGAGGGACTTGTTGGCCTGGGAGTCCCTGCTACGGATGTTCTGCCTGAAGTATACTCCCGGCACAACTCTGACCACACACACAAATTGGCTGCCAAGCTGCGCAAACCCACGCAGCTGGAACCCACAGCCACCACCTCCAAATCAAAAGTCCCCACCAAACCCACCAAAAAGAAACCCAAAACGGCTACTCAGGGAAATGAGTCCCCTGAGGATGCCCCTGCAACACAAACGCAGGAGATATCCACTGGTCAAAACCCCCTAGTGGATATAAGGACTCTTCCAGCTATAGCCGCTCAGGATTCCTCTCAACAGGAGCCTGCAGCAACCACACAAGGGGTACCCACATATCTGGGATCTTCCTCACTTGAGGGGATTGCCATTGAAGAGCACTATCCTCCCCAGGTGCACACTGTTTCTATCCCTTCACCCCATGCAACCGCCCCTCACAGCCCAACATTGATCGTTGCACAAGTGCTGACTCAATTGCACTCCTCACCCCCTCCCCAGATACCACTTACTACTGGGAACACCTCTACCATTGAGGGGGAGGAACAAAGTGCAATTGAGAACCCACAGCACAGGGGTTTACCAGTTCTATCTCCTGGTGTAGATAGGGAGATTAGAATATCTAGCGAGGCTGCCACCTCTTCTGAATCAGCACATGATCAGACTGAGGCTGGTAACATTGCTAAGACCTCACTAGAGGCAACAGCTGATGATGGACATCGTCCGGAGGCTGGAAGTCCCCAGTACCAAGAAAAAGGGGCACATGCTACAACTGGTCTACACCTGCTCCAAGCAGGAGGTCAGGTGATTCAGCTTCTGCTGATGACGACCTGGGCTTTTTCTACGATGATCTTGCCCAGAACACAATCCTTGAGGAGGAAGTAAGTAGGCTGCAAAACCTACTTGACCAACTCTCACAAGGAGAAAGACCACCTGCCTCCACCAACCCACAGATGGCACCTTCAGTTGAAGGTTCTCCAAACACTGAGCCACTCCCAACAACTCAGCCACCTGCCTCTGCTTCTGGCACTATTTCTCAGGAACAGAACCCTCCTGAACAAATAGTTGCTGTCCTTCAAAATTCCCTCCCTCTCATCACACCCATAATCACTGACATTGTGACTAAAGCCATTGATGAGAGGCTTTCCTCAACTTTACAACCCTTGATTGATGCTGCTGTGCAAAAGACACTTTCTGCGGTACAAACCCCTACCACCAATGCATCCAAAAAGGGGGAGAGTACTGCAGTGAAAGAAAAGAAGAGGAAAAGAACAGAGGATGAGAAGGCCCCAGAGCAAGCTCAAGAGGTGGAAAAAGAAAGGCAACAACTGATCACCTATAAACGAAAGAAAAGTGCTGATGATCAACCTACTGCTGAAGAAAAATCCTTGGAAGAGCTGGTAAAAGATGCTGATGATACACACAGCCGATCCATGGATAAAATCATTGAGCAACTCTTCAGGCAAGGTTTTGATACAGCCACATTGGATAGTGAAATTAGGAGGTTGAAAGTGCAAGAGATTCAAACCCGATGGGCTGGGTATGATGCACTTGAAAAGGAGAGATTGGAGATCATGATCCGCTTCATTGCCAAATACTTAGGAAGATCTTTGATGGAGATTCGCGCGTGGACCAGAGATAGAATTCTGGCTATAGCCACCAGAATCTGTCTGTCTGAGCAATTCCACAAGGGGATTATCATTGAAGCCCTTGATGAGGCTGGGGCTGGTAAAAGGTTTGAAATGGCAAGACTTACAAAGGCTAAACTCACAACAAAGATGCTGGAACAACCTTCCCTTCCACCCACTCAAAAACAGCCTACTTCTCAAATCTCCAAACCAATCTCAAAGCCCAAATCCAAACAACCACAATCACAACCCACAAAACCAACTCCCTCACCATCTAAACCAACAGCCGATGATGCACCTAAGAAGAAGAAGAGAAGGGTGTTGAGGCTAGAAGAAGAAGAAGAAGAGGATGATGTGGAAGAAGATAGGATGCCTCTGTCTGCAGTCCTAACACTGGCGAAAGCCAAACCTATGCCCATCACTCCCACCTCACAGATGGATGTTGTGAGAGTATCAATTGAAGAAGAGGAGCAGCAAAAGCTTCATGATGATGAAATGCTGAAAAGCATTGACAAAACCTATGCTGCCTCCTCATCAATTATCAGCATGAAGAAAGAAGCTCTGAGATTGTACACTCTCGCCAACACATTTCAATATCAGAAGGAAAGGGTGAGAGTATGGCCTGATCCAAGGGTGGCTCACAGGATTGTAAAGAAAGACATTCCTTCGAGATACAAGGGTCAAGTCAAGAGGATCGTAGATGAAGAGATCACAGTGGCCCTTGTAGTATCACCCTGGGAGATTGTCGAAGATTTCAAGAAGGCCTACGAGACTAAACAACCACCCCAGAAGATGCTAGAGAACAGAATTATCAAAAAGGGCTAGTCTACAAGAGGCTTGAGAACTTCAAACAGAATGAGCTCAGTCTGCTACTCGAAGGGAAACATCCTGATGAGTTTGCATATAGACAAATTACAACTGTTGAGCTCAAAAACGGCAAACAGGCCAAGTACATCTCAAAGCTGTATGGGGGAGAAGGATTGTTTGATGGTGAAGTCGAGAACCTGACCATGGAAGAACAAATCATGTTTCTCAGAGCCTACACCAGAGAATCCTACAGGCTCATACACGGGAAGTAGATCTCATGAATGGGACAACAACTCTGTGTCCAGTTCCCCAAAACAGAGTTCCCATTCATATCTTGCCAAACAAATATCAGAGACTTCTTCCCAGGCTGGAGCTTATATGGATCATCTTCTCTACTGATCAAGAAGGAAAAAGACCAACCTTTTGCCAACAATAAGTGGGATAATAAATAAATTAGAGGTTTTGGCTGCATTGGTTCAGGGGGAGTTTGTTGGACCAAAAGAACCAATGAGCCAAGATCAGAAAACCTCTAAGTCCCACATGGTATCACAACAACTGCTGAAAGCTTCATCAGCAGTTTGACAAGTGCTGAAGACTTCAACAGCTGGAGATCAAGTGCTGAAGACTTCAACAGCTGAAGAACTAAAGTGCTGAAGTACAACAGCTGAAGAACACAAGTACTGAAGCTGAACAGCTGAAGAACACAAGTGCTGAAGCTGAAGTTCAAAGTACTGAAGTACAACAGCTGAAGAGTTTACAAGTGCTGAAGATCAACAACTGATGTACAAAGTCTGAAGACAAAGACTGAAGACATCAGTTGATGATATCTACTGAAGTCATCAGCTGATGAAACATCTGAAGTTCAAGTCTGAAGACCAACTACTGAAGTTTCAGTAGTTTGTCACAACAGCTGAAGAGTACTTCTTCAGTAGTTGTGATATCAGTAGTTTTATATTTTAGTTCAGTAGTTTTGTAAAACGACTGAAGAGTTGTTCTTTAGTCGTTGTAGTTTCAGTAGTTTTATGTTATTCAGTAGTTATAACAACTGATAACACTTAGCATTTTTGTAAGGAGATGTCAGCTGTTTTGACATCTTCAGTAGTTGTGTTTCAGTTGTAATAAATCTGTTAGATGTCACTATCAAGTGACATCAGCAGACGTCACATCTCTTATATAAGAGGTGTCGACCTAATTGTAAGTGTGACATTCTGTTACCACGAAAGCGAATATTGAATGAAATATATTTGCAGATATTCTCTCTCTCTATAACCGTCTTGTTCTTTATTGAATATCGTTTTGTTCTTGTGAATCGACTAATTCATTGTTTGAATTCCGCTGCTATACTCGTTAATCAATCAAACATAGATCACTGATCCTAACATTTTCAGTACTTGTAATTTACTTTTTCAGTAGTTATAGTTAAGTAGTTTTAGTTCAGTAGTTTTATGTTTTTATACTTAGCATTCCCTGAGATGTGATAAGTTGTTGAGAACATTCTCAGTAGTTTGCATAGTTTCAGTTGTTTGTATAAATCTGTTAGATGTCACTATCAAGTGACATCAGCAGACGTCACATCCTATATAAGGAATGTTGACCTAGTTGTAAGTGTGACATTCAGCCACCACGAAAGCATTTGAATGAAATATTCCTTTTGCAGAATTCTCTCTCTCTATAATCGTGTGCTTTCTATTGAATATCAATTGAGTTCTTGCTGAATTGTCTAATTCATTGTTCGAATTCCGCTACAATCTACTCTAATTGATCAAACTTAGATCACTGATCCTAACAAATGGTATCAGAGAAGGTTAATCATTGATTGATCTAACAATTGATCATTGAAACTGCTATTTCGATATCTAAGTTTGATCGAATTAGTATATTTTCAAGAATTGGTTATAGAGATTGCATTTATGCTGCTTTCGGTTATTGCTTTGAAATTTCTCTTGGTTCATATTGAGTTGTTATGTTTTGTGCTAAATCAGTTAAAACTTAATTGAATTTGATTGAATCTAAGAATGACTACTCCTTCTAATGACCCTCACAATACGGGTTCCTCAACCAAGCCTCCGATGCTAGTTAGGACTAAGTATAACATATGGCAACGAAGAATGCTCCATCACCTGTCTGTTAACAGTCAGGTTGTTGGACATCTGTGGTACATGGTCCACACAGCCTATGGTGAACAATCCGGAAACCAACCAAATGGTTCCGAAGAAGAAGGAACAATACTCAGATGAGGATCGAAAACTGTTTGAGATTGATGCTAAAGCACATGGAATTGTGGCCATGGCACTGCCGAATGAAATCTATTCTGGACTTATGCATCATGAAACTGCTCATGACCTCTAGAATGCATTGAAAGAACAATTTGGTGGAACAGATGAGGTCTTAGCAAACAACAGAGAAACCTTGCCCAACAATATGAGACATTCTTCATAGGAAGGGTGAGACACTAACTCAACAGTTTGAGCGTTTTTTTGTTTGATCTCTGAGCTAAAATGGTCAAACATGAATACACTAATAGCCAGATGAACAACAGATTCCTCAGATCACTGTCTGAGAGATGGGACACATATACCATTGTCCTACGCTCCAGTGCAAATCTGGATAGCCTATCTCTTACCCAACTCCATGGGAAACTGCTTACATTTGAAAGAGAGATAGAGCAGAAAAGGAAACTGGCATCATCAGGAAAGCTCACTGATGACTTTGTACCAGGGAACACTGCCTTGGTTGGTCATGAGTCAGAATATGCTGCATCAGAAAGTAATTATGATAAGCATATAGATTTCTCTTCAAACAGTTCTGATCATGCATTTGTTAGTGTTGATAGTCAGTCAGGCTGTAATAGTGACAATTTGTGCTTCATTATGGATGATTTGAAAGGTATTGCTAATGATGACTTAGAAGAGATGGATATTCTAAGCCAAATGGCCTTGATTAATATCAAATCTCAAAAGTTCTACAAGAGAACTGGTAGGAAATTTCCAGGACTCTCTGGCAAAACCAAAGTTGGTTTTGACAAGAGTAAGTTGAGGTGTCACAAATGCCACAGGCTTGGGACTTTGCAAGAGAGTGTAGATCAACTGGATCTAACTCCTCTGCACCCTTTGTGACTTTTCCAAGCAATAGTTCACAAAACAGAGGGCAACATCCTGCTAGTTCTGGTCATCACTCACACCCTATATCTCCTGCATATTTTGTCCCTCAGGTCCAATGCCATATCCATATCCCTGCTATTACATGCCACAGCCAAATCAAGTTCAAGTTCCTATTGCACAACAACCTCAAGCCTTACCTGAGCCTCAACCATCTCAATCATCTCAATCACAACCTCATCACAGCTTCTTCACCCCTGGTGCTGTTGACTGGAGCAGTCTACCAGATGATCTTTCTGGTAATGAGCAATTATTTGCTAGTGATGGTCAACATGGTGGTGAACATCCTTTTGGGAATCTTGCTCTCATGGCCCTGGAGTCTACTGAGGGTTCATGCTCCAATGCATCTTCATCACAGGTAACCAGGTATCCTCTGAGGCTAAGGCCAAGCTATGTTTTGAATCTTGCATAGCTGCATTTATCTCTATTAGAGAGGCAAATGTAGCTTTAATAAATCAAAATCTTGAGCTTGAGCAAACCCTTTCCAAAAGAAAAGCTGAGTATGAGTCTGTCCTTAAAGATAAAGATGATGAGATTTATAAGCTTAAATGCCATTAAATGATGAAAAGGCTAAGCTAGAGGTCATTCTTGAGAACCACAGAGATCTCAAAGAACACCTTGCAGCTACCCAAGTTGAGTGTGACCGCTGGGTATCATCCTGCAAGGGATTTGAAATGCTTCTCAGCAAGCAAACAGCTTCAAATGTGAAGTTTGGAATAGGTTACAATCACATTGCACCACCTACAGATTTTACTCCAAAATCAATAGTAAAACCTGAAGGTGAAAGTAATTTCCAAACCACATCATCATGTGTATCATCCTCAAGTGATCACCCAAGATCAGAAGATGAAATCAGTGTTGATACCTCAGCAAATCAATTGCCTGATGGGTTAACTACTGATAAGCACATGAAGCTGAGTACTTCAGATGTTGTCCCTCAAAGTACCTCAAGTACTGAAGGGCAAGTCACAACATCTGAAAAGCATTTCAAATCAACTGAAATAAAAGGATTAACAACTGCTGAGGAATCTATCATACGGTCTTTCAGGACGGATAGAGAACAGCTGAAGAACAAGTCTTCAGTTGTTACAGATCCTTCTGTACTTAACACAAGTACTGAAAGGAGGAAAGTACTGAAGATCACACCTTCAGTAGTTTCCACTTCAGCAGTTGATCAATCCAAGATGAAGAATAAGCCATGTGAAATATGTGGTAAATTCAATCATCTTTCTGATGAATGTTGGTACAAAAAGGGTTCCAAACTCAACAGAGATAAGCTCATTAAAATTCAGATGGATGAAATGAAAAATGAGTTTGAGACCAAGTTTGTACCACAGTCATCCCATGTGATAAACCAAGGCTTCACCCAAATCCAAAAAGAAGGATAGGGTTTATCATAAAACAGCTGATAGTGTTCCTCATGATAAAAATCAGACTAAGTCTGTGAATTTCAAGGAGGAAATGGTGGGCCACAGGAACTCATCAAAAACAAGTACTGATGTGTCACAAGAGCTGAAAGCTTTAGCTACAAATCAGACACAACTTGTTATGATGGTTCAGCATTTGTTGGGGAGAGTTAACCAACTAGATGCACCTGTGATCAAACCACTGAAAAGGTATTCCAAGCCCAAATCCAAGGAATCCATTTCAGCACCATCTCACCTTCATCAGCTGTTAATCATGAGAAACAAGTTATGGTTAAATCTGTTGATGAAAACAGACCCAAACCAAAAAGGTTTGGGTCTCAAAACCTAACTAGTTCCTTGTGAGAATGCAGGGTTCTTCAGCATGCCAAAGGAGCATCTGGTATGTAGACAGTGGAGGATCTATGCATATACAGGGAGCAGTTCTTTCTTAATGACTACTCTCAAGGAAAGAAGGGATTTGTTTCATTTGGAAATGATGCTAAGGGTTACATCATGGGAAAGGATATGTGCTAATGGAGAACTCAGATTTGATGATGTTAACCATGTGGAGAATCTCAAGTATAATCTACTGAGTGTCAGTCAGATGTGTGATAAAGGGCATGTTGCACTTTTCACAAGCCAGAACTGCAGGATTCTGTCTTCCCAAGTTCTGAGGCTGATTGACAAGGTATTGGATGAACATACTCTCCTGAAAGCCAACAGGATTGGAAGAGTATATGCCCTGGATTTGTCAAAGAAGATTGATTTGAAGGGTCATCCTTGCTGTTCTCCAAAGCCTCTCCTCAGGAATCTAAATTGTGGCACAGAAGGCTGGGTCATGTAAATCTCAAAAACATGAATCAGCTGATCCACAATAGTTTAGTGAGAGGTCTACCAATAAAGGAGTTCCACTGTGATGAAACCTGCACTGCTTGTTTGAAAGGAAAACAGCACAAAGTCTCATTCCCTCCTATTGAAGAACCTAAGTCCACTGCCTGCTTGCAGTTACTGCACATGGATCTATTTGGTCCTGTGAGAGTGATGAGCATGGCAAAGAAGAAATATTGTCTGGTAATTGTGGATGATTACTCCAGATTTGTATGGACTTTCTTCTTGCATTCAAAGGATGAGGTTGCTCAGACGATTTAAACTTTGTGTGTATGTTGAGAAGCAGGTTCCTTCATCATCAAGTGTATAAGGAGTGATAATGGAACAGAATTCAGAAACCATACACTTGATGATTTTTATCTCTCAAAGGGAATCAAGAGGCAGTTTAGCATCCCAAGGACTCCAGAACAAAATGGAGTAGTGGAGAGAAAGAACAGGACCCTAATTGAAGCTGCAAGGTCCTGTTGGCTGACTCTGGTTTGCCATTGACCTTTTGGGCTGAAGCTGTCAACACAGCTTGCTATGTGCAGAATAGAGTTCTAGTAAATCAGAGGTTGATGAAGACTCCATATGAAGTTCTACATCATTTGGCTCCTCTAATTTCATTCTTCAAAGCCTTTGGGTGTCCTTGTTTCATTCTCAACACAAAGGATCAACTCCACAAATTTGATCCTAAGGTGGATGCAGGGTATTTTGTAGGATATTCATCCACATGCAAGGCTTACAGAGTCTTCAACTGCAGAACAAAGATAGTTGAAGAAACCTTGCATGTGAAGTTCAATGAATCTCCTAAGGATAAAATTCCACAAAACCCTGTGGAGTTGTTTGATCTGGATACTGCAATATGTTCCTTATCAACCTCCAGCTGTTGCAGATCATGTGAATAAATCATCTTTCTGCAGTCTTTCACCTGGTGGTACTGAAGATGATGATGATATCAGTACTCACCTTTTCAAGTTTAGTGATCAACTGCCTGAGTCCACTAAACTTGATGTTCCTGTAGCTTCAGCAGCTCCATCCACAACAAATGCTGTTGAGATTTCTGACTCCTCTACATCATTTGAATTGCCATCTCATACTTGGTTCCAGAGTCTGGATCAACATCTGTTGCTGCTGAACCTGCTACAAACACTTGCACTGATCTTATAGTGTACCAAGAGCTGAAGAATCACCCCATGTCTCAAATCATTGGTGATATCAATGCTGGTGTCTCAACCAGAAGTCAATTGTCCAACTTCTGCTTCTATGCTCTCTTCATCAGTCAGCTAGAGCCAAAGAACTATCATGTTGCTTTAAGAGACAATGGATGGGTTGAAGCCATGCAGCTTGAGCTACTTCAGTTCAAAAAGCAGCAAGTGTGGGAACTGGTTCCTCTACCCCCAGGTAAGTGTGCAATAGGCACTAAGTGGGTGTTTAGGAATAAAACTGATGAAAATGGGCTTATTGTCAAGAACAAGGCTAGACTGGTTGTACAAGGGTTTTCACAAGAAGAAGGTATTGATTATGATGAAACCTTTGCCCCTGTAGCCAGACTGGAAGCAATTAGATTGTTCTTAGCCTATGCTGCATTCCACAATCTTAAAGTTTTTCAATGGATGTCAAAAGTGCTTTTTTATATGGAAAAATAAAAGAAGAGGTTTATGTGTGTCAACCACCAGGTTTTGAGGACAATAAACATCCTGATTGGGTGTATAAACTTGATAAGGCTCTTTATGGGTTGAAGCAAGCTCCTAGAGCCTGGTATGAAACACTTTCAAATTTTCTTCTTCAAAATAATTTCACTAGAGGCTCCATAGATAAAACTTTGTTTGTAAGAAAGTGGATCAGCATAAGCTACTTGTTCAAATTTATGTTGATGATATAATTTTTGCATCCTCTGATCCCAGTTGTGTGATGATTTTACAAGTTTAATGAAACAAAAGTTTGAAATGAGTGCAATGGGAGAATTACAGTTCTTTCTAGGCTTGCAAATCAAACAAAAGGCTGATGGAACCTTCATTCATCAGTCAAAATATACAAAAAATCTTTTGAATAAGTTTGATTTACAAAACTGTAAGCCCTGTTCTACTCCCATGTGCAACACCACACAACTGGATGTAGATCAGAAAGGTAAAGCTGTTGATGAAACACTTTACAGATGTATGATTGGGTCCTTGATGTACTTAACAGCTTCTAGACCAGATATTATGTTTGCAACTTGTGTTTGTGCTAGATTTCAGGCTGCTCCTAAAGAGTCTCATTTGATTGCAGTCAAGAGGATCTTTAGATATCTGCAAGGTACACAATCTCTAGGTCTTTGGTATTCCACTGGACACTCTTGCAAATTAGTTGCTTTTTCTGATAGTGACTATGCAGGGTGTAAGTTAACCAGAAAGTCAACTTCTGGTGGAGTGTCAATTCCTAGGCAACTGTTTGATTTCTTGGCAGAGTAAGAACAAACATCTGTTGCTACATCCACTGCTGAAGCAGAGTACATTGCTGCTGCAAGTTGTACATCTCAGGTACTCTGGCTTCAGAACCAATTATTGGATTATGGCATTACAGAGACTAAGACTCCATTATTAATGGATAGTGCTTCAGCTCTGTGTATTGTCAAGAATCCAGTCCAGCATTCTAGGACCAAACATATAGAGATCAGACACCATTTTATTAGGGATTGTTTTGAAAAAGGTCTGATTGATCCAAAGTTTGTGCCAAGTGCTGATGAGCTTGCAGATATATTACTAAGGCTTTGGATAGTTCAACTTTCCAAAACCTTGTGTTAAGGCTTGGTATGCTGCAGCTAGAATAAGTGACAACTACTGATGATCTAGTAAACAAGTACTGATGACCATTAGTAAACATGTCACAAATATGTACTGATTCTACTAAAAGAAACTGATGCAGTTACAAACTACTGATGTAGTTACAACTACTGATGTTAGTAAAAACAAATAAGCACTGATGTCCTATGAAACAACTGAAAACAGCTAAAAAGTCTGATAAGTGTTAAGGATAGTATGAAACAGCTGAAAAGCTAAGAATTGACGAAAACTATTGATGAGAATTTTCTCTTCAGTCGTTTCCACAAACTGCTGTTTCACCTTAAACAACTGATGACAAAACCATGTCTTCAATAGTTTCACAACTACTGATGACTAACACCAAGTTCTCAGTTGTTTTCCTACACCTGAAGACAAAACCAAGGTTTTAGTAGTTTCATAACTACTGATGACTAAAACCAAGTCTTCAGTTTTTTCAAATGTCTGATAGTTAAAACCAAGTCTTCAGTTGTTTTCATACAACTGCTGACAACACCAACACTTTCAGTCGTTTTCTTTTCAGCCTTTTCTTAACCTATAAATACATGCACTTATAGCCGAACGTTTCATTAGCCGTTTTCTATCCTTTTCTCTCTCAACAATGGCGACCATGAAACTCAAACCTAGACACAACTGTGTTGCCTACCTCTCGAAATCGGCCTTCTGGAACAAATTTGATAATGCCATCGATCTTATGGTGGATTCCCAATACCGAACCGCTTTTCTTTTGAATCCTACCATATACCCCGATTCCTTACACCAATTCTGGACCAACGTCTCTGTCACAACTGGTGGAAATGATAGCCAAATCACTCTCCAGTCGTTGGTTACCACAGAAACAGGTGGTAATCACCCTGACATCATTCGCAAAACCCTAAATTTGCATGATGCCACCTGTATTATAGAATACCCGAAAGGCACCATTGATATGTCTTTCATCAACAAGGGTATGAAGGAGACTTAAGTGCTACAACCATTCTCAAAAAGCACTTCCATGATGCTGAAAGACTTATCTTCCACATGGTGAATGTCTGTCTTGCTCCAAAGACATCTTCATGGGATCAGATGTCCTCAAGATGGCAACAGGTATTGTACTCTATCTTTGAACGACAAAACTCTAAATTTTCTGAGATAGTGTTTATGGAACTAAGGATCTGGCTCAGAAACCTGTGACAAACAGATGGCTACTATATCCCAGGTTTCTGATGGCCATAATTTAAATCAATTAAAATCTGATGGCCTTGTTGGTCTTGGAGTCCCTGCTCCAGCTGTTTTAGCTGAGGTATACTCCAGACATAACTCTGACCCTACTCTCAAAGGGGCTGCCCGGCTGCTCAACCCAAGCAGAGGGAACCCACAGCCTCCACCTCCAGATCCAAAGTCCCCACCAAACCCAAACCCAAAAGCCCAAAAGGCTACTCAGGGAGATGAGTCCCCTGAGGATGCCCCTGTACCACCAATACAGGATACACATACTGGTTCTAACCCCCAGTCATGTCAAAGACTCAACCAGCTGAAACCGCACAGGTATCCTCTCCACAGGATCCTGTTGCAACCAAATTTGGGGATACCACATTACTGGAACCTATCTCAGTTGAGAAGGTTACCATTGAAGAGCATCTCTCACCCCGGGTGCAATCTGCTTCTGACCAATCTCCAACTGCAACCGCCCCTCAAAGCCAACCCTTATAGTTGCTAAAGTGCTGAGTCAGCTGCATTCCTCACCCCTCCCCAGAAACCAATAACACTGGGAATACCTCAACAATTGAGGGGGAGGACCAAAATGCTGCTGATAACCCACAGCACAGGGGTTATAATGTTCAATCTCCAAGTGTAGAAGAGGAGGTTAGAACATCTGGTCAGGCTGCCACTTCTACTGATTCAGCAAATGAACAGGATGAAGTTGGTACCATATATAAGACCTCACCAGAGGCAACTGCCAATGAAGGACAAAGTCCTGAGGCAGGAAGTCCCCAGAACCAAGAACAAGGGGCACATGCATATACTGATCTACACTCAGGGCATGTACATCCTGATTTAATCAGGAGGTCAGATGATTCAGCAAAGACTGATGATGACTGGGCTTTTTCTTCGATGTCTTAGCCCATAACACATCCTAGAGACTGAGGTGAGCAGACTCAAAGAGCTGCTAGCCAAAATGTCAGGATGAAAGTCCATCTATCCCCATTGACCCACAGATGGCACCTTCATTTGAAGGTTCACCAAACACACAGCCAATACACTTAACTAAGCCACCAGCCACTGCTTTTGGCACCACCTCTCAGGGACAGAACCCCTCTGAGCAGATGGTTGCAACCTTTCAAAACTCCTTACCTCTCATCACTCCCATCATCACTGAGATAGTACAATAGCCATTGATGAGAGGATCTCCTCAAATCTCCAAACACTTATTGATGATGCTGTTCACAAGTCACTTTCTGCCTTTCAACCCCTGATCCCAATGCATCCAAAAAGGGGGAGACTAAGGCGTCTAAGGCAGTAAAAGAAAGAAAGAGAAAGAGAGTGGTCGATGAGAAACAACAAGAAAAAGAAAAGGAGCTAGAGAAAGAGAAACAACTGATCACTTATAAAAGGAAGAAAAGTGCTGAAACACAAGAGCTGTTGGAGAGAAATCCTTAGAAGATCTGGTTAAAGAAGCTGATGAAGCTCACAGCAGATCTATGGACAGAATAATAGACCAACTCTTTAGACAGGGCTTTGATACAGCCACTTTAGACACTGAGATCAGAAGGCTGGAAGTTAAGGAAATACAAGAAAGATGGGCTAGTTACAGTGTGATGGATAGGGAAAGGTTGGAGATAATGATCAGATTTATTGCAAAATACTTGGGAAGATCATTGATTGAGATCAAATCATGGACCAGAGACAGTATTCTGGGAATAAAACCAGAAGAATTGTTCTTCTAAGCATTCAATAAGGGGTTAATTATAGAAGCATTGGATGAGGCAGGTGTTAAGAAGAGAACTGATATGGCCAAGCTCTCCAAAGCCAAACTTACCACAAAAATGCTAGATCAGCCTTCCCTAACTCCAACTCCTAACTTAACTCCAACCCTATCCCTAAACCAAAACCACCTCACAACTCAACCCACAAAACCAATTCCATTACCTCAAAAACCACCTCAAACCACACCCAGTGATGCACCAGAAGGAGGAGAAGGGTGTTGAGGGTAGAAGAAGAAGAAGAAGAGGATGAGAATGAAGACAGTCTGCCAATCTCTGCTGTTCTCAAACTTAAAGCACCTGAGCCCAGAAGTCAACTATGATCACACCTGACTTGCAAATGCAAATGGTGAAAGTGAAGATTGAAGAAGTAGAACAGCAGAAGCAGCATGATGAGCAATTTCTCAAAATGGTTGACAAGGACTTCCCTCAGTCCTCATCCATTCAAGAAATGAAGAAACAAGCTCTGAGGTTGTACACTCTTAGGCATACATTCCAACATCAAAGAGAAACAGTGAGGATTTGGCCAGACCCCAGGGTAAGTTCCAGAATTCATAAGAAGAACATACCAAGTAGATATCATGGCCAAGTGAAAAAGACTTTGAATGCTGCAATTATGTTGGCTATGGTAGTCTCACCCTGGGAGATTATAGAAGAATTCAAGAGAGCACACAACTCAAAGACAACCCTCAATCTATACTTGAGAACAAAATGATCAAGAAGGGATGTTATACAAGAGACTTGAAGATCTTCAAAAGAGTGAACTCCAGTTGTTGCTAGAAGGCTCTCATCCAGATGAATTCGCATACAGAGATATCACAACTGTTGAGTTAAAAATGGGAATACAGTAAGATATCTGTTTGAATATTATGGCCCAGAGTTCTTCTTTGAGGGAGAAGCAGAAGAACTCACCAAGGAGGAACAAGTTGTTCTCCTTGAGGCTATGCAAGAGATTATAAGAATCATAATGGGAATTAGGTTTCATGGTTGGGACAAGACACTGTGTCCAGTTTCCCCAAGACAGAGTTCCCTTCCATACTTAGCCAATCAAAAGATTAGAAACCTTTTCCTGGCCTGTGCTTACATGATTACCTCTGAAGCTGATCAAGAGGGTGTTCCTACCAAAGAATAAGTGGGATCATGAATAAACTTAGAGATTTTGGCTGCATTGGTTCAGGGGGAGTTTGTTGGACCAAAAGAACCAATGAGCCTGATCAGAAAAACCTCTAAGTCCCACAGACATTACAACTGCTGAAGAAGATCACAACAGCTGAAGACATCAGCTGATTACAAGGTCTGAAGACAAAGTCTGAAGACAAGATTTGAAGATTTCTACTGAAGACAAAGTCTGAAAGTAAAGTACTAAAGACAAAGTCTGAAAGTGAAGTACTGAAGACAAAGTTTAAAGCTATCAGCTGAAGACAACGTCTGAAGTAAAAGTCTGAAGAACAAAGACTGAGACAAAGACTGAAGACCAGAGCTCAGTAGTTGTCACAACAGCTGAAGTTATTAACTTCAGTAGTTGTCACAACAGCTAAGTTATTACTTCAGTAGTTGTGATGGTTTTCCTTTTCAGTACTTGTAATTTACTTTTGTAGTTAGTTTCAGTAGTTTTAGTTCAGTAGTTTTATGTTTTATACTTAGCATTCTCTGAGATGTGATCAGTTGTTGAGAACATTCTCAGTAGTTTGCATAGTTTCAGTTGTTTGTATAAATCTGTAGATGTCACTATCAAGTGATTCAGCAGATGTCACATTCTTATATAAGGAATGGACCTAGTTGTAACGTGTGACATTCAGCCACCACGAAAGCATTTGAATGAAATATTCCTTTTGCTGAATTCTCTCTCTCTCTATAATCGTGTGCTTTTCTATTGAATATCAATTGAGTTCTTGCTAAATTGTCTAATTCATTGTTCGAATTCCGTTGCAATCTACTCTAATTGATCAAACTTAGATCACTGATCCTAACATTAGGCTTCTTAAGCTTAGGCTTTGGAGGTTCCGCTTTAGCCTTCCCCTTCCCTTTACCTTTGATGTACCCCTTTCCTTTGGCAACATTTTCCTTGGGTTCGGGGAATGGCCTTTTCTTACTTCCACCCTCATTGATCGAGAGAACAGGTAGACCCTTTCTACGCATCCCTGCCTTGGAGGTTTTGAGCATTGCGTTAAGCTCACCAATGCTCTTGTCCCATCCATTCATATGTAATCATTATGAACGTTTCAAACCTTTTGGTTAGGCCATTAAGGATCAAATATGTGGCCCGCTCCTTTGAGACGGGACAATTAAGCCTTTCGAGGTGATCAATGTGGCTTTTCATCTTAAGAACATAAGATGATACCGATTGGGTTTCTTCCATGCGACATGCATAAAGCGCTCGAACAGTTTCGAAGCGCTCTACCCTAGCTTGTTGAAGGTACATTTCCTTCAACTAGGTAATCATGTCATATGCCCCATGATGCTCAAAGTCCTTTTGGAGTCCAGGAATCATGGTTCCCAACATGAGGCAAGAAACCTGCTTGGAATCGTCTGTGTATTTAAGCCAATCGTTATAGGCCTCAACATCCTTGGGATCGGGTTGGTCAGGGATGGGATTGTCAAGGACATAGGCTTTTTTCTCTTGCTTGAGAACAATTCTTAAGTTTCAAAACCAATCCATAAAGTTATTATGGTTAAGACAATCCCTTTCTAAGATGGTTCTCAGTGATAGGGTAGGGGCATTCGGGGTGGAAGCATTGTGGTTTGCGGCCATTTCTACAAAATTACAAAGTTCATATTAGTATTTCTAAAAAAATTACATTTTAATTATTAATACCCTTTTATGTCTCATAGACAATAAATAATTAAAATCTACAATCCAACGTTATCTTTAAATTATGGTTTGGTGACCTTTATCCCATTATTTAAATTAACAAGGTAGTCAATATTTGACAATTGCAACCTATTGCAACTTCTAGTTTTATGGGATCGGTTAAACATCTTATGTTTAGTCGGCATGTAAAATCCCATCAACACCATTGTACGCCATGCTTCGGTGACCCTATGCACATGGTTTCTAATTTAAGTCATCCTACTTACATACACGTGTGAGTTTACACATACAAGTGGTTAGGTGACCTTTATCCCACAAATATGTTAAGCCCACCTCAAACACACAAGTTCCCTAAAAGTGGTTAGGTGACCTTTATTCCACAAGTAGTTCTCAAGTGATTCAAGTGTCTTGTAAAAGGATGGTGTTAAACTTGTTCCAAAGGGATTTTAGTTTCATTAATTCTAGTTTTATGAAAACTCTATGTACCATGTATTTGCATGCTTTCAATTACATGGTACCCTATGGTTCTTTTAATAAAACCTTTTTATTTGAAATCATTAATCCTTTTAATAACTTTTATTCACATATTAATGATTAAGAACCATGAAAATTCAGCTTGTTATACACCATTATTACCATTTATTAAGATTGTTAAGCATATCCACATATCAAACAATCAACATAAGGTGAATAATCAAACAAGCATAAAGCAACAACAACATGTGCATAACCATAGCCACTATGTTGACAACACTTGTTTGCCATCACAAGTGTTGTCATTTGGTCTTTCCTAAGGGTTGAACACAACACAAGGATGAGATCTCCAAAGACCCCCACTTGAACTTGCATCCAAATGCTTCAAGTCCTTCTCTTTGTGTCTTCCTTTTGTGCTTCCATCTTGAGCATCTTCATTTACAAAAATTATATCCTAATACAAATTTTTCTAGTAAAGAAAACACACTTAATATATCTATTACATCACAAATGAATGAATAAATAAATTACATCCAAATTCAAGCACAAAGGAATAATTATTACAACCATGGGAATGAATACAACCAAAAAAAACATCCATCCAAAACCAAACCAACACAAGGTCAAGGCTAGGTTATTCACTAATATTAAACAACATCCAAGAACCAAATAAATCCCCATATGAACCTAAATTTTCAGCCAACATAAACCAAGAATTTAGGGTGTTTTGACTAAACAAAACACAATCAACCATTTTGATATCTATTCTTTCAAGGTTTAATCACAAGCATGTTAAATATAACCTTGAAAGATTGGGGATTTATAACATCACAACAAAACAGCCCATATTAGGTTGTTAAAACCCCATAAAACCAATTTTATAAGGATAATGAAGCTAGTCATCCACATATCTGGCTCTAGATGCCAATGTTGGGTTTGTTGGACCATAATCAAAGTAGTTTAACCTTTTAAACTTGAAAACACAGCGGAATATATCTTTAATATTATCATTTGTATTCTGAAAATAATGGTTCATATCATGACAACAACAAACCCAAAATCATAAGGATCATATATATGTGAAATAACTAGCAAATAAGTTAATAATAACAACCATAAACAACCATGGAACTACCTTCCAAAGCTGCCAAAAACGTTTGATGAGAGTGCTAACTTGAGACCCTCATCTAGAGGGCGGATATGAGAGTGCTAACTTGAGAGCCTCAGTGAAGGAGGCTATTGTGGAAGAAGTGCATTAGGTCATGCAAAAGATCTTACCGTTTGTAGTGACTGAAGTGATTAAGGCTGTAAGAGAATGAGAAATAAGGGAGAGGAATAGGTCCTCAGGAGGACAGGAGCGACCGGTGACTGAGATAGTTTTCTCCGAAGATGAGGAAGAGGAAGAAAAGCCTGCGCTGGAGGCGGCACGAGGCTGCAACTATAGGGCATTTCAAAGATGCAAGCCCCCTACTTTTGATGGCAACGGCACTGCTGCTGCGGCTCACCGGTGGGTGAGAGAGGTGGAAACTGTTCTCAATATCAACGAGTGCCGAGAGGACTAGAAGGTGAAGTTTTCTACCCACTTATTTGTGGACTCGGCTTTGTGCTGGTGGGACAATATTGTCCAAGCCGAGGGTAGTCGAGCTACTGGAAGGATGAAGTTGTAGTAGCTGAAAAGGCTGTTGATTGAGGAGTTCTGTGCTCATCGAGAGATGGACAAGGTTGAGAGAGAGTTCCTACAGCTAGAAGCGGGAACGGTAACACATCAGCAATACACCACTAAGTTTCATGAGATGGCACGACCAGTGCCAGATCAAGTGACACCCTTGTCATGAATGATCAAGAGATAAATCCAGGGCTCGCCGGGGGTTGTCCGTAGGCATATGATCAATGCCCGACCGAGCACGTTTAGATCGGCGGTAGACTTGGCTGGGAGGTTGTATGATGAAAGGACTGTTGTGGTGGTTGAAGGCATCAAGAAAGGCGGTGGTGATCGGAAGTAGAATGGGAAGTGGAATAGACGTGGTAGGGCCACTCCAAGCAATAAAGGTGCACATGTGGATGACTGAAGTGTGGTCACGTCTGGTGCGGGGATGAAGAGGTGTGGCCAGTGTGGAAAGGAGCACATCGGAGAATGTATATAGGGATTGAACGTGTGCTTCAAGTGTGGGAAGCCAGGTCATATGGCATGGGAGTGCAAAGCGGGGATATGTTTTAACTGTGGCAGGGAGGGCCACATGTGTAGGGATTGCAAGAAGCCAAGGGCTGAAGGATCGAGAGCGAAAAAGGCTGGAGGAGAAGAACAGAGGGCGAGTGCCAGAGCCTTCATGATGATGCAGGAGGAGGCTGACGGACCCCGATGTTGTGTCAGGTATGTTTCTAGTAAATCAAAATTTAGCCTCTGTGTTATTTGATTCTGGTGCTAGTAAAAGTTTTATTTCTGCTACTTCCCGTGCTAAAGTTAGGACCTGGTATTTGAACGAAATACCTAGTGATTAGCGTGTAAACCTGATCAAATAGTACGGAATCCTATTTGATTGGCGATCAATCTGTGAGAACACACGAAGAATCAATAAAGAATTGAAACTAACGTTAGAAATCGATGGAAATTTCGATCTATTGTGTTATATGAACTAGGAGAACGAATTGGGAGGCTTCTGGACGGCTAGGGTACGTCTGGAATCGTAGTGAATGAATGCTCTATGTTTTTCACGAATTAGATTGTATTTATAGGTTAGTATTGTTCATTCGGGCGACTGGACCATAAGCATGGTTCAGTCGTGCGATTGAACCATCCGGTTGATCCATCCGCACGACTGAGTGTTCAGTCGTGCGACTGAGTAAATCTTATGTGTCAATCATACGACTGATCCAGTCTCCTGGTTCAGTCGTGCGACTGAGTCAATCGTATGAAGTTATTCATGCGTGTGGTCCATTCGTATGGGCCATTCGCATGAGAACTTCATTATGTTAAGTTTGAATGTATTAATTAATAAACATTATGTGTAATCATTCACACAACTACTATCCTAATTAACCAATTCAATATCTACTCATTAATGAAATATTAGTCATTAAAAGTCACAAACAATCAATATCATTTCATTAATCATATCAAATTACATCAAAATCAGATAAACAAGATCTATTACATTTCATATCATGATCTAGGGACATACATGTATCAACAAACTCCCCCTTGGACCTAGATCTCTCTAACGTCTTGTTTTCTGCATCACCTCCGCATATTTCTTGTACTTGTTCTCTTTTGTGACTCCCGCATGAATCTCAAACGCGAAGCAGAGTCTGTGACATTTTGGAACTGGAGGGCTTGTACAATATCTTGCATATCATAGAACAATGGCCACTTGTATAGCATGTAGACATCTTTTTCTGACAAATTGGTAAGCTACATTGGGTCGAATACCCTAATCGTATCCATTTGGCCCTCCTTGTTTAGGACTATGACTGCTTCTGCTGTTCTCCAATCGTAGTACCACCACCTAAAGTGTAGAGTGAAGTCCTGTGGCATTTCCCAGAGTGGGATTCTTGACATTGTGCGTGGAGGACTCCACCTCAACACTATCTTGGCTTTCCAGTAATGGCATCAACCTCAGACCTTCTGATATACCTTGTAGGCTGTTGGGGTTGAAGTTAACCCACCTGGTGTGGTACTCCTTCTTTAGGGCAGCCTCGAACCAGCCTGACATCTTCCTCGGGTCAGCATACAAAAGCTTTAGTTTGGCTAGCTGGTTAAGCTCAAACCCTGGTAGAGTCTTCAGATCATGTGAGAATCTGAAGTACTCTATGCCCTTTTCTCTCTTAATTGCATATACGTTAAGATCCTCAAAATACGCCCACGCTATGATCCTGCCAGTCACCTTATGATGTTTTTTGACTCTGTAGAGTTTGGTGTAGGCATCCTGTTTCGGTGCAGTGCGTTGGGCTCTAACTTCTTCAAAACACGCAGCCCACTCAACCTTTCGAATATCTACATCATCAATTGAGGCTTGGGCCATTTCCTCTACTTTCTCCGACTCTAGCTCCATCTTGTCTAACACCTCAAAAGTATTGCTGACGAGGGATTCACCCAGATTGGGGACCACATTTCCCTCATTGTCAGTGTACTGAGGGTAGTGCTCGGCAGTGACATCTTCAATCTCGATTTCATCAACATCGTTGAGCTCTTCATCACTAGTCGAGTCGTATGTCGGAGCATTCTTCACTATCTCATCTGGATTGAGCTTGAAAATTTCTGCGAGTTGCTCGTTTGATAGGTCGTGAATTATTTCCCCTTCTTCAGGGGTATAACTCACCGACCTCCTTACGATCCCTTGCAGATCAAGAATCATTGTTAGCTGAGTCTTGATTGCTGAAGGGGAGCAACATCAAAGTCATCCCTTTGGTAATTTGGATCTGTTTGATTTACACATTCAACATATCAACCATTAGTAATTCATCAAAACAGAAATGCATTAAACTGAATTTAAACATTAAATACATAGATTTCAATACATGATTCAAATACAAAAGTAATTTAGTACATAAACATCTAATCTTTACTTTCGTCCTGTATCATCGTCTCGTCACTTGGTGGAGCCGAGGAAGAAGCTGGTTGGTCTTGTATGTTCTTGGACCTCCTTTCTTGACCTGATGCAGGGGCCGATGCAGCTGCATCTCCTCCTGATGTATCATCATCATCCTTCTCCTCTGTCCTTTCTTCTTCTGTCCCCTCATCCTCTCCTGTCTCATCATCCTCATCATCACTTTCATCATCATCATCATCTCTGTCTCCTTCTTTGATCTTCAAGGGCTCTTCCTTAGATCCCTTTAACTTTAACATGATTGTCTTCTTCGCCTTCTCCAACTTCTCTATCTTCCTTTTTGATGTGACACTCTGTGCTTGGAGTTGGGCTATCTCAAGGCTTTGAGCAGCCATCTGTTGGGCCTGCTCCTTTATCACTCTAGCTTGCTCTTCTATCTGGTGAGACTGAGCAGCAGCAAGATTAGCAAGCTGACGGATCTGAGTCGCCTTCTCCTCATTTGCTGCTAATAGGCGCATCACCATCCTGTTGAGCGCAGATAGCTGTTCCTCTACCCCAATTGGAGGTAGAGGTGATACATATGGATGAGATGGATGGGCTGAGGATCCAGCTAGGTGGGTAGCGGTGGTGGTGGTTGCTGTAGTGAAGATGGGTCTGTGAAGTGGTGGAGGTGATGTGGGAGTGAAAGATATGGTGGTAGATGGAATTTGTACAGTGGTGGGTGGTGTGGTGGTGTAGTAGTAGCTGTGGTGGCTGTGGTGGCTATGGCTGTGGAAGTGGTTGTGGTGGTGGCAGATGTGGTGGCTACGGTGGTGGATGGTATGCTTGTGGAAGTGGTAGTGGTGGTGGCAGATGTGTTGTGGAGGTAACGAAGGTGAGACGTCTTTTCTTCTTCTTCTGGCCATGGGGTTGAGCCATCCTTTTCCTCCTCGTTCCCGTTGAGGTGGATGCTCCCCCTACAACCCTGCTAGTTGGCTCCGGTACATAACTCGGATCCGTGGCTGTCTCTCCTGAGTCTCGTGGGTGTTCACCAACCACCCTTAGCCCATGTTCCGTGGGAACAACCTTGCTTCCCACAGTCCGTGTTAAGGGCTCCTCTTCTGACTCCTCTTCCCTCTCATCAGGAACAAAATCCTGATAGAAACCAGCAGACTCAGTTCCATCGTGGGTGGATGGTGGAGATGGTATATCAGTGGTAGTGGCCCTAGATGGAATGGGCCTGTATCTCCACCATCACCACTGTGGTCATCATCGTCGTCATCATCTGGTAGACCTATAAGTTCAGAATCAGAGTCACTGTCATCATGACGCCATTTTCGTCTTCCCGGCGCCACATATTTCTCGTTTGCCAAATGGCCAATCAACCTCTTCACCAGGGGCTTCACTTGTTTTCCCCTATACACCCTCATTCGAACCAAGGTCGTGTCATCCATAATTTCCAAATAACTGCATCATGACTCTCCTTTGGGAGAAGTGGCAGCTTGTCGTTGAAGATTAGCTACAGAAACCTGGGGTACATACATAATCCTTCCTTCCCTTTTGCTTCCAGGTTCTCTATCAGATAGGAAAAGATCATACTCGAGAAGCTGAAAGGGTGGTTCAGCATCAGTGCCACGAAGGCATTTTGAATCTGATCTAATAGATCATCGAACCCACCCCTCCTCGAAGCAATGCACTTCAGAATCACATGTGCCAAGTATTTGTACTGAGGGCACAGGTTGCTCTTATTGAGCACACCCGAGTTTTGTCCCCCGCGTACTTGATTCTGAGGAAGCAGCCCCTCATAGTTAGTGGATGTAATTTGGTGGGGTGATTCGTATCGTCCCCAAATTCAAGAACTTTCTGGAAATCAGCAGCAGTAACCTCGATATCATGACCCAGAATGGAGCTCCGTATACTGTACCGCTCACGAGAGCGATCAACTGAGGCATTCTCCCAGAATGCCTGGTGTAATGACCTGTAGGGCGTGCAAGGTGTAGAGATAGCCTTATGTATCTGGGCGCGTCTAAGGAAGGCTATAATCTCTGTGAACTCGGCCCCGTTCCGAGTAGTATGATCCAAGTGAGCACATATGTTGTGCTTTGGGTTAATGGACCATCTATCAGCCATTTTTCTGAAACACAAGACACAAAATCATTAGTACATAATACATCAAAATTCAGTTCTAAGTGTAACGTTTAAATTCATTCTGATTCATTCGTGCGAATGAATCATGCGACTGGAGTCAGTCGCTTGTTCTTTCGTGCGACTGAGGTCGTTCGGTGAATGAGACATGCGACTGAGTTCAATCTACTGATTGAGTCTACGATTGGTTCAGTCGGCCGACTGAACTCATTCGCCTGGTTCATTCGGCCGATTGACCCAATCGGAAGATTCAATCGTGCGATTGGAGATCCGGATGACCAGTCGCTTGTCCCACTGTTCAGTCACATGTGGTTCGAATCTTGACCAATTCAAGTAATTTAACAGGGTTTAATGGTCCATTAGGCTCGCCATCTTGTCACTAGTAACCTATTAAACTTAATTTTAACATGTTGCTTGGTTTATGTAGGTTATTAGGGCATTTTTCAGTCCGGTTCTTGTTTCATTTGAATATCACATATTTGGATTCAAGATCTTCTGATTTCGGTAAGATTTAACTGCAATGTACCTGTATAATCATCAATCTAGCGTCAGAGAATCAACAGTAATGTGAACACAAGATCTCTAGAAATTTTGGCAGAGTAATGGGAAAAAACGCGATTTGGGTGCGATTGAGAGTGATGAATACAACGCGATCGACTGAGGCCCTTTAAATACTAAACCAAAGTTCAATCGGCCGACTGGCCTCATTCGCTCAGTTCATTCGGGCGACTGAGGTTCAGACGTGCGATTGGTTCAGTCAGTCGGCCGACTGAGTCTCAGTCGGTCGACTGACTCATTCATGCCCTTTCATTCGCACCCTCAGTTAACGGACTGAGTCTCAGTCGGTCGACTGACTCATTTGCACCCTGTCATTCAGTCGAATGGATCATTCTTATACGCCATTCGGGTGAATGACTAATTTAATGTCCAGTCGTGCGAATGGGATCCATTCGCAAGGTTGGTCCATATTCATGGTCCAATCGTGCGAATGGGTCACACTTAGTAAATGTTCTGCCATTTTGAACATTTTATTTTTAAGACCCTTTTAACTTTTGAAATAAACATTATGAGTGTTTTTTATCATCTCAGACATGATCATTTTAACCAATTTAGTCACCTCAGACATGACTCTTTTAACACTTTGTCACCTCAGACGTGACTGCTGTAAACTTGAGAATTCATGTGGTCATCTCAGACATGAACCTTTTAGTGAGTTAATCCCTATCTATTTTCATGATGTAGTCCAGCAAACAAACAAATCAAAAGACTAAGTGAATAATAATAAAAAGTAAACTAACGTACCAAAAATAAAGACTTGTTTTTTTTGCTTTTGTGAGAGATAAATCCTAAGATAAAAATCTACGAGATTTGGTTCCGGAATAGGCAGCTTCAACTTAGATTTCCACACCATACAGGCAAGTCAAATCATTTGGGATTTGTTGTCAAAATCTTTTGATGCTCTATTCTTGGTTTTCATCCAGAGTTGGTAGCAACTTTTAGGAAATCATACTAGAACTATTAGATTACCACATTGATTTGAACTTTGAAGAATTGCAGCCACAAAAATTGTTAGCATATTTGTTCTGTTAAATCCATATACAGACTTTTGACACAGACTGGCGATAAGTTTAGGTTTAATTATTTCAACTAACATTTGTGGATCCCACACTTATATGGTAATCAACAATCCTCAGGAGCTTTTGAGCGGTCTACGGGTATTTTTACAAGAAGAGACTATTCTTAGAGATTTCAAAGAGAAGCCAATCCTCAGGTGAGTGCCATCGCACAGCAGAGAGGCGGCAAAGAGCAATGAATTCTAGAATATCTAGGTTATGCTTATCCTCAGGTCAATGCCATCGCACAGCAGATAGGCACACAACCTATCTCTTTGTTAGAGCAGCTTGATTTTATTTTGCACAGAATGCACCAACAACATAAGTCAGTAGCTTGATAGCATTTTTCTTTCATTTTTTTCGTGCTTTGCTCTATTTATGGTCATTTGCACACATTTGTGGTGTTTACAAGCTCATTACTCCTTATTCGAATATTGTTGGTGTTAACCAGTGATAAGATGGAAGCCCACATTCAGTTGAACAACTTAGTTTGATCTTGAAATCACCAGTCAGGTCTTCTCATCTATTGTGTTGAATCTACTGGCATATCATTTGTGATCTAGCAACCTCTAGGTCTACTCTCTGTGTGTTACCTTCATAGTTACCAGTTTTTCTATCATCTTCCCTTTTATATTGCTTAGACTACACAGACTTATACTTTGAATTTTTGCATCTTTCTAAATTAAAATTTTAAAGTCCCTCTTGATTTGTTCCTGTGTACTATCATATTCCAAAGGGTTTGAATCGGGATCACAGATACGATCTACCTTATATCAGCTATCCACTCCTTCTCTCTCGTCTCTTTTTTTTAATAATGTTACTTGCTGACTTATTCTCCCCTAAAATACTAACATCATAACTGGTATAATCATTTTAGGATTTTAATAAACAGCAGAGTACCATAAGTTTAAATTTAGAACGGACTAAAGTGAAATAAAATGAAAGAATTACTAAGCTACATCGAACTACACATGATCATCATCAGGAATAACATCACTTTGCTTTTTAACGCCGTTGACCTCTAGCAGATATTAAAAACGTGGTTTATCAAAGGCTTTAGTATAGAGGTCAGCGCGTTAAAAATCAGTGTTAATTTTTACCATATCAATTAAGTTCTTTTCAAAACAATCTCTTATGAAATGGTATTTAATACCGATATGTTTGGTCTTTGGATGTTGGACCGGATTTTTAGTTACTGCAATTACAGCAGAGTTATCAACAAAAATAGGAGTAGAAGAAAACTTTAAACCGTAATCCAACATTTGCTGTTGAATCCAGATGATTTGTGAACAGCAACTTGTAGCAGCAACGTATTCGGCTTCACAGGTTGACAATGCAACCGATGTCTACTTCTTACACTGCCAGGTAACTAATCTTTCCCAAAGAATTGACACCCTGCTGATGTAGACTTGTAATTCATTACAGCCCTCGTAATCCGAGTCACTATACGCCGTGAGCTCAAAGTCATCATCTTGAGGATACCACAACCCAAGTGTGGGTGTACCCTTCAGATAACGAAATATCCTTTTGACCCCGATCAGATGGTTGACCTTAGGCTTAGCCTGATATCTAGAACATAAACATGTAGCATACATGATATCAGGTCTTGAGGTAGTGAGATACATGAGGGATCCAATCATCCTTGGTACATTGTGGCATCTACAAGATCTCCATTTTCATCAGGTGCTATATCGTGATTCGTAGTAAGTGGAGGAGTCCCAGTAGCAGAAGCATTCTCCATGTCAAAATGAATGAGAATGTCTCTACATACTTGGTCGGATGTAGAAATATTCCATTTGGATTCTGATCCACCTGTAACCCGAGAAAGAACTTCATCTCCCCATAGCACTCATCTCAAATTCTTTCTTCATAACTGCTTCAAATTCTTTGCATAACTCTTCCTTCTTTGAACCAAGATTATGTCATCGACATAGATCTGTACGAGCACTAGGTCGCCACTTTTTCTTTGATGAACAGTGTGCAGTCAATGACTCCCCTGCGAAAGCCGTGTTTCTCTAGATGAGTCGATAGTTTCTCATACCAAGCTCGTGGAGCTTGATGAAGCCCGTATAAAGCCTTGTCGAGTTTGTAAACTCTATCTCGATGATAAGGATCTTCAAATCCCTCGGGTTGACTGTCATAGACTGTTTCTCTGATTTCCCCATGAAGGAATGCACTCTTCACATCTAATTGGTAGACTTTAATCTTCATGTACGATGCATAGGCAAGGAAGATGCGAATGGCTTCCATCCGTGCCACGGGTGCAAACACTTCATTGTAGTCAATTCCCTCGACTTGGCGAAATCCTTGAACCACCAATCGAGCCTTGTTCCTGATAATGACTCCTTGGTCATCTTTCTTGCATTTTAAAACCCATTTGGTGCCAATGACCTTAGCACCTTTAGGTCTATCAACCAGATCCATACACCTAACTTCTTGAACTGAAGAAGTTCTTCTTGCATGGCACTCACCCACGCCTCATCATTTAGTGCATCATTGACGTATTTTGGCTCAAACTGTGAGACAAAGCACCGATAAGAACCATCATGAATATATCCCTTTTCCATAACTGAGACGTATCAGCTAAGTATAGCTGATTTCGGGTTTGTACTCCTGATCTGACATCCCCAATGAATTGTTTAGGGGATGATAGACGTTTAGTCGTGATCCTGGAGTAGTAGGAACAGCTACCTCAAAGCCAAGATTATGAACATTTGGTTCTGCAGCTGAGGTGTTGGAGTTTGAGGCTACGAAGTCGAAGGTACATCACTGGTAGATGCTTGTGGACTTTCAAGAACTAGAACCTGTTCCTCCTGACTGTTCTGGTCATCTTCTTCAGCTTCATCTTCAGAGGAGGAGTCACTGTCGTCGACTACTCCCCCTGACTGAGTAGATGATCCTCCCAGTGAGCTTGATGTTGGTGTATTCAAGATATCATACATCGTCCGTGTAGCTAACTCGTCATTCGAGGGAGAGAGAGAGATGTTGAAGGACTTGAAGAATCCATCATAGTCGAAGAAATAGGCGGGTCCTTTTCTAGTAGGTGGTGTGGTATATCGCTGAACGTCAACATTACATCACACTTCTACTAGACCCGTTGAGTTGTTGTAAACCCTCTTGTTCGGAATGTTGTACCCTAGAAAGATTCCTTCATCCGCCTTCTCGCTAAATTTACCTTCTTGTGTTTTCTTCAGAAGTGTGCACGGTGCGCCAAATGGTTCGAGATACTCCAGATTCGGTTTGTGTCTTTGTAGTAGCTCGTAACATGTCTTGCTGTGACGCTTGACGATCAGAACTCGATTCAGTGTATAACATGCATTAGCAACTGCCTCATTCCAAAATTGGATAGACAGTTTCGAGTCTGCCAGCATAGTCCGTGATGTCTCAATCAAGCTTCTGTTCTTTCGCCCAACAACACCATTCATCTAAGGCGTGTAGGCAGAAGTGAATTGATGTACAATTCCCTTTTCCTTGCAGTAAGCCTCCATCAACTGGTTCTTGAATTCTGTCCCTTTGTCTGAGCGTACTTGTCTAACCTTCAGCTTGTAGAGAGATTCCAGTGTGGTTACTAACTCCTTGAATGACTCAAATGTTTCTAATTTGGACTTAGAAACATCACCCAAGAGAACCTTGAGTAGTCATCAGTAACCACAAAACAGTACAAGTTGCCTGCTATGCTCTTTGTACTGACTGGACCAAACAGATCCATGTGAAGAAGTTCAAGAGGAAGTATATTGAATGAACTTCTTTTCCTTATGAGACTTCTTTGTTTGTTGTCTTTCTTGCAAGCTACACAAAAATTAGGAAGCTGGAAGTTCTTGACATTAACTCCTCTCACCAGATCCTTCTGAATCAAGTGATTCATCTTCCTTTGACTAATATGTCCCATTCTCCTATGCCAAGAGATGGAATCCTTCTCAATAGCTTTAGATAGAAAACACTGAACCTCATGATATGTTGTAGCAGCTGTTGACAGATCCAAAACATAAAGGTCTTTATATCTTGAAGCAGTCATCAAAACTTGGTCTTCTAGGATCACGTAATCTTTCTTGAGCACGTAACACTTCTTGTTGTCGAAGATGACTTTAAATACCTTAACGCAGATTTGGGAAACAGAAAGTAAGTTATTTTGAAGTTGTTGAACGTAGTTCACCTTATCGAACTTAACTTTCTGATTTCCAACTTCTCCCTGAGTTGTGATATATCCTCCCTTGTTTCCAGCAAACGAAATATGCCCTCCTTTTATTTGCTTGATGTTAGATAAAAGAGCCCTGTTTCCTGTCATGTGCCTGGATGCTCCGCTGTCTATAATCCACGTGTTAGTTTCAGCACTGTAGCGAACACCACCAATATAATATAAAGGATTAGTTTAGGTTAGGAACCCAAGCCTTTACTGGCTTGGGTTTCCCAAAGGCATCACACATCATAAATTCAACCCATTGACCCTTAGAGGGTGAGGGTAGCCCAGGTTCCTTCTTGTCATCATCATCAGACACAGAGGTTGACTTCTTTTTCCATAAGTCAGATTTTGTGCAATGCATGTTTGTGATACACAGTCGACTGGCTAAAGGTTGAACTTTATGTACTAGTTCTTCTAGGTGGAGTTAAAGAACTCCTCTTAGAAGACCTAGGTTTTGGGTCCTGAAGTTCAATCTTTTTCCTAGGTGTCTCATAAAGAAAACAATAGAAGCCATGTGTCCACATTCTCCACAGTTGTAGCATGACCTGCTATCAACTTTATGATTAAACTTTCTTGTGGAGACGTGTGTGACACTCTAGTAACATCACTACTTTAGGTTTTGACTCTGATTCTTTTGATGTTTTCCTGTTTAACAGAGTTAACTGTTTTAACATGTTAAATCTTTTTCCTTTTGGTTAACTGGTTTTTGACTATTTGAAGTCCTGTTAGTTTTGATTTGACTCTGTTTGACCCTGACTTTAAGTTAACCTTTTCAAACTCTTTTTCCAGATTAGCATAAGGCAATTTACCCTTAGCCTTTGACGTGGCCTCCTTTCGTTTGTTTCCAGAATGAATGGTTGAGCATGAGGAATCTGGATCACTAACAAGAGGAGTAGACACCACATGATCCTTGATGGGATTGTCATTTACAGGTCTACTCTTAGTGTTCATCAAGGTCTCAGATGGTGGTGGAACCACTTGTAACCCAAACCCTCCCCATTGTTTCTTTCTCTCACTAAGTGTTGGACTATGTGGGATGAACTTGTCCAACTGTGCAGTTTCTGTTTTAATGAGTTTACTTCTACTTCGAGACTGCCTTTTGCTTTTAGTGTCTTCTAGGGAGTTTAGATCGTACCTAATGTCATTAGCTTGGTTAAATGCAACTACTTCGGTTTCCCTAAGTTGTTTAGTCAAAAGGTCTATCTTTTCTTTGTAACTATGCTCATTTTGTTTTAATATTCGATTCGCCTCAGTGCACAGTTGTAAATCTTTTACCAAGTTATCATTATGATCTAATAACCTAGCAAATTTCTCCTCTATGCTATTTCTAAATGTATTACAATCAGAACAAGCATGATTATTAAACTTTTGGTCAGTGGTACTTACCTGAGTTGGTTCAGAAGCATTAGCCATCAACGCAGCATCAGATGTCTCTGGTTCTGGTGATTCTGTCTTTTCTGTCTTTGCTCTGGTAGTCTCCTCTTTAGGCTTGTAGCTGACCTCAGATGCAGTTGTCTCTTCAATATTAGACATCGCTATATCAACTGCTAGATCTCATTCACTTGCAGAATCATCATCAAAGTCTTCTACACTTGCAATGTTTGATTCCCCTGGAGAGACAAACCTAAAGCTCCAGTCCTATCCTTTATCATCATGAGAAGTCAGGGCTTTTGGATCCTTGCTTGATGAAGTAGAACTAGTAGCTTGCTTGTCTTGACGAGTGAAGGACGAGAATGGGTTCCCGTTTCCCGTCTTCTTTGGCTTAACACATTCTCTCTTGAAGTGCCCCTTCTCCCCACAGTTAAAGCAGGTCACTTTTCTCTTGTCAAAGCCAAATGTGGTATCCTTAGTAGCTACCAAGTTCTGTCCGGTCCTTTCACACAAACTTCTTCGCTCTCCGGACAGCACTAGCTAAGGCCCACATTATGTCCATTCTCTCAAGCTCCATTTCGTCCATCTGCTCGTAGTCCTCATCTGCCAGATGACAGTTTCCAATCTTCCCAGCAACAAGTCCATCATAAGAATGAACCACTGCAGCCAAAAGATCCATGTGTTCTCGAGCTACTTCTACCGTCACATCACCGAGGTTCTCGGTATTCAGTCTAGTAGCTTTTGTTTCAGATTCGATATGATGGGTACAAGAAGACCCCGACGTGTCTGATCCTGAAGGAGAAGCATGTGAAGGACCCGATGAGCTAGACATAAATACAGTCTGGAGAGGTGCTCCAGATGTCTTTGCTTAAGGTGTGGCATTGTACAAAGCTGGATTCTGAGAATACGAAGACTTCTGAGCTCTGTACTTCATCCTAAGTGCTTCTTCTCGTAGCTTTAGAATGAAGTCATTATATCCAGCTTTTCCAGCATTCCATTCTGTCTCGGGTTAGACACGAATGAAGCCCGCTTTTCTGGCAATCCGTCTGCAAAGTTAGCAACTTTCTCTTCCATGGTAGTAGCCACCCCATGTGTATGCAGTTCACTCATCAGATGGTAGAATCTATCTATAACATCGTCCATACTCTCGTTTCCCATCGATGAGAAGTTATCGAATTCCTTCTTTAACTCCTTAGCCTTGATTGCCTTCAACGAAGCATTCCCGTCGTACCTCTTTTCCAGCTCATCCCATAGTTTCTTGGGCTGCTTATTCTCTGAGTACTGGTGAAAAATGTCTTTAGGGATAGACTGTGTAATCAATGCATAAACCCTCTTCTCTGCATTATATTTAACTTTCTGTGCGTCTGTCATCCCTCCTAAGGTTAGCTTTACTCCATCGGCTCCCACGGCGTATTATACCCAATCTTGATAGCTTCCCACAGATTCGGATCCACTCCATTGAGGTAGATCTCAAAAAGTTGTTTCCAGTGGGGAAACTCATCTAATGTTAAAAGCTTTGGTGGTTTATTATGATTACCCACCTCACTCTCAAGTAACAGCAGGTTCTGGATCCTAGAGTCCTTCCCAGTAGTAAAGGCTGATATTTGATCTTCCATGGCAAATAACTTTAAGTCAACTTACACAAACTGTCAACTGGTGTGACTGAATCTTGCGATTGGGTCAATCGGCCGAATGAACCAGGCGAATGGTTCAATCGTGCGGCTGAACTAAGCGATTGGTTCAGTCGTGCAAATGAAGCTGATGCGTATGAACACTACGAACGAATGGTTCAATCGTACGAATGGCGATGAGACTATGTCCAATCGCACGTCTGAGCAATGCGAATGAGGTCCAGTCGGGCGAATGAGGTCCAGTCGGGTGAATGGCTCACTCGTGCGACTCAAGCTGCTGTTTTGCGAAAATTTCTAGGTTAAACATGTTTTAGACGTAAAAATTCAAACTTTCGCAAGGTCTAATCGCCTATGTCCATAGAAACCAAACTTTGATTAGCAGGGAACGTCCAAGATCACTTCTGACACAAAAGATTGAGTTTTTAGTGCAAAAACACAAGCTTTTTATCAATCTTGATTGAATCACACGTAATCAAGAGCCAAAGCTCTGATACCACTTGTTAGGACCTCATATTTGAACGAAATACCTAGTGATTAGCATGTAAACCAGATCAAATAGTGCGGAATCCTATTTGATTGGCGATCCAATCAGTGAGAACACACGAAGAATCAATAAAGAATTGAAACTAACGTTAGAATCGATTGGAAATCGATCTAATGTGTTCTATGAACTTTGAGAACGAATTGGGAGGCTTCTGGACGGCTAGGGTACGTCTAGAATCGTAGTGAATGAATGCCCTATGTTTTTCACGAATTAGATTGTATTTATAGGTTAGTATTGTTCATTCGGGTGACTGGACTATAAGCATGGTTCAGTCGTGCGATTGAACCATGCGGTTGATCCATCCGCACGACTGAGTGTTCAGTCGTGCGACTGAGTCAATCTTATGTGTCAATCATACGACTGATCCAGTCTCCTGGTTCAGTCGTGCGACTGAGTCAATCTTATGAAGTTATTCATGCGTGTGGTCCATTCGTATGGGCCATTCACATGAGAACTTCATTATGTTAAGTTTGAATGTATTAATTAATAAACATTATGTGTAACCATTCACACAACTACTATCCTAATTAACCAATTCAATATCTACTCATTAATGAAATATTAGTCATTACAAATCACAAACAATCAATATCATTTCATTAATCATATCAAATTACATCAAAATCAGATAAACAAGATCTATTACATTTCATATCATGATCTAGGGACATACATGTATTAACAAAATTGTCTGTTAGTAGTAAGAATATAGATACACCCTTTGATGTAGAAACTACCATAGGTAAATCTACTAGGATCTCTGAGATGATAGAAGGTTGTGACGTAGAACTGGAAGGTCACAAGTTTCTTGTTTGACTATTTGTGATGACCTTAGGCGGATTTGACGTAGTCCTAGGAATGGATTGGTTGGCGGACTATGAGGCGAACATAGTGTGTCACAAGAAGATGATTCGATTGACAGCGCCTGACGGGAGTTCGGTGACGGTTTATGATGATCAAGTCACGACAATCCTGAAGGTGATTTCAATGGCGGTGAGGGGAAAGTGCATGAGGCGTGGATGTAGTGCCTACTTGGCCTACGAGAAGGATGTGGATACGCCAACACCACAACTGACCAACTTACTGGTGGTGTGTAACTTTCCAGATGTGTTTCCTGAAGACTTACCAGGAGTGTCACCTAACTGGGAGATTGAGTTCCAGATCGACTTGATATCGGGTGCCCAACCTATAGCGAAGGCACCGTATCGGTTGGCTCCGACTGAGATGAAGGAATTGATGGAGCAATTGCAAGAGCTGCTTGATATGGTGTTCATTAGACCAAGTATCTCTCCTTGGGGTGCTCCGGTCTTATTTGTGAAGAAGAAAAACGGTAGCATGAGGATGTGTATAGACTACCGTGAGCTGAACAAGTTGACAATAAAGAATCGGTACCCCTTACCAAGAATTGATGATCTATTTGATCATCTCCAAGGTGCCATTTGGTTCTCGAGGATAGACCTTGGATCTGGTTACCATCAGTTGAAGGTGAAAGAGCTGGATATTCCTAAAACAACCTTTTGCACGCATTACGGGCACTATGAGTTTCTCGTTATGTCTTTTGGTTTGACCAATGCGCCAGCTACTTTTATGGACTTAATGAGTCGAGTGTGTCGGCTAGTGTTGGGTAAATCAATGATTGTGTTTATTAAAGATATCCTGATTTATTCAAAGAGCAAGAAGGAGCATGCCGGTCATATTCGAGAGGTGTTGGAGACGTTGAGAAAGGAGAAGTTGTATGATAAATTCTCCTAGTGCACATTTTCGTTGCGTGAGGTTTAGTTCTTAGGTCACATGGTAAATACCTAGGGGATTATGGTAGATCGGGCAAAGGTGGAGGCGGTGATGCAATGAAAGTCTCCAAAGACGCCGATTCACACTTTCTTGGGTTTGGCAGGCTATTATAGGTGATTCATTCAAGACTTCTCTAAGATAGCTTCTCCATTGACCAAGTTGACCCGTAAGGATGTAAATTTTGTATGGGGTCAAGCTCAAGAGAAGGCGTTTGAGGAGTTAAAGGCGAGGTTGACTCAAGATTCTGTCTTGTCGTTGCCCAATGGAAGAGAAGATTTGGTGGTTTATTCCAATGCTTCCTATTCGGGGTTGGGATGTGTGCTGATGCCAAGAGGAAATGTTATAGCCTATGCATCCTGATAGTTGAAAGTTCATGATGTTAATTATCCTACTCATGACTTGGAGCTAGCAGCCATGGTCTTCGCATTAAAGATTTGAAGGCACTACATATACAGGACGAAGTACACTATAGTCACTGAACACAAGAGCTTGAAGTATTTCTTCGAGCCAAAGGACTTGAACATGAGGCAGAGGAGATGGTTGGAGCTCATATAGGATTAGTTTGCGAGATCCATTACCATCCGGGAAAAGCCAACATGGTGGTGGATGCCCTCAGTCAGAAAGAAAGACCGAGCTGATTCGGTTGAAGGCTTATCAATTGATAATGACCTCTAAGGTGATGAAGCAAATCAAAGAGTTTCAAGATAAGGCATTGAAAGAAGATCATCTTAACTCTGAAAGAATGAGAGGTCTAGTCGCAAAATTGGGTGAAAACACACTTGGTGTGTTGGACCAAAAGAACCAATGAGCCGGATCAGAAAAACCTTTAAGTCCCACAGACGTCACAACAACTACTGAAGACCACAACAGCTAAAGACAACAGCTGATTACAAAGTCTGAACACAAGTGCTGAAGACAAAGTCTGAAGACACAAGTGCTGAAGACAAAGTCTGAAGACACAAGTGCTGAAGACAAAGTCTGAAGACACAAGTGCTGAAGACAAAGTCTGAAGACACAAGTGTTGAAGATAAAGTCTGAAGACACAAGTGCTGAAGACCAAAGTATCAGACGTTGTCACAACAGCTGAAGAGGTCTTCTTCAGTAGTTGTGATGGTTTACCTTTCAGTAGTTTTCTTTGTTTGAGTTTGTTCTTCAATTGTTATAGTTTCAGTAGTTTCTTTTCATGGGAAACTGCTTACATTCGAAAGAGAGATAGAGTAGAAAAGGAAACTGTCCTGGTCAGGAAAGCTCACTGATGACTTTGTACCAGGGAATACTGCCTTGGTTGGTCATGAGTCAGAATATGCTGCATCTGAAAGCAATTATGATGAGCATATTGATTTCTCTTCAAATAGTTCTGATCATGCATTTGTTGGTATTGAGAGTCATTCTGGTAGTAATAGTGACAATCTATGCTTCATCATGGATGATTTGAAAGGAATAGCTGATGATGATCTAGAAGAGATGGATATTCTGAGCCAAATGCCATTGATTAATATCAGATCTCAGAAGTTCTACAAGAGAACTGGCAGGAAATTTCCTGGACTCTCTGGCAAAACCAAAGTTGGTTTTGACAAGAGTAGGTTGAGGTGTCACAAATGCCAAAGGCTGGGACACTTTGCAAGAGAGTGTAGATCAATTGGATCTTACTCTTCTGCACCCTTTGTGACTTTTCCTAGTACTAGTCCACAAAACAGAGGGCAACATCCTGCTGGTTCTGGTCATCATTCACACCCTAGATCTCCTGCATACCTTGTCCCCTAGGGTCCAATGTCATATCCTGTTCCCTGCTATTACTTGCCTCAGTCTAATCCAGTTCAAGCTCCCATTTCACAACAATCACTTGCATTGCCTGAACCTCAACCTTCCCAATTTCATCAACAAATTCAACCTCAACAACACAACTTCTTCACCCCAGGAGTTGTTGACTGGAGCAGTTTACCAGATCATTTGTCTGGTCATGAACAACTGTTCACTGGTGCTGGTCAACATGGTGGTGACAGTCCCTTTGGAAATCTAGCTCTTATGGCTTTGGATTCTGCTGATACTTCATCCTCTAATGCCTCTACACCAAAGGTATCACAGGTATCCTCTGAGGCAAAAGCCAAACTATGTTCTGAAACATGCATAGCCGCATTTGCATCTATTAGAGAAGCAAATGTAGCTTTAATCAACAAGAACATTGAGCTAGAACAAATAATTTCCAAAAGCAAAGCTGAATTTGAGTCTGTGCTTAATGAGAAAAATGATGAGATTACAAACTTAAATGCCAAATAACTGATGATAAGGCTATGGAAGAGATACATCTAGAGAAGTATAGAGATCTCAAGGATACACTTGCAACTACCCAGGTAGAGTGTGATCGATGAGTAAATTCTTGCAAGGGTTTTGAAATGCTTCTTAGTAAGCAATCTGCTTCTAATGTGAAGTTTGGCATTGGTTATAATCACACTGCTCCACCTACAGATTTTACTCCCAGAGCAGAGGTAGAATCTAATGGTGAGAGCAATAACCAATCCATTTCATCATGTGATCTACTTTCTGATACAGCACCATGAGAAGTAGAAGTCAGCACTAAGCCCTCTCAGAACCTATCAGCTGATGTTGATGGTTCCACTGCTGACACTCATATGATCAAAGAGTTGATTAACTCAGGAGTTAATTCTGAAAGTCCTGAAACGACAGGAGAGCAAGATTTAACACCTGAAGTTCAAACTCCAACTACTGTCAGTACTGAAAAGAAGAAAACTGTCAGTAGAAAGAGTTTGAAGACTACTAAAGAAGAAGTCAAGAAAGCAAACAATGCTTTCAAAACACTGAAGAGCAAGTCTTCAGTAGTTTCATCCTCTTTAGTTGATGATCAACATAAGATGAAGAAGAAACCATGTGAAGTATGTGGCTTGTTCAATCATCTTACAGATGATTGTTGGAACAAAAGAGGATCCAAACTCAAACATAAAGAGGAAATTAAAGAGAATGGTTAAAATGAAAACTGAGTTTGAGACCACATTTGTATCAGCAACATCAAATCCTGTAACCCTTAAGTCCATAAAGAAATCCAAAAAGGAAGGGGTTAAACAGGTAACAGCTGAGATTGCTCAAAAGAAGAAGGTGCAACATAGGAACTTATCAAACTCCAATGCCAATGTGTCTGATGAGCTGAAAGCTTTATCACAAAATCAGACACAGCTGGTTATGATGGTTCAACATCTATTGGGAAGAGTTAACCAATTAGATGTTCCTATGTTGAAACCATAGAAAAGGAGGTCCAAGCCAAAGGATTCATCTTCTTCACCATCTTCTTCCTCTCAAGCTGTTGTTTCCATCAAACCTGTTAGTTTACCATTTGTTGATGAGAACAAGCCCAAAACCAAAAAGGTTTGGGTCTCCAAAACTAACTGACTGTTATAATTGCAGGGTTCTTCAACATGCCAAAGTAGCATCTGGTATGTAGACAGTGGGGGATCTATGCACATGACTGGGAACAACTCTCTTCTTCATGACTACTCTTAAGGAAAGAAAGGGTTTGTTTCTTTTGGCAATGATGCTAGGGGTTACATCATTGGAAAAGGCTTTGTCTCCAATGGAGAAATAAAGTTTGATGATGTTAATCATGTGGAAAATCTCAAGTACAATCTCTTGAGTGTCAGTCAAATGTGTGATAAAGGCCATGTTGCTCTTTTCACCAGTCAGAACTGTAGGATTCTATCATCCAAAGTTCTGCATTTGACTGATAAGGTGTTGGATGATCACACTCTCCTGAGAGCCAACAGGACAGGTAGAGTATATGCCTTAGATCTTTCGAAGAAAATAGATCTCAGAGGCCATCCTTGCCTATTTTCCAAAGCCTCTCCTCAAGAATCTAAACTATGGCACAGAAGGCTGGGTCATGTTAATTTCAAAAACATGAATCAGCTGATTCACAATAGTTTAGTCAGAGGCTTACCAATAAAGGAGTTCTACTGTGATGAAACCTGCACTGCTTGTTTAAAAGGAAAACAGCACAAAGTCTCATTCCCTCCTATTGAAGAGCCTAAGTCCACTGCCTGCTTGCAATTACTGCATATGGATCTATTTGGTCCTGTGAGAGTGATGAGCATGGCAAAGAAGAAATACTGTCTGGTAATTGTGGATTATTACTCCAGATTTGTATGGACTTTCTTTCTACATTCAAAGGATGAGGTTGCTCAGAAGATTATTCACTTTGTGTTGTATGTTGAGAAGCAGTATTCCCTTCCAGTCAAGTGTATTAGGAGTGACAATGGAACTGAATTCACAAACCATACACTTGATGACTTCTATCTTTCAAGGGAATCAAAAGGCAGTTTAGCATCCCACGGACTCCAGAACAAAATGGAGTAGGGAGAGGAAGAACAGGACCCTAATTGAAGCTGCAAGGTCCATGTTGGCTGACTCTGGTTTGCCACTGACCTTTTGGGCTGAAGCTGTTAACACAACTTGCTATGTGCTGAATAGAGCCTTAGTAAATCAGAGGTTGATGAAGACTCCATATGAAGTTCTCCATCACTTGGCTCCTCTAATTTCATTTTTCAAAGCATTTGGGTGTCCCTGTTTTATTCTCAACACAAAGGATCAACTCCAAAAATTTGATCCTAAGGTGGATGCAGGGTATTTTGTTGGTTATTCATCTACTTGCAAGGCATACAGAGTCTTCAACTGCAGAACAAAGATAGTTGAAGAGACTTTCCATGTGAAGTTTAATGAATCTCCTATGGACAAGATTCCACAAAACCCTGTGGAGTTGTTTGATTTGGACATACTGCAATATGTTCTTTATCAACCTCCAGTTGTTGCAGATCATGTGGATAAATCATCTTCTGCAGCATGTCATCCACCTGGTGGTATTGATGATGATGATGATAATATCAATACTCACCTATTCAAGTTTAGTGACCAACTGCCTGTGTCTACTAAATTTGATGTTCCTGTAGCTTCAGCAGTTCCATCCACAACAAATGCTGATGAGATCTCTGATTCCTCTACATCTTTTGAGTTACCATCTAATTCTTGGTTTCAAGAGTCTGCATCAACATCTGCTGCTGCTGAAGGTCCTACAAACACTTGCACAGATCTCATTGTTATCAAGAACTGAAGAATCACCCAATGTCTCAAATATTGGTGATATCAATGCTGGAGTTTCAACAAGAAGTCAATTTTCTAACTTCTGCTTCTATGCTCTCTTCATCAGTCAGCTAGAGCCAAAGAACTATCATGTTGCTTTGAGAGACAATGGATGGGTTGAAGCCATGCAGCTTGAGCTACTTCAGTTCAAGAAACAGCAAGTGTGGGAACTGGTTCCTCTTCCCCCAGGTAAGTGTGCAATAGGCACTAAATGGGTGTTTAGGAATAAAACTGATGAAAATGGGCTTATTGTTAAGAACAAGGCTAGACTGGTTGTACAGGGGTTTTCACAAGAAGAAGGTATTGATTATGATGAAACCTTTGCCACTGTAGCCAGACTAGAGGCAATTAGATTGTTTTTAGCCTATGCTGCATTCCACAATCTTAAAGTTTTTCAAATGGATGTCAAAAGTGCCTTTTTATATGGTAAAAGAAAGGAAGAAGTTTATGTGTGTCAACCACCAGGTTTTGAGGATAATAAACATCCTGAATGGGTGTATAAACTTGATAAGGCTCTTTATGGGTTGAAATAAGCTCCTAGAGCCTGGTATGAGACACTTTCCACTTTTCTTCTTAAGAATAATTTCACTAGAGGCTCTATTGATAAAACTTTGTTATTAAGAAAGTGGATCACCATAAGCTACTTGTTCAGATTTATGTTGATGATATCATTTTTGCATCCTCTGATCCCCAGTTGTGTGATGATTTTACAACATTAATGAAAAAGAGGTTTGAAATGAGTGCAATGGGAGAATTACAGTTCTTCTAGGCTTGCAAATTAAACAAAAGGCTGATGGAATCTTTATTCATCAGTCAAAATATACAAAAGATCTTTTGAATAAGTTTGATTTACAAAACTGTAAGCCCTGTTCTACTCCCATGTGCAACACCATACAACTGGATGCAGATCAGAAAAGTAAAGCTGTTGATGAAACACTTTACTGATGTATGATTGGGTCCTTGATGTATTTAACAGCTTCTAGACCAGATATCATGTTTGCTACTTGTGTCTGTGCCAGATTTTAGGCTGCTCCTAAAGAGTCTCATTTGATTGCAGTCAAGAGAATCTTTAGATATTTGCAAGGTACACAATCTCTAGGTTTATGGTATTCCACTGGACACTCTTGCAATTAGTTGCTTTTTCAGATAGTGACTATACAGGGTGCAAGTTAACTAGAAAGTCAACTTCTGGTGGTTGTCAATTCCTAGGCAACTGTTTGATTTCTTGGCAGAGTAAGAAACAAACATCTGTTGCTACATCAACTGCTGAAGCCAAGTACATTGCTGCTGCAAGTTGCACTTCTCAGGTACTCTGGCTTCAGAACCAACTTCTGGATTATGGCATTACAGAGACTAAGACTCCATTATTAATGGATAGTGCTTCAGCTCTGTGTATTGTCAAAAATCCAGTCCAGCACTCTAGGACCAACATATAGAGATCAGACATCACTTTATTCGGGATTGTTTTGAAAAAGGTCTGATTGATCCTAAGTTTGTGCCTAGTGCTGATGAGCTTGCAGATATTTTTACTAAGCCTTTGGATAGTTCTACTTTCCAAAACCTTGTGTTAAGGCTTGGTATGCTGCAGCTAGAATAAGTGATAACTACTGATGATCTCAGTAAATAAGTACTAACGATCATTAGTGACCATATCACATATTGTACTGCTTCTGTTACAACAACTGATAAAGTAACAACTACTGATGTAGTTGTAACTATTGATGTTGTCAAAACAGATAAGTACTGATGTCCTATGAAACAACTAAAAACAACTAAAAGGCTGATGAGTAGGTGTTGAGGACAGTATGAAACAGCTGAAAGGCTATGAATTGATGAAAACTACTGAAGAGAACTTTCTCTTCAGTTGTTTCTACAACTGCTATTTCATCCTAAACAACTGATGACAAAACCATGTCTTCAGTAGTTTCACAACTACTGATGACTAATACCAAGTCATCAGCTGTTTACAACAACTGATGACAAAACCATGTCTTCAGTAGTTTCACAACTACTGATGACTAATACCAAGTCATCAGCTGTTTACCACAACTGATGACAAAACCATGTCTTCAGTAGTTTCACAACTACTGATGACTAATACTAAGTCATCAGATGTTTACAACAACTGATGACAAAACCATGTCTTCAGTAGTTTCATAACTACTAATGACTAATACCAAGTTATCAGTTGTTTTCACAAATCTGAAGTCAAAACCATGGTCTTCAGTAGTTTTATAACTGCTAATGCCTAAAACCATGACTTCAGCTATTTCAACGTCTGAAAGGGTAATACCATGTCAACAGTCGTTTTAAAACTACTGATGACTAACACCAAACCCTTCAGTCGTTTTCTAACCCGTACCCTATATATATCCCTGACCTAATCCTTCAGGGCCTCATCTTCTTCAAACCTAACGTTCATCTCTCCAAAAATTCTCTCTCATTAATGGCGACCATGCAGCTCAAACCGCGACACAACTGTGTAGCTTACCTCACCAAATCGCCATTCTGGGCTAAGTTCGATAATGCTATTGATCTTATGGTCCAGTCACCCTACAAAACGGCCATTCTTCTCAATCCAATCCTTCATGCCGAATCCCTTAACCAGTTTTGGATGAACGTCACCCTCACCATTGGGGAGAACAACACAGAGTCTCTCCGGTCGGTCATCAACAACCACCAATGGTCATCACTCCCAATATATTTCGTCAAACCCTACACCTGGATGATGCCACTTTTCCTGCTGCATATCCAAAGGGCATAACTGATTTATCATTTGCCCACCATGGATATCAGGGAAACCTTAGTGCCTCCACCATACTGAAGAAACATTTCCATGATGCTGAACGTCTCATATTTCACATGGTAAATGTGTTTGGCTCCTGAGACTTCCTCTTGGGATCAAATGTCTACAAGGTGGCAGTAGGTACTATTCTCCATCCTTGAGCAACAACCTTTAAATTTTTCGGAAATACTATTTTCAGAGCTCAAGGATATGGCTCAAAAACAAACTGCTAACCGTGGATATTATATCCTCTGTTCATAATGGCCATAATTGCAAACCAGCTTCAAGCTGAGGGACTTGTTGGCCTAGGAGTCCCTGCTATGGCTGTATTGCCTGAAGTATACTCCCGGCACAACTCTGACCAATCACTCAAAATGGCTGCCAAGCTGCACAAACCCACGCAGCTGGAACCCACAGCCACCACCTCCAAATCAAAAGTCCCCACCAAACCACTAAAAAGAAAACCAAAAAGGCTACTCAGGGAAATGAGTCCCCTGAGGATGCCCCTGCAACACAAATGCAGGCTATATCCACTGGTTATAACCCCCTAGTGGATATAAGGACTCTCCTAGCCACAGCCGCTCAGGATTCCTCTCAAAAGGAGCCTACAACAACCACAGAAGGGGTACCCACCACTCTGGGATCTTCCTTATTTGAGGAGATTGCCATTGAAGAGCACCATTCTCCCCAGGTGCAAACTGCTTTTACCCCATCTCCCCATGCAACCGCCCCCCAAAGTCCTACATTACTTGTTGCACAAGTGCTGACTCAGTTGCACTCCTCACCCCCTCCCCAGATACCAATTACTACTGGGAATACTTCTACCATTGAGGGGGAGGACCAAAGTGCAGCTGAGAACCCACAGCATAGGGGTTACAATGTTCCTTCTCCTAGTGTAGTAATGGAGATTGGACCTTCTGGTGAGGCTGCCACTTCTCCTGCTTCAGCATATGATCAGGTTGTAGTTGGTACCATTACTAAGACCTTACCAGAGGCAACTGCTGATGACGGACAAAGTCCTGAGGCAGGAAGTCCCCAGTTCCAAGACAAAGGGGCACATGCTACAACTGAGCTACACTCAGTGCATGTTCATCCTGATCCTATCAGGAGGTCAGGTGATTCAGTATCTACTGATGATGACCTGGGCTTCTTTTACGATGTAATTGCCCAAAACACCATCCTGGAAGAGGAGGTGAGCAGACTCAAAGAGCTGCTTGCCAAAACTTCTAAGGAACAAAGACCATCTGCCTCTACCACCTCACAGATGGCACCTTCATCGAAGGTCTTCCAAACACTGAGCCACTCCCAACAACTCAGCCACCTGCCTCTGCTTCTGGCACTACTTCTCAGGAACAGAACCCTCTTGAGCAAATAGTTACTATCCTTCAAAATTCCCTCCCTCTCATCACACCATAATCACTGACATAGTGATCAAATCCATTGATGAGAGGCTTTCCACAGTAATAAACCATTGATAGAGGAGGTTGTGGGCAAACAACTTTCTGGCAATCAACCCCTTGCAACCAATGCAACCAAAAAGGGGGAGATTAAGTCAGTGAAAGCAAAAAGAAAGAGGAGTATAGAGGAGAAAGAAAAGGAGAAAGAAACAAAAGGGAGAGTAGTGGAAAAGGAGTTGGAGTTGAATGTGGAGACCGATAAAGAGAAGGAAAAAGAGAAAGCCTTGGAGCTACTGATAAAAGAGGCTGATGCCGAACACAGCAGATCAATGGACAACATCATTGATCAGCTGTTTAGGCAAGGCCATGACACCGATAAACTTGACTCTGAGATTCGACGATTAGAGATTGAAGAAATCCAGAATAGATGGGCAAGTTATGAAGTGTTAGAAAGAGAAAGGCTTGAGATTATGATTAGATTTATTGCAAAATATCTTGGAAGATCAATGATCGAAATCAAAGCTTGGTCCAGGGACAGTATCTTGGCAATCACCACCAAGATCTGTTCGTCTAAAGCATATACTAAGGGACTTGTTATTGAAGCTTTGAATGAAGCAGGAGCAGGGAACAGGACTGAGCTAGCCAATACTCAAAAGCAACACTCACCTCCAAAATGCTAACTCAGCCTGTCAACATTCCCTCTCCAAAACAACCACAACCACAACCCACAAAACCAACTACCGTACCATCTAAACCAACAGCCGATGATGCACCTAAGAAGAAGAAGAGAAGGGTGTTGAGGCTAGAAGAAGAAGAAGAAGAGGATGATGTGGAAGAAGATAGGCTGCCTCTGTCTGCAGTCCTAACATTGGCTAAAGCCAAACCCATGCCCATCACTCCCACCTCACAGATGGAAGCTGTGAGAGTAAAGATTGAAGAAGAACAGCAGCAAAAGCTTCATGACGATGAAATGTTGAAAAGCATTGACAAAACTTATGCTGCTTTGTCATCAATAATAAGTATGAAGAAAGAAGCTCTGAGGTTGTACACCCTTTCCAACACATTTCAATATCAGAAGGAAAAGGTGAGAGTATGGCCTGATCCTAGGGTGGCTCACAGGATTGTAAAAAAAGACATTCCTTCGAGATACAAGGGCCAATTCAAAAGGATCGTAGATGAAGAGATCATAGTGGTCCTTGTAGTATCACCCTGGAGATTGTAGAAGACTTCAAGAAGCCTATGAGACTAAACAACCACCCCAAAAGATGTTAGAGAACAGAATTATTAAAAAGGGGTTAGTCTACAAGAGGCTTGAGAACTTCAAACAAAATGAGCTCAGTCTGTTACTTGAAGGGACTCATCCTGATGAGTTTGCATACAGACAGATTACAACAGTTGAGCTCAAAAATGGTAAACAGGCCAGTACATCTCAGAGCTGTATGGGCATGAAGGATTGTTTGATGGTGAAGCCGAGAACCTGACCATGGAAGAACAAATTAAGTTTCTCAGAGCATACACCAGAGAATCCTACAGGCTTATACATGGGAAGTGAGTCTCATGGATGGGGGAACAGCTCAGTGTCCAATTCCCCAATACAGAGCTCCCATCCATACATTGCCAACCAAATCTTCAGAGACTCATTTCCAGGCCAGTGCTTATATGGGTCATCTTCTCAACTGATCAAGAAGGAAAAAGACCAACCATTCTACCAACAATAAGTGGGACCTCAATAAAGTTAAAGGTTTTGGCTGCATTGGTTCAGGGGGAGTTTGTTGGACCAAAAGAACCAATGAGCCGGATCAGAAAAACCTTTAAGTCCCACAGACGTCACAACAACTACTGAAGACCACAACAACTGAAGACAACAGTTGATTACAAAGTCTGAACACAAGTGATGAAGACAAAGTGTGAAGACACAAGTGCTGAAGACAAAGTCTGAAGACACAAGTGCTGAAGACAAAGTCTGAAGACACAAGTGCTGAAGACCAAGTCTGAAGACACAAGTGCTGAAGACAAAGTCTGAAGACACAAGTGCTGAAGACAAAGTCTGAAGACACAAGTGCTGAAGACAAAGTCTGAAGACACAAGTGCTGAAGACAAAGTCTGAAGACACAAGTGCTGAAGACAAAGTCTGAAGACACAAGTGCTGAAGACCAAAGTATCAGACTTGTCACAATAGCTGAAGAGGTCTTCTTCAGTAGTTGTGATGGTTTACCTTTCTGTAGTTTTCTTAGTTTGAGTTTGTTCTTCAGTTGTTATAGTTTCAGTAGTTTCTTTTCAGTAGTTGTAATAATAGTTAACACTTAGCATTTTTGTAAGAAGATGTCAGCTGTTCGACATCTTCAGTAGTTGTGTTAACTATCAGTAGTTTGTGATAAATTCTGTTAGATGTCACTATCAAGTGACATCAGCAGACGTCACATCTCTTATATAAGAGGTGTTGACCTAATTGTAATTGTGACATTCCGTTACCACGAAAGCGAATATTGAATGAAATATATCTGCAGAATTCTCTCTATTTATAACCGTTTTTGTTCTTACATTGAGTATCTCTTTGTTCTTGTGAATCGGCTAATTCATTGTTAGAATTCCGCTGCTATACTCTCTAATCAATCAAACGTAGATCACTGATCCTAACACGGTGTTAGGACCTGATTCGGGCGAATATGGATTCCTCGTTTTGGGGATCTACGTGTGAAGCTTATGGATGAAGCACATAAGACTCGATACTCTATCCATCCCGGTGCTACAAATATGTATCAAGACATGAAGATAGATTATTAGTGGCCGGGTATGAAACGTGATATGGGAGAGTATGTGAGTAAATACCTTACTTGTTTACAAGTGAAGAGCCGTATGGAAAGATCCAACCTTTGGATATACCATAGTAAAAGTGGGAGCACATAACCATGGACTTTATAACAAAGCTACTACATACCGTGCGAGGGTATGATGCCATATGGGTGATAGTTGATCATTTGACAAAGAGTGCTCACTTCCTACTGCCTCGCGAGACATATTCATCTGAGAGGTTGGTGGATCTTTTCATTAGGGAGATCATAACTCGTCATGGTGTACTGGTGTCTATTGTATCTGATCATGACACTTGGTTTACATCTAAATTTTGGAAGAATTTTCATGATGCGACGGGGATAAGGTTAAATATGAGCATGGCTTATCATACTCAGACGAATGGTCAGTCAGAAAGAATGATTCAGATGATAGAAGATATGCTTCGGGCATGCGTCATTGATTTTGGAGGATATTGGGATGACCACTGACCATTAGGTGGGTTCTCATATAACAATAGTTATCATGCCATCATTGGTATGCCCCCTTATGAGATGCTATATGGTAGGAGATGTAGGACGCCCATGTTTGGGGTGTTATTGGCCATAAAGAGTTAGTGAGCGTTGAAGTTGTCAAGGCTACGACTGAGAAACTGGAAAGGGTCAAAGCCTTTATGAAGGTAGCTAAAGATAGGTAAAAGTTATATGCTGATAAGAGACGTAGACCGATCGAGTTCCAGGTGGGTGATAGAGTCATGTTGAAGGTCTCACCTTGGAAAGGTATCATTCGGTTTAGAAAGCGAGGCAAGTTGAGCCCAAGATACATAGGGCCTTTCTGAATCATTGCTTGAGTAGGAGAGGTGGCCTATAGACTAGAATTACCAGATGAGTTAAGTGGGATTCACCCGACATTCCATGTATCTAATCTGAGAAAGTGCTTAGCAGGCGAGGATATGATTGTACCACCGGAGGATATCGAGGTAGATGAACGGCTTAATTATGTGGAGCAACCAGTGGCGATCATTGATCGAAAGGTAAAATGGTTAAGGAATAAAGAGGTTTCTCTTGTGCATGTACAGTGGAAGTAAAGAAAGAAAAAATTAAGCAAAGGAAAAGAAATAAAAGAAATAAAACCCAAGTCGAGGGGTTAAATGTGTAAAAAAGACTAAATGTATGAAAAAGTTTGTGTAAAAGTGGGCATGGCCGCCCACTTCACGTACAACACCATATCTTTGGATATTTCTAGAGAGAGAAAGAACAGAGCTCGGGTTTGAAGAAGAACAAGAAGAAAAGTTAGAATTCAAAGTAAGAATTTGTGAGTTTATGATGCTCTTAACTAGTTTTTTCCTCGGTTATATGCTTATGTATGTTGTATGTGTTCAGGTCTGTGATTTTGGTGGGTTTCTAGGCGGTTGAACTCTGTTGCAAATGGCTTTTTGAGGAAGTCATAACCAAAGGCTGCAAAGGTGAGTTCTAGAACCCCCTTTTTAGTTGTTTTAAACTGCTTTGGGGCTGGAAATACATGTATGAACTTTTTATAAACGTTGGGTTTTGGTACCCGTACATGTGTTTGTGTGTATCTTGTGGGTGGGGTTTGATTTTGGGCTATGTATGTGTTTGATGATGTTATGAATATGTTTCTAAGGCTTAGAATGTATGATTTAAGCTTAGATCATGATAGGTGATTGTTTGGAGACTGAATCATGATGTTTAGGATTACATAGACTACTCATGCGCCTAAACAGTAGCCCATGCGCCCAATGGAAATAACTGCCTAAGTGTCCCATGTGCCCACAACCTCATGTTCATGAATAATACTCAGGCGCCTAGAAATAGACTGAAACTTCTAAGTGTTCATACGCCCAGATAGTTCATGCGCCTAGGCCCTCTTGCACCTGCATAGTGCCCATGCACCTAGAACTTGCCCAGAATAGACTAAGTGTTGCTCATGCGCCCCAATAGTCCTTATGCGCCTGGAAGTTGCCCATGCGCCTAAGTGTTCCGCCAACCCCTGAAAGGCATACGCCTGTATAGTGCTCATACGCCTGCATAGTGCCCATGCGCCTAAAGACTTTGAAATATTTTCTGATATTAGGGAAAATTGTAAAAGTAGGCTTTGACTTGGGAGGTTCCCAGGGGCTATGTAAGTTGACTTTTTGAGGTCATAGATGATGTGATGGGTGATGATGATGTATGATTGATGCTTATGCATGATGGTATGTATGATATATGCTATATGTGTATGATGGTGCCTTGTATGGTGATGTTTGTATGTTCATGTTCCTTGTTATTATGATTATATTCCCGTGGCTTTACGTTGAATGTTTATGTACGAAATGAAAAACATTATGTAACGTAAAGTGGAAGATAATAAAAGGGTAACGTAATGAAAGAATACATGCATTAATGAATAAATAAAATTAAGAAAGGCTTGCAAATGTATGGAGGTTCATACCCAATGAAGGGTGTTAGCTCAACTGTGTGTGGGTTAGCTACCCCAGAAGGATGCACACTAGGTCCAATCCTTGTGATTGAACATATTTATGGGATCCTTGCCACTTGCCCCAGGTGCTGGAGTCAGCTTCATGCACAATGTTTGAGGTATATGAAAGACCTCAGGCCTAGTAACCAGCTTCGTGCACAATGTTCGGAGTATAGCATATGGCATTGATACGGAATGAAAAGAGAAAAGATAAGTGGTGAATGTACTTGCCGTAGGTACTGGAGTCAGCTTCGTGCACAATGTTCGAGGTCTATGAAAGACCTCAGCCCCAGTAACCAACTTCGTGCACAATGTTTGGGGTATTGTACATGTCATCAAAAGTAATGAACGTACGAGTGAAAGTAAGAAAGTATGTATGAAAGTGAATGAAAGTAACAAAAGTGAACGGTAATGACGTATGATGAATGAAAGAAAGTTAACGAACGAATAAGGAAGATAATAATGATATTATCTATGTGTACGTACGATGTGTGATCATGTATGACAGTATAGTATGGTTTGAAAGAAGGTAAAGTATATTTTTAAAACTAGAACTCACTCAGCAACACTGACTTTTATGTGTTTCCAGTTGGCAGGTAAATGTTTTTGAGGATGGGACGGGGTGGCTAAATGGCTCTTTTTGGATGGCATCCATTTTTATAATGCTTTTGTGATGTAATGCAATATATATTTTGTAATTTGACAATGATGTATTATTTTTCAAAAGGTTTTATAATGAAATGAAATGTCGTTTTTAATATATTTCCACTGCAATGTTTTCTTTAAGTTTATGAAAATATATGATTTATGTGTAATGATTGGCCAGCTGTAAGCGTCCCTGGAATAGGGCCTTAGAAGTTGGTATCAGAGCCAAAGTTTAAGTGAAACGGGTTAATTTTCAAAATAAACCTAAACTTAAATTGAAAATGGGACGAAAGGGAAGGGGTGCCAGTCCGAGTACCTGCGCGCCATGAGGTATTTTCTTTAATGTAACCGGTATTACGTTCGCATGTTATGTGGCTTATGTGTTGTTTGTTGATTTAGATACTGATGTAGTCTGGATAGGTAATGCTTGGGGTTGAAGAGTAAAGTAAGTGGATAATCACAACTGGCCACTGTATTAGCGACTTACTATACTTGACATAAAATGAGCTATTCCCTTGAATGACCGTGTTGGTGTTTGAATCTTATAGTGTGTTAGAGGATGACCGATGGTAGATCATCGAAAGCTTCACGTGGTGGAGGTTGTGGTGGACGTGGTGCTGAACCACGGGTCACGAGAGGAAGGCCTAGAGCTGAGAATTATGATGCTTAGGATGACATAGACTGAATTATGATGTTTAGGATGACTTAGACTGCTCATGCGCTAAACGGTAGCCTATGTGCCCAACGGAAATAACTGCCTAAGTGTCCCATGCACCCAAAACCTTATGCGCCCGAATAGTACTCAGGCGCCTAGAAATAGACTAAAACTTCTAAGTGTTCATACGCCCAGATAGTTAATGCGCCTACGTAGTGCCCATACGCCTAGAATTTGCCCAGAATAGACTGAGTGTTGCGCATGCTCCCCAATAGTGCTTATGTGCCTGGAAGTTGCCCATGTGCCTAAGTGTTCCCCATGCACCTAAGTGTTCCCCATGCACCTGAAAGGCCATGCGCCTGCATAGTGCTCATACGCCTGCGTAGTGCCCATGTGCCTAAAGACTTAGAAATATTTTCTGATTTTGCGGAAAATTGTAAAAGTAGGCTTTGACTTGGGAGGTTCCCGGGGGCTATGTAAGTTGACTTTTTGAGGTCATAGATGATGTGATGGGTGATGATGATGTATGATTGATGCTTATGCATGATGGTATGTATGATGTATGCTATGTGTGTATGATGGTGCCTTGTATGGTGATGTTTGTATGTTCATGTTCCTTGTTATGTATGATTATTTTCCCATGGCTTTACGTTGAATGTTTATTTATGAAATGAAAAGCATTATGTAACATAAAGTGGAAGATAATGAAAAGAGGAACGTAATGAAAGAGTGCATGCATTAATGAATGAATAAAAGTAAGAAAGGCTAGCAAGCAAATGTATGGAGGTTCACACCCAATGAAGGGTGTTAGCTCCACTATGTGTGGGTTAGCTACCCCAGAAGGATGCACACTAGGTTCTAATCCTTGTGATTGACCAAATGTATGGGATCATTACCGCTTGCACCATGTATTGGAGTCAGCTTCGTGCATAATGTTCGAGGTCTATGAAAGACCTCAGTCCCAGTAACGAGTTTTGTGCACAATGTTCGGGGTATAGCATATGGCATTGATCCAAAATGAAAAGAGAAAAGATAAGTAGTGAATGTACTTGCCCTAGATACTAGAGTCAGCTTCATGCGTAATGTTCGAGATCTATGCAAGACCTCAGGCCGAGTAACCAGCTTCGTGCACAATGTTTGGAGTATTGTACATGTCATCGAAAGTAATGAAAGTAAGAAAGTATGTATGAAAGTGAATGAAAGTAATGAAAGTGAATGATAATGGCGTACGATGAATGAAAGAAAGTTAACGAACGAATGTGAAAAATAATAATGATATTATCTATGTGTACGTACGATGTGTGATCATGTACGACGGTATAGTATGGTTTGAAAGAAAGTAAATTATATTTTATTTTAAAACTAGAACTCACATAGTAACGCTGACTTTAACGTGTTTTCAGTTGGTAGGTAAAGGTTGCTAAGGATGGCACGGGGCGGCTACTTGGCTCTTTTTGAATGGCAGCCATTTTATAATGCTTTTGTGATGTAATGCAATATGTATTTTGTAATTTGACAACAATGTATTATTTTGCAAAAGATTTTATAATGACATGAAATGTGGTTTTTAATATATCCGTTGCAATGTTTTCTTTAAGTTTATGAAAACATATATTTTATGTGCAATGATTGGCTAGCTTTAAGCGTCCCGGGAACGAGGCCTTACACTTGGTCAAGGCCATGTTATGCATCAAAACATGTATACAAATACAATATCCAAGAACAAAATGAACCCCTTTTTAACCCTCAAAATTTCAGCCAACATAAAATAAAATTTTAGGGTTTTTGTCCAAACAAAACAATCAAGCATTTGACATCAATTTTTCAAGGTTTATTCTAAAGCATGTAAAATAAAACTTGAAAGACAAGGGATTCATACATCCAATAAAATAAGCCCCTAGTGGGTTGAAAAAGTCCAACAAAACTAACTTTTCTTGGACTTTTGAAGCAAGTTTTCCACATAACCGGCTCTAGATGCCATTGTTGGTTTGTTTCATGTTTATCAAAGATTTTTAACCATTTAAACAAAACTGCAGCGGATATATAGAGAGATTAACGAGTTTTGGTTGCTAAAAATAAACCTTTTATTAACCAACAAATCAAACCCAAGAATAAGGATCATGTATGTGAAACGAAATGCTATCAAACAACACCAACCATAGGGTGTTCATAGAATACTACCTTTCTAAGAACAAGGAAATTAGAGATGGATGTTAGATGAAGACAATGATGTTCTTGAATGGAAGCCTCCAAAGAAGAAGACTTCGAGCTTGTATACCCACAAGCTTCTTGCCAAACACCTAACTAGTAAGGAAGTTGAACACCAAAACCCACTTCTTCTTGTTCCTTCATTCAAATCCGAATTTTCAGCCAAGAAGGAGGAAGAGTGAGCTGCAAAATGTGTGTGATAGAGAGTGTGTTTTTGGTTGAGTGTGAATGGGTTAAATTCTTTTATTAACACAAGACATGGAATCCCAAGGAAGACCACCAAAGGGCAGCCGAAAATGGGGTTTTTCCCTCCCATTTTATATAAACTTTTCACACTCAATAAACTCATAAGTTTATAAAACTAAACCCCTTTTAATTTTATAACTTGAACGCACTTTTATTTGTTATTATTTAACCTACTTAAATAATAATACAAATAATTTCTCATGAACAAATTATCCATATAATTTGTTCTATTTCAAATGCAATAATTTAGAAAGCCCATTTTCTAAATTGGCGTTGATATTTGTTTGATCATATCAACAAATAAATACTTATTGGTGTTTGTTTAGACTGTTATTGGATATGACCTGACTTGAATCATAACATAATAACCACATCAATATTGTATGTGTCTTGGGCATATAATATCCAACACTAGGCGCACAGGCACTTTTGGGGCACATGGCCTTCTGAGCGCATGGGAAACACTTAGGCACATGAGAAACTTGTGGATGCATAGGCATTCTGGGCAATTCCTCGGTACATAGTGGCATCTACAAGATCTCCATTCTTATCAGGTGCTATATCATGATTCGTAGCAAGTGGAGTCCCAGCAGTAGAAGCATTCTCCATGTCAAAGCGACTGAGAATGTCTCCTACATACTTGGTCTGATGTAGAAAGATCCCATTAGGTGTTTGATCCACCTGTAACCCGAGAAAGAACTTCATCTCCCCCATAGCACTCATCTCAAACTCTTTCTTCATCACTGCTTCAAACTCTTTGCATAACTCTTCGTTCTTTGACCCGAAGATTATGTCATCAACATATATCTGTACAAGCAGTAGGTCGCCATCCTTTTCTTTAATAAATAGTGTACAGTCAATGACTCCCCTGCGAAAGCCGTGTTTCACAAGATGAGTCGAGTGTTTCTCATACCAAGCTCGAGGAGCTTGATGAAGCCCATATAAAGCTTTGTCGAGCTTGTAAACTCTATCCCGATGATAAGGGTCTTCAAATCCCTCGGTGGACTTACATAGACTGTTTTCCTGATTTCTCCATGAAGGAATGCACTCTTCACATCTAATTGGTAGACTTTAATCTTCATGTACGATGCATAGGCAAGGAAGATACGAATAGCTTCCATCCTTGCCACGGTGCAAACACCTCATTATAGTCAATCCCCTCGACTTGGCGAAAACCTTGAACCACTAGTCGAGCTTTGTTCCTGATAATGACTCCTTGCTCATCCTTCTTGCATTTTAGTACCCATTTGGTGCCAATGACTTTAGCACCTTTAGGTTTATCAACCAGAGTCCATACACCTAACTTCTTAAACTGCAGAAGTTCTTCTTGCATTGCACTCACCCACGCCTCATCATTTAGTGCTTCACTGATATATTTTGGCTCAACCTGCGAAACAAAACATCGATAAGCACCATCATGAATGTAACCTTTCTCCATAATTGAGGCGTAATCAGCTGAGTATAGCTGATTTCGGGTTTGTACTCCTGATCTGACATCCCCAATAACATTGTCAAGGGATGATAGACGTTTAGTCGTGATCCTGGAGTAGTAGGCACAGCCACCTCAGAACCGAGATTGTGTACATTTTGTTCTGCATCTGAGGAAGATGGAGTTTGAGGTTTCGAAGTCGAAGGTGCATCACTCATGGATGCTTGTGGACTTTCAGGAACTGGAACCTGTTCCTCCTAACTGTTCTGGTCATCTGCTTCAGTTTCATCTTCAGAGGAGGAGTCACTGTCATCGACTACCCCCCCTGACTGTGTAGATGATTCTACCTGGGTGCTAGATGTTGTATTTAGAATATCATACATCATCCTAGTAGCTAACTCATCATCCGAGGGAGAGAGAGGGATGTTGAAGGACTTGAAGAATCCATCATAATCGAAGAAGTATGCAGGTCCTTTGCCTGTAGGTGGTGTGGTATAACTCTGAACGTCGACATTACACCACACTTCTACAAGACCCGTTGAGTTATTGTAAACTCGCTTGTTCGGTATGTTGTATCCTAGAAAAATTCCTTCATCTGCCTTCTCGCTGAATTTGCCTTCTTGTGTCTTCTTCAGAAGTGTACACGGCGCGCCAAAAGGTTCAAGATACTCCAATTCGGTTTGCGTCTTTGTAGTAGCTCATAACATGTCTTTCCGTGGCGCTTGACTATTAGAACTCGATTCAGTGTAAACACGCATTTGCCACCGCCTCATTCCAGAATTGGATAGGCAGTTTCGAGTCTGCCAGCATAGTCTGTGTTGTCTCTATCAAACTCCTGTTCTTTCTCTCAGCAACGCCATTCATCTGAGGTGTGTAAGCAGAAGTGAATTGATGCACAATTCCCTTTTCCTTGCAGTATGCCTCCATCCCTTGATTCTTGAATTCTGTCCCGTTGTCTGAGCGTACTTTTCTAACTTTTAGCTTGTAGAGAGATTCCAGTGTGGTTACTAATTCCTTGAATGTCTCCAATGTTTCTGATTTGGATTTCAGAAACATTACCCAAGTGAACCTTGAGTAGTCATCAGTGACCACAAAACAGTACACGTCGCCTGCAATGCTCCTTGTACTAACTGGACCAAACAGATCCATGTGAAGAAGCTCAAGAGGAAGTTCTATTGAATGAACTTTCTTTTCCTTATGAGACTTCTTTGTCTGTTTGCCTTTCTTGCAAGCTACACAAAAGTCAGGAAGTTGGAAGTTCTTTACATTTACTCCTCTCACTAAATCCTTTTGAATCAAATGATTCATCTTCCTTGACTAATGTGTCCTATTCTCCTATGCCAGGAGATTGAATCCTTCTCAGTAGCTTTAGATAGAAAGCACTGAACCTCATGATCCGTTGTAGCAGCTGTTGACATATCCAAGACATAAAGGTCTTTATATCTTGAAGCAGTCATTAGAACTTGGTCCTAGGGATCATATATTCTTTCTTCAGCATGTAACACTTCTTGTTGTCGAAGATGACTTTAAATCCCTTATCACAGATTTGGGAAACAGAAAGTAAGTTGTTCTGAAGTTGTTGAACGTAGTTCACCTTATCAAACTTAACTTTCTGATTTCCCACTTCTCCCTGAGCTGTGATATAGCCTCCTTTGTTTCCTGCAAAGGAAACATGCCTCCTTTTATTTGTTTGACGTTTGATAAAAGGGCTCTATTTCCTGTCATGTGCCTGGATGCTCCGCTGTCTATAATCCATGTGTTAGTCTCAGCACTGTATCGAACACCCTGCACATACAAAGTAAATGAATTAGTTTAGGTTAGGAACCCAAGCTTTTACTGTCTTGGGTTTCCCAGAGGCATCACACATCATAAACTCCACCAATTGACCCTTAGAGGGTGAGGGTAGCTTAGGTTCCTTCTTGTCATCAGTATCAGACACGTAGGTGACTTTTCTTTCCATAAGCCAGATTTGTGCAATGCCTGTTTATGATAACAGTCGTCTGGCTTACAGGTTGGACTTTAGGTTCACTAGCTCTTCTAGGTGGAGTTAGAGAACTCCTCTTAGAAGACCTAGGTATAGAGTCCTGAAGATCAATCTTCTTCCTAGGTGTCTGATAGAAAGGGCAATAGGAAGCAATGTGTCCACATTCTCCACAGTTGTAGCATGACCTGCTATCAACTTTATGAGTAGACTTTCTTTGTGGAGAAGTGCGTGACACTCTAGTAACATCAATCACTTTAGGTTTTGACTCTTGTATGTTTGATGTTTTCTCTGGTTTAACAAAATTTACTGTTTTAACCTTTTAACATTTCCACTTTTGGTTAACTGGTTTTTGACTTGAAGCATGTGAGAAAGTAACATTTGAAGTCCTTTTAGGTTCTGATTTGACTCTGTTTGACCCTGACTTTAAGTTAACTTTTTCAAATTCATTTTCCAGATTAACACAAGGCAATTTACCCTTTGCCTTTGAAGTTGCCTCCTTTTGTTTCTGTCCAGATTCAGTAGATGAACATGAGGTGTCTGGATTAGTAACGAGGAGTAATCACCACATGATCCTTGATGGGGTTATTATTTACTGGTCTAGACTTAGTGTTCATCAGGTCTCAGGTGGTGGTGGAACCACTTTGTAGCCTAATCCCTCCCCGTTATTCCTTTTCTCTCACTAAGTGTTGAACTATGTGTGAAGAACTAGTCCAACTATGCAGTTTCTGTTTTAATGAATTAACTTCTACTTCTAGAACTGCCTTTTGCTTCTTAGTTTCTTCTAGGGAGTTTAGATAGTACCTAATGTCATTTGCTTGGTTAAAGGCCACTACTTCGGTTTCCCTAATTTGTTTAGTCAATAGGTCTATCTTTTCTTTATAACTATGCTCATTTTTGTTTAGTACTCTATTAGCCTCAGTGCACAGTCGTAAATCTTTTACTAAGTTATCATTATGATCTAATAACCTAGCAAATTTTTCATCTATGCTATTCCTAAAAGTATCACAATCAAAACAAGCATGATTATTAAACATTGGTCAGTAGTACTTACCTGAGTTGGTTCAGAAGAGTTAGCCATCAGTGCAGCATCAGATGTCTCTGGTTCTGGTGATTCTGACTTTTCTGTCTTTGACGTGGAAATCTCCTCATTTGGCTTGTAACTGACCTCGGCTGCAGTTGTTTCTTCACTATGTGACATTGCTATCTCAACTGCTAGATCACCTTCACTCGCAGAATCATCATCAATATCCTCAACACTGGCAATGTTAGATTCTCCTGGTGAGACAAACCTAAAACTCCAATCCTGTCCTTCATCATCATGAGCAGTCAAGGCTTTTGGATCCTTGTTTGATGAAGTAGAACTGGAGGCTTGCTTGTCTTGCTAGTAAAGGACGAGAACGGGTTCCCATTACCCGTCTTCTTTGGCTTGACACATTCTCTTTTGAAGTGCCCCTTCTCTCCACAGTTGAAGCAGGTCACTTTGCTCTTGTCAAAGCCAAAGTGGTATCCTTAGTAGCTATCAAGTTCTGTCCAGTCTTCTTAAAAACTTCTTCGCCCTTCGGACAGCGCTAGCTAAGGCCCACATTATATCCATCCTCTCAAGCTCCATTCATCCACCTGCTCGTAGTCCTCATCTGCCAGATGGCAGTTTCCAATCTTCCTGGCAACAAGTCCATCATATGAATGAACCACTGCTGCTAAAAGATCCATATGCTCTCAAGCTACTTCTACACGATCACATTACCGAGGTTCTCGATCATCAGTTTGGTAGCACTTGCTTCTGATCCAATATAATGGGTACATGACGACCCAGACGTGTCTGATCCAGAAGGAGAAGCATGTGAAGGACCTGACGAGCTAGACACAAAAGCAGTCTGGAGTGGTGCTCCAGATGTCTTAGCTTGAGGCGTGGCGTTGTATAAAGCCGGATTTTGTGTGTACGAAGACTTCTGAGCTCTATACTTCATCCTTAGTGCTTCTTCTCGCAACTTAAGAATGAAGTCATTTATATCCAGCTTTACAAGCATTCCATTCTGTCTCAGGTTAGACACGAATGTATCCCACTTATCAGGCAATCCGTCTGTGAAGTTGCTTACTTTCTCTTCCATAGTCGTTTCCACTCCATGTGTATGCAATTCGCTCATCAAGTGGTAGAATCTGTCTATGACTTCGTCTAAACTTTCATTACCAATCGATGAGAAGTTATCGAATTCCTTCTTTAACTCCTTTGCCTTGATTGCCTTTAATGACGCATTCCCATCATATCTCTTCTCTAGCTCATCCCACAGTTTCTTGGACTGCTTGTTCTCTGAATACTGGTGGAATATGTCTTTGGGGATAGACTGAGTGATCAATGCATAAACTCTTTTCTCTGCATTGTACTTTATTTTCTGTGCGTCTGTCATCCCGCTTAATGTTAGCTTAACTCCATCAGCTCCCACCGGTGTACTATAACCGATCTCAATGGCTTCCCACAGATTAGGATCTACTCCATTAAGGTAGATCTCAAAACGTTGTTTCTAGTGGGGAAACTCATCTAAAGTCAAAAGCTTTGGTGGTTTATTGTGATTACCCACCTCACTCTCAAGCAACAGCATGTTCTGTATCCTTGAGTTCTTCCCAGCAGTAAAGGCTGACATCTGATCTTCCATGACTAATAAACTTAGAATCTAATCAAACAACTTTCACTGATGCGATTGAAGGATGCGAATGATCTAATGTGCGTATGAACTCTGCGACTGGTTCAATCGTGCGGCTGAACTAGGCGATTGGTTCAGTCGGGCGAATGAATTTGGTGCGTATGAGCTATGCGAACGAACGATTCAGTAGACCGAATGAGGGTGCGACTATGTCCAATCGTGCGTATGAGCAATGCGAATGGAGTCCAGTCGTGCGAATGAGTCACTCGTGCGACTGAAGCTGCTGTTTTGCGAAAATTTCTAGGTTTGACGGGTTTCAGCCGTAAAGATTCGAAATTTCACAAGTTCTAATCGCCTAAGTCCGTAGAAACCAAACTTCGATGAGCAGGGAACTTCCAAGATCACTTTTGATGCCAAAGATTGCGTTTTTAGTGCAAAAACACAAACTTTTATGCAATCTTGATTGAATCAACACGTAATCAAGAGCCAAAGCTCTGATACCACTTGTTAGGACCTGGTATTTGACCGAAATACCTAGAGATTAATGTGTAAACCAGATCAAATAGTGCGGATTCCTATTTGATTGGCGATCCAATCAGTGAGAACACACGAAGAATCAATCAAGAATTGAAACTAACGTTAGAAATCGATTGGAAATCGATCTAATGTGTTCTATGAACTTGGAGAACAAATTGGAAGGTTTCTGGACGGCTAGGGTACGTCTTGATTCGTAATTGATTGAGCGTCCCTCTTTTTCACGAATTGAGTTGTATTTATTGGTTGGTATTATTCAATCGTGCGACTGAACCATTAGTCTGGTTTAGTCGTGCGATTGAACCATGCGGTTGATTCATTCGTACGACTGAGTGTTCAGTCGTGCGACTGAGCCAATGTTATGTTACAATCGTACGACTGATCCAGTCTCCTGGTTCAGTCGTGCGACTGAGTCAATCGTGTGAAGTTATTCATGCGTATGGTTCATTCGCATGAGCCATTCGCATGAGAACTTCATTAAGTTAAGTTTGAATGTTTTAATTAATATAACATAATGTGCAACCATTCAAACAATCATAAACCCAATCAATTCAATCACGACTCATTAATGAAATATTAAACATCACAAGTAACAAACAATTTATGTCATTTCATTAATCAATACAAATTACATCATACTCAGACAGACAAGATTCATTACATTTCAAATCATGATCTAGGGACATACATGCATCAACATAATGTAAATGAACACATTGAGTTGTATCCATGAATGTTTTACAGAAAAAAACTTGCTTTTGTTGTTAATACCGGTAAACAGGTTCACATATTCATCAATAGGTTACTTTGAATCTTAAACTTTTCCATACTTGCAACATAGATAGTATGTATGTTTCGCATGATTTTTTTTTCCTATCAAACTTTCATCTTTCCATAACTTTGCATGGCATGTTGAACATATAACATTTTGATCTTCATGATCTATGTAATCTGTAAATTCAAAGAACATGCAAAATTAAAAGGTAGTATAAAGAAAAGAATGTTGGTAGTAAAATAGTTATAATAAAATACCACTGGAGGTGCCTATGAACATGTGATGAGGATTTCATCAATAGAAATATTTTCATCTGACATTAAATGTGTTGGACCTCATATGCCCAAGACACATACAAGATTGATGTGGTTAGTATGTTATGATCCAAGTCAGGTCATACCCAATAACAAGCTATACAAACACCAATAAATATTTATTTGCTGATAATATCATACAAAAATATTGACACCTATACAGAAAATTGGTTTCCTAAATATTGCTTTTGTGATAGAACAACATTATATGGATAATTTGTTCATGAGATATTTATTTGTTTCATTATTTAAGTTGGTTAAATAATGTCAAATAAAAGTGTGTAATGTTATAAAATTAGACTATGTTTTAATTTTATAACCTAAATGCATGGAAGAGTGTTTAATTTTAACAAAATATCTAATGGTGGGAAACCAATTTGAAAGATAATTTCGGCCGCCCAAGGGGGCCTTGGAAACACCATATTATGTCTTGTTTCATGCAAGACTTGATTACTTACACACTCTTCCATCATTTACACTTCTTCTCTCTTCTTTTCACTCAAGCAAGAACACTCAAAACCTATTGAAAAATTCGGATTTGTGGCTGAAAATTTGGGGCTGAATTTAGGATTTAGATAGTAGCTTTGGAAGATTGTTTTGGTGTAAAGCTCCCTAACAAAGCAAGGTGTTTGGAAGAAGCTTGTGGGTATTACAACTTGAGGTCTTCTCCCTTGAAGGATTGCTGTTCAAAAACATCATCATCTTCAAAGATTTCAACCCTTTTGAGCTGCTGAAAGGTAGTTTATGGCAGCCTCTATATGGCTGTCCATAATGCTCGTTTTATGTTTACATAGCTTGCTTATTCACATAATATGATCCTTTGTAATATGGGTTTGTTTTATACATATATTTGTCACCTAAAGAACATGATTTTTCAGTATTATAATCATGTTTCAAAATATATATCCGCTGTGTTTTTCAGAAAGTTTAAGAGGTTAAACTTTAATTTTATCTTCTAACAAACCCTTCAGTGGCATCAAGAGCCGGTTATGTGGATAGCTTTCTTGTTCTTGTCCTTTAAAAATCAATTTTAAAGGATGTTTATCAACTCATTAGAGGCTGTTTTGGTTGATTCAATAAACCCCATGTCTTTCAAAGTTATATCTTCATGCTTATGATTAAACTTTGAAAGATAGGAATGTCAATTGGTAGATATGTTTGGTTGTTGTTTGCTTGGACAAACAAACCCTAATTTTCAGTTTATGTTGGCTGAAAATTTGGGGTTTGATGTGGTTTATTTTCTTTATTGTATGATGTTTGTTATTGTTCATTTGATTGTGCATAACCTAGCTTGACCTTGTGTTGTTTGGTTTGAAAGAATGTATTTATTTGATTATATTCATTCAATTGGTTTGTAAAGTTTTGTGCTTGTAAGTTATCTATTTATTCATTGGATGTAATAATAGATTAGGAGTATTTTTCTTTTACTAGAAAATATGTATTAGGATATATATTTTGTAAAAGAAGATGCTCGGGAAGGAAGCACAAAAGGTAGACACAAAGTGGACTTGATGCATACGGATGCGACATGAAGTGGGAGATCCATTGTAATCTCTATTTTGTGTTTTTTGGTAACCCTTAGCAAAGACCAAATGACGACACTTGTGATGGCAAACAAGTGTGGTCACAATAGTAGCTATGGTTATGCACATGTGGTTGTTTATATTATGCTTGTTTGATTGTGATTTTATGAATGATTGTGTGATATTTGGATATGATAAACAATCTTAATAAAAATGATCTTAACAAGCTAATATAAAAATAGTTCTTAATCATTAAGTGTTAATAAATGGTTATTAAAAGGATTAATGATTTCATAATAAAATGGGTTTGCTGGATTCTGTATGCCCAAGACACATAGAACATTGATGTGGTTAGTACGTTGTGATCCAAGTCGGGTCATACCCAATAACAAGCTTAGCAAACACCAATTAATATTTAATTGATGATATGATCATGCAATTAAATAATTACACCAATTTAGAAAATGGGTTTTCTAAATAAATTGTATGTGAGAAAGAACAAATTATGAGGATATTTTGTTCATAGATATTATTTGTTATGTTGTTTAAATTAGTTAAGCAACATCAAATAATAAAAGTGTGTGTGCATATTTTATATAATTAAAAGGTTAATTATGTAATTTATAAAATATGTCAAATTAAAAGAGTCTTGAAAAAAAAAGGGGAAAAACCCTATTAGGGGTTTTCGGCCGCCCCCTTGGGGCACCCCCTTTTGTTCTTCCTTTTGTGTGTGTTTTGGAGATATGGCTCCTAAGATACACACATACACACACTCTACTTCAGATCTCTCTCTCTTTAATGCAAAAGAGTCACAAGAACATAATCTTTCTTTTGGAAGAAGGATGTCATGGCTGGAACAAAGGATTTAGAATCCTCTTTGAAAGTTCACGGCTGGAACAAGTTTCCAGCAGCCTTCTTGTGTCGATTTGGTGCTCAAATCCTAGCAAATGGGTGTTTTCTTGAAGGCTTGTGGGTATGAACACTTGAGGACATCTATTCTTGATGTTTTGGTCATCAAATAGCAGCCCCATCTTCACTTATATCAACGTTTTGACAGCTTCTAAAAGGTAGTTATTGTGTTGATTTTGGTTGTTTTGTTTGCTTCTTGATAACTAGTTTATTCACATACATATGATCCTTTGACTTTGGGTTTGTTGAAATAAGATTATGAACTTTATTTTCAGATTATTGAATAGATATTAAGTTCTTATTCCGCTGCGTTTTCTTGTTTAAAATTGTTAAACAACATTGTTTTGGTACAACAAACCCAACAGGGTTTTATTAAAAGAACCATAGAGTACCAAGTATTTGTAAGCATGCAATTACAAGGTACATTGAGTTTTCAAAGTCTAGAATTAATGAAAACTTTAAATTCTTTACCAACAAGTTTAACACCATCCTTTTTCACAACACTTGAGTCATTTGGAAACTCTTAATGGGATAAAGGTCACCTAACCATTTAGAGGGAACTTGTGACTTAAGGTGGGGATACCACATTGGTGGGATAAAGGTCACCTAACCACTTATGTTGGTAAACTCACATGTGTGTGCAAGTAGGGTAACTTGATTTGCAAACCATGTTAAATGGATCACCTACAATATGGTTTTCAAATGGTGTCGATGGGATTAATATGCCGACTTTACATATGATGTTTAAAGTCGATCTCATACCTCTAGAAGTTGCAAATGGTTGCAACCGTCAATCGTTGACCACCTTATTAATTTAAATCGTGGGATAAAGGTCACCTAACCATAATTTAAATGTAATGTTGGGTTCTAGATTTTAATATGAAAATGACCGTAAAAGGCATTAATTATTAAAAATAGCAATATCGAAAATACTAAAATAGATCTTTGTTAAGTTTTGTAGATGGCCACCAATAATGATAATCATGAAAATTCATCCGCATCCGCCCAATCATTACGAGCGATTCTCCAAAAGGAACGTCTAAATCATAACAATTTCATTGATTGGTATCGAAACTTGAGAATCATTCTCAAGCAAGAGAGACGATCATATATTTTAGACGACCCTATCCCCGATCAACCTATTGAGGATGATGAGGAGGCCTATAACGATTGGCTGAAGTACACTGAGGACTCTGTCCAAGTGTCTTGTCTCATGCTGGCGAGCATGACTCCGGATTTCCAAAAGGAGTATGAACATCACGGAGCTTATGACATGATAACCCAGCTGAAGGAAACGTTCTAACAGCAAGCGAGGGTTGAGTGCTTCGAAACGGTTCGAGCACTCCATGCATGTCGTATGGACGACAACCAATCGGTTTCATCTTATGTACTTAAGATGAAAAGCCACATTGACCGCCTCAAAAGGATTAATTGTCCTGTCTCGAAGGAATTGGCCACGGATTTGATCCTCAATGGCCTTACCAAGAAGTTCGAGACATTCGTGTTGAATACAACATGAATGCTTGGGACAAAAGCATTGGTGAGCTTCACTCAATGCTCAAAATGGCCGAGGTGGCCATGGGTAAAAGGGTTTTACCCGTTCTCACCATCAATGAAGGTGGGAACAAGAAAAGGCCTCATCCCACACCCAAGGCAAAGGTTGCTAAGCGCAAGGGACCCGTATGGGGAAAAGGGAAAGGGGTGGTAAGGGTGCCACCCAAACCACAAGAGAAGAAGCAAAAGGTTGCTACTAATGACCCATGCTTCAAGTGTGGGGAGATTGGACATTGGGTAAGAAATTGTCCTGTCCATCTCCAAGAGTTGAAAGCAAAGAGGGATGCTGGGCAAACCTCAGGTACAATATACATGATCCATATTGATTTAAACATGACATCCTCTAACACATGGGTATTAGATACCGGATGTGGAACTCACATTTGCAATTTGTTATAGGGGTTCAAAAGAAGTAGTAACTTCAACGAAGGGGATGTTAGCCTCTACATGGGCAATGGGGCTAAAGTTCAAGTTGAGGCCCGTGGTGACTACATCTTGAAACTTTCAAATGGTTTGGAAGTATATTTGAACAATGTTTTATATGCTCCTAGTTTGACTAGGAATATTATTTCTATAGCCCTATTAAAACAATTTGGATATGTATTATCATTTGTTGAAAAAGATATTCATGTTTCTTTAAATGATATGTTCTACTTTAAAGCTATTCCCATTAATGGTATTTATGAATTGGTTTATGAAAATACTTTAAATAGTTCATTGTACCAAACTAGCACTAAGAAACTCAAGTTGGATTTGAGTGATACCTATCTTTGGCATTGTCATCTTGGTCATATAAACAAAAAAAGAATTCAAACACTACAAAAGAATGGTCTTTTAAAAACAAGTGAATGTGATTCATTTGATGTGTGTGAGTCTTGTTTACAAGGTAAAATGACTAAGGCACCCTTTAGTGGGACTAACGAAAAGGCAAAAGATTTGTTAGGAATCATACATTCGGATGTATGTGGTCCTTTTAAGCCAATGACTAGGAATGGTGAAAGATACTTCATTACCTTTACCGATGATTATAGTCGCTATGGGTATGTGTACCTATTAAGACACAAAGATGAAGCTTTTGAAATGTTCAAGATCTTTCAAAATGAAGTACAAAATCAACTCAACAAGTCGATTAAAGTTCTCCGCACCGATAGAGGAGGTGAATACCTAAGTGATGCTTTTCAAGATCATCTTAGGAGTTGTGGGATTGTCTCACAACTCACTCCACCTGGAACACCACAACATAATGGTGTGTGTAAGAGGAGGAATCGAACCTTATTGGATATGGTCCGATCTATGATGGCTAGAAGCACATTACCGCTATCATTTTGGGGTTTCGCTTTGCTCTCCGCGACCCGTATTCTAAATATGGCCCCAACCAAAAAGGTTGAAAGAACACCTTTTGAGATATGGCATGGAACAGTTCCATCCCTATCATACTTAAGGGTCTGGGGTTGTGAGGCTTATGTTAAGACTCCCACCCCAAACAAATTGGAAATCCGATCCACCAAGTGTATCTTTGCTGGATATCCTAGAGATTCTATGGGATATTATTTCTATGATCCACTGGAACAAAAGGTGTTTGTTGCCAGAAAGGGTGAGTTCTTAGAAGCAAAGTTCCTTATGGAAGGAACTAGCAGTAGAACAATGGATCTTGAGGAGGATCAAGAACCACAACCGATGCACGTTTGGTTGAAACTAGCACTCAACATGAGGATGTTGAAGATGATCAAGTGGTTGATCAATACACACAAAACGTTCGCAGAAGTGGTAGAACTAGTAATCCACCTGAAAGATACGGATTTTTCATGGATGGATGCTATGTGGTAGATTCAGATGAACCAACCACATACCATGATGCAGTGTCCAATTCGAATTGTGACAAATGGCACGAGGCCATGAGCGTTGAGATGCAATCCATGCATGACAATCAAGTATGGGACTTGGTTGTACCACCTCTTAACTCCAAAGTAGTTGGAAGTAAGTGGGTTTTCAAGAAGAAAACCGATATGCATGGAAACTTGGATACTTATAAGGCTAGACTTGTAGCAAAAGGTTTCACTCAAACTCAAGGGGTTGACTATAATGAAACCTTCTCACCTGTTGCGATGCTAAAGTCTATAAGGATATTGTTTGCCATAACTGCTCATTATGATTACGAGATTTGGCAAATGGATGTCAAAACCGCTTTCCTAAATGGATATCTTGAGGAAGATGTCCATATGGTTCATCCTGAAGGTTTTGTCGATCCAAAACATCCTGATAAAGTATGCAAGTTAAAGAAATCAATTTATGGATTGAAACAAGCATTGAGAAGTTGGAATCACCGTTTTGATGAAGAAATAATTAAATTCGGATTCATCAAGAACGCTGATGAAGCTTGTGTATATAAGAAAACTAGTGGGAGCATCATCACTTTCCTAGTATTGTATGTTGATGACATACTACTATTTGGAAATGACATTCCAACCTTGGAAGGTGTAAAAACCTGGCTTGGAAGTTGTCTTTCCATCAAGGATCTTGGTGAGGCCGCCTATATTCTGGGAATAAAGATCTATAGGGATAGATCAAGGTGGGTGATTGGTTTAAATCAAAGTGCATACATTTATAAAATATTGAAAAGATTCAAGATGGAGAACTCTAAGAAAGGTACGGTACCTATTCAAAGAGGAACGATATTGAGTACGACTCAATGTCCTAGCTCAAAGGATGAGAAAGATAAAATGAAGGCAATCCCATACGCATCTGTTATTGGATCCATCATGTATGCAATGATATGCACTCGACTGGACGTGTCATGCGCCTTAAGCATGACAAGCCGATACCAGCAAAATCCTGGAAACAGTCATTGGATGGCTGTTAAGAACATACATAAGTACTTAAGAACAACAAAAGATATGTTCCTAATCTATGGATCTGGTGATGAGGAACTCGTTGTAAAAGGTTACACGGATGCGAGTTTCCAAACCGATCGTGATGATTCACGGTCACAATCGGGATATATTTTCATTCTGAATGGAGGCGCGGTCTCTTGGAAGAGCTCCAAACAAGATGTGGTGGCTCTATCAACTACCGAATCAGAATACGTCGCTGCCTCATTGGCAGCTCAAGAAGTTGCATGGTTGAAGAAATTCATTGCCGATCTAGGGGTTGTCCCTTCCATCCAGGACCCCCTAGAGATCTTTTGTGATAACGAGGGTGCGATTGCCCAAATCAAGGAACCTCGTGCTCATCAAAAGACTAGGCACATTGAGCGGAGATTCAACTACATACGAGATGAAGTTGAAAAGGGAAAGATATGTATTCACAAAGTTCACACGGATCAAAACATTGTGGATCCTCTCACGAAGCTCCTTGAAAAGGCAAAGTATGAAGATCATACTTATGCCATGGGACTTCGGTATTCTAGTGATTGGATTTGATCTGTAATTTTGTATTTGGATATGTGGAACTTTTTATTATTTGAATAAAATTATTTGGTTATAATGTTTCAATTAATATTCCAATTTAGCATGTTTAATCCATGAGTAAATTGTTTACTCTAAATGTCCTTAGTCGTTCAGACTTGTGGGAACAAGTATGAGGGTAAGATTATTATGAATTTGGATTGGTAGATATTCATATGGATGAATATAGAGCAAAAGGTTGCTGGCAAGGTTCATAGATATTTGTGGGATGCAAATATTGGACTAACCTGCATCTCAAATATTACTACATGGAATCTTCCTGATTGATCATAAGTATTTTGAGTAAAGGCGAACATCATTTGGTATCCTCTGACCTGAGATACATATTGGGTCTTGATATTTACCAAATATTATACTTTGACTCAGTTCTTCGCTGTTCTGAAATATGGCAGTACATAAGTCTGAGTTCAGGTATGATATAAGGTAATTGTGAGAGACGTATGTAGTCAAGATGGGATTTGTCCCTCTTATTCGTTGAGAGTACGATGTCTATGGCCTGATAAAGTTAAATCAATGGAGAATGATCACTCTATGTCTCTAGGATTTAACATGACATCTGTGACAAAAGGATACATGATTGGTTCACCTAAAACATTTCAAGTATGGTACTTGAAGGAGATGATGTTATTGAATGGCACTTAGTCATACGTATTAAGGGTAGTAAACCGTTGTTAGGTGGTATTTACTGCTTGCATCAATCTTCTACGAATCTTGTGCAAGTGGGAGATTGTTGGACCTCATATGCCCAGACACATACAAGATTGATGTGGTTAGTATGTTATGATCCAAGTCAGGTCATACCTAATAACAAGCTATACAAACACCAATAAATAATTATTTTTTGATAAGATCATACAAAAATATTGACACCTATTTAGAAAATTGGTTTTCTAAATATTGCTTTTGTGATAGAACAACATTATATGGATAATTTGTTCATGAGATATTTATTTGTTTCATTATTTAAGTTGCTTAAATAATGTCAAATAAAAGTGTGTCATGTTATAAAATTAGACTATGTTTTAATTTTATAACCTAAATGCATGTAAGAGTGTTTAATTTTAACAAAATATCTAATGGTGGGAAACCAATTTGAAAGATAATTTCGGCCGCCCAAGGGGGCCTTGGAAACACCATATTATGTCTTGTTTCATGCAAGACTTGATTACTTACACACTCTTCCATAATTTACACTTCTTCTCTCTTCTTTTCACTCAAGCAAGAACACTCAAAACCTCTTGAAAAATTCGGATTTGTGGCTGAAATTTGGGGCTGAATTTAGGATTTAGATAGTAGCTTTGGAAGATTGTTTTGGTGTAAAGCTCCCTAACAAAGCAAGGTGTTTGGAAGAAGCTTGTGGGTATTACAACTTGAGGTCTTCTCCCTTGAAGGATTTCTGTTCAAAAACATCATCATCTTCAAAGATTTCAACCCTTTTGAGCTGCTGAAATGTAGTTTATGGCAGCCTCTATATGGCTGTCCATAATGCTCGTTTTATGTTTACATAGCTTGCTTATTCACATAATATGATCCTTTGTAATATGGGTTTGTTTTATACATATATCTTTCACCTAAAGAACATGATTTTGTAATATTATAATCATGTTTCAAAATATATATCCTTTACGTTTTTCAGAAAGTTTAAGAGGTTAAACTTTGATTTTATCTTCTAACAAACCCTTCAAAATCAACCATTGGTATAGGCGCGACATCTTGCAATCTCTTACAGGACCGTTGAAGGGTGCTTGCTTACAACACAACAACACAAAGAGGAAAGTGTGCAACAACACTTAACAGTTCAAATGGGGAACTAGAAAACCATTTAAATAAGAACTAAGAAACACAAGTGTATGATAGATAGAACAAGAACAACACAAGTAGTTGGTTTTCAAGGTTGATGTATTTTGCTCTCTAGTTCCTTATAAGTGTTTACAAAGCAATGGTTTAAGATATAAAGGACCAGAGATACTTATACTACAACTAACAGCCGGCCATACTTTGAAGGCTAGCTGGATACATGATCTAGACTACAAAATCAATGTAGAGTCAAAAGGCAGATTGCCTTTTGACTAGTGACTATGGCATGCCATAGCTCATATCATAATATATTACAAAAAGGATAAAGTACATAAATTAGAAAGTTATAAACTCAAGACCTCAATGTACAGTCACCAAAAGCATGGACCTTTCACCAACTTATGTAAAGTTAGTATCTTATCAGAGTTGCAGCGGAAAGGGGTCCAACTTTATGAAAAAGGTACACCAGATAAAGCATGTGTTCAAAAGTCTTCGGAAGAAATCTGTCATCAAATGTGGCTTGGGAAGACTTTGTCTTTGAAGCTTCGGAAGACTTCATCCTTAGCTTTGGAAGATATTAGTCTTGGCTTTGGAAGATTTTACACTTAGAGTATTTTCTAAGGCGAAGTGTGAAACTTCCAAATCATTCCACTTCAGTACACATGTGCATGCATGCAGGTGAGCCTTTGGGTGTTTAGGTTGCATCAGCCTTACATTTAAACATTACAAACTCCCCCTAGGTTGATGCTACCAAAACACTTGAAGATTTCAGGTGTCAACGGTGTTAGGATCAGCGATCTAAGTTTGATTGATTAGAGTAGATTGCAGCAGAATACGATCAATGAATTAAAAAATTTTGCAAGAACACAATTGATATTCAATGGAATAGTGCACGGTTATAGAAAGAGAGAGAATTCTGCAAAAGGAATATTTTCATTCATATGCTTTCATGGCGGCTTAAAGTCACGGTTACAATTAGGTCAACAATCCTTATATAAGGAATGTGACGTCTGCTGATGTCACTTGATAGTGACATTTAACAGATTTATACAAAATACTGAAACAATGCAAACTATAAAGAATGTTCTCAACAACTGAACATAAAACTACTGATCTAAAACTACTAAAACTATAAACTACTAAAAACTATAAACTACTGAAAAGTAAATTACAAGTACTGAAAGGAAAAACCATCACAACTACAGAAGTTAATAACTTTAGCTGTTGTGACAACTACTGATCACTTTGGTCTTCAGTCTTTGTCTTCAGTCTTTGTCTTCAGTACTTTACTTTCAGACTTTGTCTTCAGTAGAAGTCTTCAGATTTTGTCTTCAGACCTTGTAATTAGCTGATGTCTTCAGCTGTTGTAATCTTCTTAGCAGTTGTAATGTCTGTGGGACTTAGAGGTTTTACTGATCAGGCTCATTGGTTCTTTTGGTCCAACAAACTCCCCTGAACCAATGCAGCCAAAACCTCTAATTTTATTGATGATCCCACTTATTCTTTGGCTGAAACACCCTCTTGATCAGCTTCAGAGGTAATCATGTAAGCACAGGCCGGGAATAGGTTTCTATATATTTGATTGGCTAAGTATGGAAGGGAACTCTGTCTTGGGGAAACTGGACACAGAGCCTTGTCCCAACCATGAAACCTAATTGTCATTGATGAGTCTGTAAGACTCTCTTGCATAGGCCTCAAGGAGAACAACTTGTTCCTCCTTGGTAAGTTCTTCTGCTTCTCCCTCAAAGAAGAACTCAGGCCCATAATATTCAGACAGATATTTAACTGTCTTCCCATTCTTCAACTCAATAGTTGTGATCTCTCTGTATGCGAATTCATCTGGGTGAGAGCCTTCAAGCAGCAACTGGAGTTCACTCTTTTGAAGATCTTCAAGTTTCTTGTATAACAACCCCTTCTTGATCATTTTGTTCTCAAGTTTAGATTGAGGGGTTGTCTTTGAGTTATGTGCTCTCTTGAATTCTTCAATAATTTCCCAGGGTGAGACTACCATGGCCAAACTAATTGTAGCATTCAAAGTCTTTTTCACTTGGCCATGATATCTGCTTGGTATGTTTTTCTTATGAATTCTGGAACTTACCCTGGGGTCTGGCCAAATCCTCACTCTTTCTCTTTGATGTTGGAATGTATGCTTAAGAGTGTACAGCCTCAGAGCTTGTTTCTTTATTTCTTGAATGGATGAGGACTGAGGGAAGTCCTTGTCAACCATTTTTAGAAATTGCTCATCATGCTGCTTCTGTTGTTCTGCTTCTTCAATCTTTAATTTCACCATTTGCATTTGTAGGTCAGGTGTAATCATCTGCTGACTTCTGAGCTCAGGTGTTTTAAGTTTGAGAACAGTAGAGATTGGCAGACTTCTTCAATATCATCCTCTTCTTCTTCTTCTTCTACCCTCAACACTCTTCTCCTCCTTATGGGTGCATCACTGGGTGTAGTTTGAGGTGGTTTTTGAGGTAATGGAGTTGGTTTTGTGGGTTGAGTTGTGAGTGGTTTTGGTTTAGGGATAGGGTTTGCAGGTTTTGGAGTTGGTTGTTTATGAGTTGGAGTTAGGGAAGGCTGATCTAGCATTTTTGTGGTAAGTTTGGCTTTGGAGAGCTTGGCCATATCTGTTCTCTTCCCAACACCTGCCTCATCCAATGCTTCTATAATCAACCCCTTATTGAATGCTTCAGAAGAACAGATTCTGGTGGTTATTGCCAGAATACTGTCTCTGGTTCATAATTTAATCTCAATCAATGATCTTCCCAAGTATTTTGCAATAAATCTGATCATTATCTCCAACCTTTCCCTATCCATGATACTATAACTAGCCGATCTTTCTTGTATTTCCTTAACTTCCAGCCTTCTAATCTCAGTATCTAAAGTGGCTGTATCAAAGCCCTGTCTAATGAGTTGGTCTATTATTCTGTCCATAGATCTGCTGTGAGCTTCATCAACTTCTTTAACCAGATCTTCTAAGGATTTCTCTTCAACATGCTCTTGTGTTTCAACACTTTTCTTCCTTTTATAAGTGATCAGTTGTTTCTCTTTCTCTAGTTCCTTTTCTTTTTCTTGTTGTTTCTCTTCAACCACTCTCTTTCTCTTTCTTTCTTTTACTGCCTTAGACTCCCCCTTTTTGGATGCATTGGGTTTATGGGTTTGAATGGCAGAAAGTGACTTTTGCACAGCATCATCAACAAGTGTTTGTAGATTTGAGGAGATCCTCTCATCAATGGCTTTATGTACAATCTCAGTGATGATGGGAGTGATGAGAGGTAAGGAGTTTTGAAAGGTAGCAACCATCTGCTCAGAGGGGTTCTGTCCCTGAGAGTTGGTGCTAAAAACAGGGGTTGGTGGTGTAGTTAAGTGTGGTGGCTGAGTGTTTGGGAAACCTTCAAATGAAGGTGCCATCTGGGGGTTTATTGGGGCAGATGGACTTGTATCCTGAGACATGTTGGCTAGCAGTTCTTTGAGTCTACTCACCTCAACCTCCAGGATGGTGTTATGGGCTAAGACATCGAAGAAAAAGCCTAGGTCATCATCAGTGTGTGCTGAATCATCTGACCTTCTGATTGAATCAGGATGTACATGCCCTGAGTGTAGATCAGTATAGGCATGTGCCCCTTGTTCATGGTACTGGGGACTTCCTGCCTCTGGACTTTGTCCTTCATTGGCAGTGGCCTTTGGTGAGGTCTTATATATGGTACCGACTTCATCCTGCTCATTTTCTGAATCAGTAGAAGTGGCAGCCTGACCATAAGTTCTAACCTCATTTTCTACACATGGAGATTAAACATTATAACCGCTGTGTTGTGGGTTATCATGGGCACTTTGGTCCTCCCCCTTAACTGTTGAGGTATGCCCAGTGTGAATTTGTTTCTGGGGAGGGGGTGAGGAGTTCAGCTGACTCAACACTTTAGCAACAATAAGAGTTGGGCTTTGAGGGGTGGTTGCAGTGGGAGATTGGTCAGAAGCAGATTGCACCCGGGGCGAGAGGTGCTCTTCAATGGTAACCTTCTCAACTGAGATAGGTTCTAGTAATGTGGGTTCCCCTAGTGTGGTTGCAACAGGATCCTGTAGAGAGGATACCTGTGTGGTTTCAGCGGGTTGAGTCACTAACATAACTAGGGGGTTAGAGCCAGTATATGTTTCCTGTACTGGTGGTACAGGGGCATCCTCAGGGGACTCATCTCCTGAGTAGCCTTTTTGGGCTTTTGGGGTTTGGGTTTGGTGGGGACTTCGGATCTGGAGGTGGAGGTTGTGGGTTCCCTCTGCTTGGGTTTGAGCAGGCGGGCAGCCCCTTTGAGAGTGGGGTCAGAGTTATGTCTGGAGTATACCTCAGCTAAGACAGCTGGAGCAGGGACTCCAAGACCAACAAGGCCATCAGAATTTAATTGATTTAAAATTATGGCCATCACAAACCTGGGATATAATAGTCATCTGTTTGACACAGGTTTTGAGCCAGATCCTTAGTTCCATAAATACTATCTCAGAAAAATTTAGATTTTGTCGTTCAAGATAGAGTACAATACCTGTTGCCATCGTGAGGACATCTGATCCCATGAAGATGTCTTTGGAGCAAGGCAGACATTTACCATATAAAAGATAAGTCTTTCAGCATCATGGAAGTGCTTTTTGAGAATGGTTGTAGCACTTAAGTCTCCTTCATACCCTGTTGGACCAAAAGAACCAATGAGCCGGATCAGAAAAACCTTTAAGTCCCACAGATGTCACAACAACTACTGAAGACCACAACAGCTGAAGACAACAGCTGATTACAAAGTCTGAACACAAATGCTAAAGACAAAGTCTGAAGACAAGTGCTGAAGACATAGTCTGAAGACAAGTGCTGAAGACAAAGTCTGAAGACAAGTGCTGAAGACAAAGTCTGAAGACACAAGTGCTGAAGACAAAGTCTGAAGACACAAGTGCTGAAGACCAAAGTATCAGACGTTGTCACAACAGCTGAAGAGGTCTTCTTCAGTAGTTGTGACGGTTTACTTTCAGTAGTTTTATGTTTTATCTGTTCAGTAGTTTGACACAACAGCTGAAGAATACTTCTTCAGTTGTTGTGCTCATCAGTAGTTTTATGTTTTTCAGTAGTTTTGTAAAACGACTGAAGAGCTTGTTCTTCAGTCGTTGTAGTTTCAGTAGTTTCTTATCAGTAGTTTCATTTTGTACTTAACACTCTGATATGTTCTCAGTAGTTGTGAACATTTCAGTAGTTTGTTAAGAGTTAGTTATTTTTGTAATAGATCTGCCAGTTGTCACTTCCCGTGATAACAGCAGCGATTGCACTCTATATAAGGAGTGTCAACCTATTGTAATAAGTAGAATGATTTGATCAGAAATATTCGATATCATAGAAACATTCCTTGTTACAGAAATATATTCTCTCGTTATAACCGTATTTGTTCTTAATGCATACGAGTATCAAATTCTTGCTACAATTTGTCTAATTCTTATTCTTATTCTGCTGCGTTACGCTCTAATACATCAAACTTGTGATCACTGATCCTGACAAATGGTATCAGAGCAGGTTAATCATTGATCGATCTAATAATTGATCATTGAAACTGCTATTCAAGATCCAAGTTTGATTGAATTAGCATTTTTTTGCAAGAAACGGTTATAGAGATTGAATTTTCTGTGTTTCTGGTCATTCATCCTGAGATTTTCTCTTGGTTTTCATTGAGTCTGTTGTGGTCTATGTAAAAACGTTTAAAAGCTTGAATTAAATTGTATTTGGACTGAAAATGACTACTCCTTCCAATGATCTCACAATACTGGTTCTCAACCAAGCCTCCAATGCTGGTTAGGAATGAGTATAACATATGGCAACGACGAATGCTCCATCACCTGTCTGTTAACAGCGCAGGTTGTTGCACATCAGTGGTACATGGTCCACACAAGCCTATGGTGAATAACCCGGAAACCAATCAAATGGTTCCAAAGAGGAGGGAGCAATACTCAGATGAGGATAAGAAATTGTTTGAGATTGATGCAAAAGCCCATGGAATTCTGGCCATGGCACTGCCCAATGAAATCTATTCTGGGCTAATGCATCATGAAACTGCCCATGACCTCTGGAATGCCTTGAAAGAACAATTTGGAGGAACAGATGAGGTCTTGGCAAATAATAGAGAAATCCTTGCCCAACAATACGAGACATTCTCTCATAGAAAGGGTGAGACACTGACTCAACAGTTTGAGTGGTTCTCTTGTTTGATCTCTGAATTAAAAATGGTCAAACTTGAGTACACCAATATCCAGATGAATAACAGATTTCTCAGATCACTGCCTGAGAGATGGGACACATATACTATTGTCCTACGCTCTAGTGCAAATTTGGACAAACTATCTCTCACCCAACTCCATGGAAATTGCTCACATTTGAGAGAGAGATAGAACAGAAACGAAAACTGTCTTCATCTGGAAAGCTCACTGAAGACTTTGTACCAGGCAACACTGCCTTGGTTGGTCATGAGTTAGAATATGCTTCATCTGAATGCCAGTATGATGAGCATATTGATTTCTCCTCAAACACTTCTGATTCTGCGTTTGTGAGTGTTGATAGTCAGTTTACTGGGTGTAATAATGACAATCTATGCTTCATCATGGATGATCTCAAGGGGATTGCTGATGATGACTTAGAAGAGATGGATATTTTGAGCCAAATGGCCTTGATAAATATCAGATCTCAGAAGTTCTACAAAAGAACTGGAAGAAAGTTCCTAGGACTCTCTGGCAAAACCAAAGTTGGTTTTGACAAGAGTAAGTTGAAGTGTCACAAATGCCACAGGCTTGGACACTTTGCTAGAGAATGCAGATCATCTGGATCTAATTCCTCTGCACCTTTTGTGACTTTCCCTGGCAATAGTCAACAACACAGAGGGCAACATCCTGTCAATTCTAGTCATCATTCTCAACCACAATCTCCTGCATATTTTGTTCCTCGGGGTCAAATGCCATATCCTTACCCTTGTTATTACATGCCACAGTCAAATCAAGTTCAAGTTCCTATAGTACCACAACCTCATGCACTACCAGAACCTCAACCATCTCAATCTCATCAACCTCCTCAACCTCAACAACACAGCTTCTTCACCCCTGGAGTTGTTGACTGGAGCAGTTTACCAGATGACATGTCTGGTCATGAACAACTGTTCACAGGTGCTGGTCAACATAGTGGTGACAATCCTTTTAGGAATCTGGCTCTCATGGCCCTGGAGTCTACTGAGGGTTCCTGCTGAAATGAATCATCTTCACAGGTAACTCAGGTATCTTCAGAGGCTAAAGCCAAATATGTTCTGAATCATGCATTGCTGCCTTTGTCTCCATTAGAGAGGCAAATGTAGCATTAATAAATCAAAAACTTGAGTTTGAGAAAACCAATTCCAAAAGAAAAGCTGAGTTTGAGTCTGCTCTTAATAGTAAAAATGATGAGATTTATAAGCTTAAATGCCAATTAAATGATGAAAGGCCAAGCTAGAGGTTATTCTGGAAGACCAGAGAAGTCTCAAAGAAACCCTTGCAGTCACCCAGGTAGAGTGTGATCGATGGGTACAATCATGCAAAGGTTTTGAAATGCTTCTTAGTAAGCAATCTGCTTCCAATGTGAAGTTTGGTATTGGTTATAATCACACTGCTCCTCCTACAGATTTTGCTTCAAGAGCAGAAGTGAAATCTGATGGAGAAAGCAATAACCAATCCACCTCATCATGCGATTCACTTTTTGATAGAGCATCATCAAAAGTTGAAGTCAGCACTAAGCCCTCTCAGAACCCATCAGCTGATGTTGATGGTTCCACTGCTGACACTCACATGATCAAAGAGATGATCAACTCAGGAGCTATTTCTGGAAGTCCTGAAAGGACTGGAGAGCAAGATTTAACACCTGAAGTTCAAACTCCAACTACTGTCAGCACTGAAGAGAAGAAAACTGTCAGTAGAAAGAGTTTGAAGACTACTAAAGAGGAAGTCAAAAAAGCAAATAATGCTTCCAAAGTACTGAAGAGCAAGTCTTAGTAGTTTCATTCTCTTTAGTTGATGATCAACATAAGATGAAGAAGAAACCATGTGAAGTATGTGGTTTGTTCAATCATCTTACAGATGATTGTTGGTACAAAAGGGGATCCAAACTCAAACATAAAGAGGAAAGTAAAGAGAAAATGGTTAAAATGAAAACTGAGTTTGAAGCCACATTTGTACCAGCAACATCAAATCCTGTAACCCTTAAGTCCAAAAAGAAATCCAAAAAGGAAGGGGTTAAACAGGTAACAGCTGAGATTGCTCAAAAGAAGAAGGTGCAACATAGGAACTTATCAAACTCCAATGCCAATGTGTCTGAAGAGCTGAAAGCCTTATCACAAAATCAGACACAGCTGGTTATGATGGTTCAACATCTATTGGGAAGAGTTAACCAATTAGATTTTCCTATGTTGAAACCACAGAAAAGGAGCTCCAAGCCAAAGGATTCCTTTTCTTCACCAGTTTCTTCCTCTCAGGCTGTTGTTTCCAACAAACATGTTAGTTTACCATCTGTTGATGAGAACATTCCCAAAACCAAAAAGGTTTGGGTCTCAAAATCTAACTAATTTGTTGTATTTTGCAAGGTTCTTCAACATACCTCAGAGGCATCTGGTATGTAGACAGTGGAGGATCCATGCATATGACAGAAACAGATCACTTCTTAATGACTACTCTCAAGGAAGGAAGGGGTTTGTGTCATTTGGCAATGATGCAAAGGGTTACATCATCGGCAAAGGTTGTTTCCAATGGGGAAATAAAGTTTGATGATGTTAACCATGTGGAAAATCTCAAGTACAACCTCTTGAGTGTCAGTCAAATGTGTGACAAAGGCCATGTTGCTCTTTTCACCAGTCAGAACTGTCGGATTCTGTCATCCAAAGTTCTAAGTTTGATTGATAAGGTGTTGGATGAACACACTCTCCTAAAGGCCAATAGGACAGGAAGAGTGTATGCCTTAGATCTTTCCAAGAAAATAGATCTCAAAGGCCATCCTTGCCTATTTTCCAAGGCTTTCCCTCAAGAATCTATTCTATGGCATAGAAGGCCGGGTCATGTTAATCTCAAAAACATAAATCAGCTGATAAACCATGGTTTAGTAAGGGGACTGCCTATGAAGGAGTTCAAGTGTGAAGATAACTGCACTGCTTGTTTAAAAGGAAAACAACACAAAGCTTCATTTCCTCCATAGAAGAACCTAAGTCCACTGCCTGCTTACAGCTTCTTCACATGGATCTCTTTGGTCCTGTGAGAGTGATGAGTACTCCAGATTTGTATGGACTTTCTTCTTGCATTCAAAGGATGAGGCTGCGCAGTCCATTATGAACTTTGTGTTACACGTTGAGAAGCAGTATTCCCTACCAGTTAAGTGTGTGAGGAGTGACAATGGTACTGAATTTAGAAACCACACACTTGATGAGTTTTACTTATCAAAGGGAATCAAGAGGCAGTATAGCATCCCAAGAACTCCTGAGCAAAATGGAGTAGTGGAGAGAAAGAACAGGACCCTTATTGAAGCTGCAAGGTCCATGTTGGCTGATTCTGGACTGCCAATGACTTTTTGGGCTGAAGCTGTCAATACGCTTGCTATGTACAGAATAGAGTTCAAGTAAATCAGAGGTTGATGAAGACTCCATATGAAGTTCTTCATCATTTGGCCCCTCTAATTTCATTCTTCAGAGCATTTGGGTGTCCTTGTTTCATTCTCAACACACGGGATCAACTCCAAAAATTTGATCCTAAGGTGGATGCAGGGTTTGTTGGTTATTCATCAACTTGCAAAGCATACAGAGTCTTCAACTGTAGAAAAAAAGATGGTTGAAGAGACTCTACATGTTTAGTTTAATGAATCTCCAAAGGACAAGATTCCACAAAGCCCTGTGGAGATATTTGATTTGGACATACTGCAATATGTTCCTTATCAAACTCTGTTGTTGCTCCTGTCAACAGTTCACCACCTAGTGGTTCTGCTGGTGCTGATGATGATGATGATAGCAGTACTCACCTCTTCAGGTTTAGTGATCAACTGCCTGATTCAGCTAGACCTGATGGTCCTGTAGCTCCAGTAGCACCATCCACAACAAATGTTGATGAGATTTCTTCAAATTCAACTTCTTTTGAATTACCATCCACTGATTGGTTTCAAGGAAATGATTCACCATCACCATCTGTTGCTGCTGAGCCTGCTACAAACACTTGCACAGATCTCATTGTGTATCAAGATCTGAAGAATCACCCTATGTCTCAAATCATTGGTGATATCACTGCTGGCGTATCAACAAGAAGTCAATTGTCAAATTTCTGCTTCTATGCTCTCTTCATCAGTCAGCAAGAGCCAAAGAATTATCACATGCTTTAAAGGACAATGGATGGGTTGATGCCATGCAGCTTGAGCTTCTTCAGTTCAAGAAACAACAAGTGTGGGAACTGGTTCCTCTACCTCCAGGTAAGTGTGCAATAGGCACTAAATGGGTGTTTAGGAACAAAACTGATGAAAATGGGCTTATTGTTAAGAACAAGGCCAGACTGGTTGTTCAGGGGTTTGCACAAGAAGAAGGTATTGATTATGATGAAACCTTTGCCCCTGCAGCCAGACTGGAAGCAATTCGATTGTTTTAGCTTATGCTGCTTATCAAAACCTTAAAGTTTTTCAATGGATGTCAAAAGTGCATTTTTGTATGGGAAAATTAAAGAAGAGGTTTAAGTAGGTCAACCACCAGGCTTGAGGACAATAAACATCCTAATGGGTGTATAAGCTTGATAAGGCTCTTTAGGGTTGAAACAAGCTCCTAGAGCCTGGTATGAGACATTATCAAACTTTCTCCGGAAAATAATTTCACTAGAGGCTCCATAGATAAGACTTTATTCATGAAAATGGGCAGCATAATCTACTTGTTCAAATTTATTAAGTGCATTTGTATGGGAAAATTAAAGAAGAGGTTATGTAGGTCAACCACCAGGCTTTGAGGACAATAAACATCCTAATTAGGTGTATAAGCTTGATAAGGCTCTTTATGGGTTGAAACAAGCTCCTAGGCCTGGTATGAGACATTACCAAACTTTCTTCTGGAAAATATTCACTAGAGGCTCCATAGATAAGACTTTATTCATTAAGAAAGCTGGGCAGCATAATCTACTTGTTCAAATTTATGTAGATGATATTATTTTTGCATCCTCTGATCCATAGTTGTGTGATGCCTTTACAAAGTTGATGCAACAGAAGTTTGAAATGAGTGCCATGGGAGAATTACAGTTCTTTCTGGGTTTGCAAATCAAACAAAAGGCTGATGGAATTTCATTCATCAGTCCAAATACACAAAAGATCTTTTGGAAAAGTTTGATTTACAAAACTGTAAGCCCTGTTCTACCCCCATGTGCAGCACCACACAACTAGATACAGATCAGAAAGGTAAAGTGGTTGATGAAACACTTTACAGATGTATGATTGGGTCCTTGATGTATTTAACAGCTTCTAGACCAGATATTATGTTTGCTACATGTGTTTGTGCTAGATTTCAGGCTGCACCTAAGGAGTCTCATTTGATTGCAGTCAAGAGGATCTTTAGATATATGCAAGGCACTCCATTTCTAGGTTTATGGTATTCTACTAGACATTCTGGTAAATTAGTTGCTTTTTTCTGACAGTGACTATGCAGGGTGTAAGTTGACCAGGAAATCAACTTCTGGTGGATGTCAATTCCTAGGCAACTGCTTGATTTCTTGCAGAGCAAGAAACAGACCTCAGTTGCTACATCAACTGCTGAAGCAGAGTACATTGCCGTTGCAAGCTGTACATCTCAGGTACTCTGGCTTCAAAACCAATTATTGGATTATGGCATAACAGAGACTAAGACCCCATTGTTAATGGACAGCTCTTCAGCTCTTTGTATTGTCAAGAATCCTGTCCAGCACTCTAGGACTAAACATATTGGAATCAGACACCATTTTATTAGAGATTGTTTTGAAAAGGTCTGATTGATCCAAAATTTGTTCCTAGTGCTGATGAGCTTGCAGACATTTTTACTAAGCCTTTGGATAGTTCAACTTTCCACAACCTGGTGTTAAGGCTTGGTATGCTGCAGCTAGAATAAGTGACAACTACTGATGATCTCAGCTCACAAGTACCGATGATTATTAGTTCATTATTGTCACATATAAGTACTGATGAGTTTTTTTACCCTCAGTAGTTTTATAACTACTGAAGGCTACATACCTCACCAGTACTGAAGTACTTTATCTGTTAAAACAACTGATGTAGCTACAACAGCTGATGTAGTCACAACAGTTGATGCAGCTACAACTACTGATGTCAAAAATGCAGATTACTGATGTCCTATGAAACACCTGAAAAGCAGACGAAAAGTCTGATGAGTAAGTGTTGAGGACAGTGTGAAATAGCTGAAAAGCTATGAATTGACGAAAACAGCTGATGAGTAATTACTCTTCAGTTGTTTCTACAACTGCTGTTTCATTAAACAACTGAAGCCAAAACTATGTCTTAGTAGTTTACAACTACTGAAGAAACACCAAGTCTTCAGCTGTTTACAACAACTGCTGACAAAACCACTGTCTTCAGTCGTTTCACAACTACTGATGACTAATACCAAGTCTTCAGTTGTTTCATCACTGAAGTCAAAACTGTCTTCAGTTTTTTATAACTACTGATGACTAAATCAGAGACTTCAGCTGTTTCAACGTCTGACAGTTAAAACCAAGTCTTCAGTTGTCTTATAACAACTGCTGATCACACCAATACGGCCAGCCTTTTCAAACCTCTGAAATTAATACCACGTCATCAGTAGTTTCAACAACTGACGACTCACACCAAAACCTTCAGTCGTTTTCTAACCCGACCCTTTAAATACCTTATCCCACCTTTAGAGTTTTTATCTTCTCTTCTAAAACCTAAGTTCAAAAACTCTCTACCCTCTCTTCATCAATGGCGACCATGCAACTAAAACCACGACACAACTGTGTCGCACATCTCACCAAATCGCCATACTGGACCAAGTTTCACAACGCCATTGATTTAATGGTTCAGTCACCCTACAAAACGGCTTTTCTGGTAAATCCCACCATATATGCCGAATCCCTTAACCAATTCTGGACAAACGTCACTCTGGTCTCTGAGGAGAATGACACAGAGTCTCTTCAATCGTTTGTCCATGGCCAAAAAGTGGTCATTACTCCAGACACTCTTCGCCAAACCCTTAATCTGGATGATGCCACTTTCCCACTGGTTATCCAAAGGGCACAACAGATCAATCATTTGCCCACCATGGATACCAGGGTAACCTGAGTGCATCTACCATACTGAAGAAACATTTCCCGGATGCCGAATGTCTCATATTTCATATGGTAAATGTATGCCTTGCCTCAAGACTTCATCATGGGATCAAATGTCCACAAGGTGGCAACAGGTAATGTACTCCATCCTTGAGCAACAACCTTAAATTTTTCTGAAATACTATTTTTTGAGCTCAAGGATATGGCCCAAAAACAAACTGCTAACCGTTGGATATTATATCCTCGGTTCATAATGGCCATAATTGAAAACCAGCTTCAAGCTGAGGGACTTGTTGGCCTGGGAGTCCCTGCTATGGCTGTACTGCCGGAAGTATACTCCCGGCACAACTCTGACCAATCACTGAAAATGGCTGCCAAGCTGCGAAACCCACGCAGCTGGAACCCACAGCCACCACCTCTCAAATCCAGCGTCCCCACCAAACCAAAAAACAAATGCCCCGAAACAGCTATTCAGGGAGATGAGTCCCTGAGATGCTCCTGTACCACCAAGGCAGGATATACTTGCTGGCTTAAAACCCCCAGCAGTATCAAAGAGACTCTCCCAGCCACAACCGCTCAGGATTCCTCTCAAAAGGAGCCTGCAGCAACCACAGAAGGGGTACCCACAAATCTGGGATCTTCCTCATTTGAGGAGATTTCCATTGAAGAGCACCATTCTCCCAGGTGCACACTGCTTTTACCCCATCTCCCCATGCAACCGCCCCCCAAAGTCCAACCATTATCATTGCAAACGTGCTGACTCAGCTGCATGCCTCTCCTCCTCCCCAACAACCACCAACAAAGGGGAGAACCACAGCTATTGAGGACGAGGATCACCATGCTTCTGACAACCCACAGCACCGGGGTTTACACGTTCTATCTCCTGGTGTGGATATGGAGATTAGAACATCTAGTGAGGCTGCCACTCTTCTTCTGAATCAGCACATGATCAGAATGAGGCTGGTAACATAGCTAAGACCTCACTAGAGGCAACAGCTGATGAAGGACATAGTCCTGAGGCTGGAAGTCCCCAGTTCCAAGAAAAAGGGGCACATGCTAAAACTGGTCTACACCCAGTGCATGTACATCCTGCTACAAGCAGGAGGTCAGGTGATTCAGCATCTGCTGATGATGACCTGGGCTTCTTTTATGATGTTCTGGCCCAGAACACAATTCTTGAGGAAGAAGTCAGTAGACTACAAAGACTACTTGACCAATTCTCTCAACAAGCAAGTCCATCTGCCACCACAATAAACCCACAGATGGCACCTTCACCTGAAGGTCTCCCACACACTCAGCCACTCAAACTTCCAAGCCACCAGCTCTATTTCTGGCACTGCTTCTCAGGGACAGAACCCCCTGAGCAAACAGCTGCTATCTTTCAGCAATCCTTACCTCTCATCACCCCAATGATCACAGACATTGTGATCAAAACCATGGATGAGAGGCTTCCCTCAATCATACAAACCCTGGTGGAGGAGATTGTGAGCACAAGGCTTTCTGCTACTCAAACCCTTGCAACCAATGCAACCAAAAAGGGGGAGAGTCAGTCAGTGAAAGCAAAGAGGAAGAGCAAACTGAAAGAAAAGGAAACTGAGAAGGAAGAGGAGTCTGTGAAGGGAACCGAAAATGATCAAGTGGGTGAAAGTCACAAAGACTTTCATGTCACATATAAGAAGAGGAAGGGTGAAGGAAAAGAGAAAGAACTCCAACTCGATGAGATGATCAAAATGGCAGATACACATAGTAAATCAATGGATGCCATTATTGATCAACTGTATAGACAAGGGTTCGATACTGCACAGCTTGACTCAGAGATCAGGAGACTTGAAGTTGAAGATTAACTCAAGATGGGCAAGTTATGACGCATTAGAAAGAGAGAGAAGAGAGATCATGATCAGATTCATTGCAAAATATCTTGGGAGATCATTGATCGAGATTAAATCATGGACCAGGGATAGTATCTTGGCCATAACCTCCAAGATCTGTTCGTCTGAAGCATACACTAAGGGTTAGTGGTCGAAGCTTTGAATGAAGCAGGAGCAAGGAGCAGGACTAGCTAGCCAAACACTCAAAAGCCACACTCACCTCTAAAATGCTAACTCAGCCTGTCAACATTCCCTCTCCAAAACAATCACAACCACAACCCACAAAACCAACTCCCTTACCCTCTAACCAACAGCCATGATGCACCCAGAAGAAGAAGAGAAGGGTGTTGAGGCTAGAAGAAGAAGAAGAAGAGGATGATGTGGAAGAAGATAGGCTGCCTCTATCTTCAGTCCTAACATTGCCTAAAGCCAAACCCATGCCCATCACTCCCACCTCACAGATGGAAACTGTGAGAGTAAAGATTGAAGAAGAGCAGCAGCAAAGGCTTCATGACGATGAGATGTTGAAAAGCATCCACAAAACTTATGATGCTTCTTCATCAATAATTAGTATGAAAAAGAAGCTCTGAGGTTGTACACCCTTGCCAAACATTTCAATATCAGAAGGAAAAGGTGAGAGTATGGCCTGATCCTAGGGTGGCTCACAGGATTGTAAAGAAAGACATTCTTTCAAGATACAAGGGCCAAGTAAAAAGGATCGTAGATGAAGAGATCACAGTGGTCCTTGTAGTATCACCCTGGGAGATTGTAGAAGATTTCAAGAAGGCCTATGAGACTAAACAGCACCCCAAAAGATGTTAGAGAACAGAGTTATTAAAAAGGGGTTAGTCTACAAGAGGCTTGAGAACTTCAAACAAAATGAGCTCAGTCTGTTACTTGAAGGGACTCATCCTGATGAGTTTGCATACAGACAGATTACAGCAGTTGAGCTCAAAAATGGCAAACAGGCCAAGTACATCTCAGAGCTGTATGGGCATGAAGGATTGTTTGATGGTGAAGCTGAGAACATGACCATGGAAGAACAAATTATGTTTGTCAGAGCATACACCAGAGAATCCTACAGGCTTATACATGGGAAGTGAGTCTCATGGATGGGGGAACAGCTCAGTGTCCAATTCCCCAATACAGAGCTCCCATCCATACATTGCCAACCAAATCATCAGAGACTCATTCCCAGGCCCGTGCTTATATGGGTCATCTTCTCAACTGATCAAGAAGGAAAAAGACCAACCATTCTGCCAACAATAAGTGGGACCTCAATAAAGTTAAAGGTTTTGGCTGCATTGGTTCAGGGGGAGTTTGTTGGACCAAAAGAACAATGAGCCGGATCAAAAAAACCTTTAAGTCCCACAGACGTCACAACAACTACTGAAGACCACAACAGCTGAAGACAACAGCTGATTACAAAGTCTGAACACAAGTGCTGAAGACAAAGTCTGAAGACAAGTGCTGAAGACAAAGTCTGAAGACAAGTGCTGAAGACAAAGTCTGAAGACAAGTGCTGAAGACAAAGTCTGAAGACAAGTGCTGAAGACAAAGTCTGAAGACAAGTGCTGAAGACAAAGTCTGAAGACACAAGTGCTGAAGACCAAAGTATCAGACGTTGTCACAACAGCTGAAGAGGTCTTCTTCAGTAGTTGTGACGTTTACCTTTCAGTAGTTTTATGTTTTATCTATTCAGTAGTTTGACACAACAGCTGAAGAATACTTCTTCAGTTGTTGTGCTCATCAGTAGTTTTATGTTTTTCAGTAGTTTTGTAAAACGACTGAAGAGCTTGTTCTTCAGTCGTTGTAGTTTCAGTAGTTTCTTATCAGTAGTTTCGTATTTTGTACTTAACACTCTGATATGTTCTCAGTAGTTGTGAACATTTCAATAGTTTGTTAAGAGTTAGTTATTTTTGTAATAGATCTGCCAGTTGTCACTTTCCCGTGATAACAGCAGCGATTGCACTCTATATAAGGAGTGTCAACCTATTGTAATAAGTAGAATGATTTGATCAGAAATATTCGATATCATAGAAACATTCCTTGTTACAGAAATATATTCTCTCGTTATAACCGTATTTGTTCTTAATGCATACGAGTATCAAATTCTTGCTACAATTTGTCTAATTCTTGTTCTTATTCCACTGCGTTACGCTCTAATACATCAAACTTGTGATCACTAATCCTGACATACCCGTTGTTGATGAAAGACATATCGATTGTGCCTTTCGGGTATTCGACAACACAGGTGGCATCATGCAAGTTTAGGGTTTCTCGAATGATGTCAGGGGTGATTACCACCTGTTTCTGGTTAACCAACGACTGGAGAGTGATTTGGCTATCATTGTCACCAGTTGTTACAAAGACTTTGGACCAGAATTGGGTTAAGGATTAAGGGTATATGGTAGGATTCAAAAGAAAAGCGGTTCGGTATTGGGAATCCACCATAAGATCAATGGCATTATCAAATTTATTCCAGAAGGCCTATTTCGTGAGGTAGGCAACACAGTTATGTCTAGGTTTAAGTTTCATGGTCGCCATTGTTGAGAGAGAGAGAAATGATAGAAAACGGCAAATGAACGTTCGACTATAAGTGCAGGTATTTATAGGATAAGAAAAGGCTGAAAAGAAAACGACTGAAAGTTTTGGTGATGTCATCAGTTGTTTAAAAACAACTGAAGACTTGGTTTTAATGATTAGACATTTGAAAACAACTGAAGACTTGGTTTTAGTCATCAGTAGTTATGAAACTACTGAAAACCTTGGTTTTGTCTTTAGGTGTAGGAAACAACTGAAGACTTGGTGTTAGTCATCTGTAGTTGTGGAACTACTGAAGACATGGTTTTGTCATCAGCTGTTTAAAGTGAAACAGCAGTTTGTGGAAACGACTGAAGAGAAAATTCTCATCAGTAGTTGTCGTCAATTCTTAGCCTTTCAGCTGTTTCATACTATCCTCAACACTTACTCATCAAACGTTTTAGTTGTTTTCAGTTGTTTCATAGGACATCAGTACTTATCTGTTTTTACTGACATCAGTAGTTATAACTACATCAGTAGTTGTAACAGAAAGTACAGTACTTTTTAAGTAATTTAGTCTTCAGTAGTTATGAAACCAACTGAGAATAAAACTTATCAGTACTTTTTGTGACATGTTAACTAATGATCATCAGTACTTGTTACTGAAATCATCAGTAGTTGTCACTTATTCTATCTGCAGCATACCAAGCCTTAACACAAGGTTTGGAAAGTTGAACTATCCAAAGGCTTAGTAAATATATCTGCAAGCTCATTAGCACTTGGCACAAACTTGGATCAATCAGACCTTTTTCAAAATAATCCCTAATAAAATGGTGTCTGATCTCTATATGTTTGGTCCTAGAATGCTGGACTGGATTCTTGACAATACACAAAGCTGAAGCACTATCCATTACAATGGAGTCTTAGTCTCTGTAATGCCATAATCCAATAATTGGTTCTGAAGCCAGCGTACCTGAGATGTACAACTTGCAGCAGCAATGTACTCTGCTTCAGCAGTGGATGTAGCAACAGATGTTTGTTTCTTACTCTGCCAAGAAATCAAACAGTTTCCTAGGAATTGACATCCACTAGAAGTTGACTTTCTGGTTAACTTACACCCTGCATAGTCACTATCAGAAAAAGCAACTAATTTGTAAGAGTGCTAGTGGAATACCATAGACCTAGAGATTGTGTACCTTGCAGATATCTAAAGATCCTCTTGACTGCAATCAAATGAGACTCTTTAGAAGCAGCCTGAAATCTAGCACAAACACACGTTGCAAACATAATATCTGGTCTAGAAGCTGTTAAGTACATCAAGGACCCAATCATACATCTGTAAAGTGTTTCATCAATAGCTTTACCTTTCTGATATGCATCCAGTTGTGTGGTGTTACACATGGGAGTAGAACATGGCTTACAGTTTTGTAAATCAAACTTATTCAAAAGATTTTTTGTATATTTTGTCTGATGAATGAAGGTTCCATCAGCGTTTTGTTTGATTTGCAAGCCTAGAAAGAACTGTAATTCTCCCATTGCACTCATTTCAAACTTTTGTTTCATTAAACTTGTAAACTCATCACACAACTGGGGATGAGAGGATGCAAAAATTATATCATCAACATAAATTTGAACAAGTAGCTTATGCTGATCCACTTTCTTAATAAACAAAGTTTTATCTATGGAGCCTCTAGTGAAATTATTTTGAAGAAGAAAATTTGAAAGTGTTTCATACCAGGCTCTAGGAGCTTGTTTAACCCATAAAGAGCCTTATCAAGTTTATACACCCAATCAGGATGTTTATTGTCCTCAAAACCTGGTGGTTGACACACATAAACCTCTTCTTTTATTTTTCCATACAAAAAAGCACTTTTGACATCCATTTGAAAAACTTTAAGATTGTGGAATGCAGCATAGGCTAAGAACAATCTAATTGCCTCCAGTCTAGCTACAGGGGCAAAGGTTTCATCATAATCAATACCTTCTTCTTGTGAAAACCCCTATACAACCAGTCTAGCCTTGTTCTTGACAATAAGCCCATTTTCATCAGTTTTATTCCTGAACACCCATTTAGTGCCTATTGCACACTTACCTAGGGGTAGAGGAACCAGTTCCCACACTTGCTGCATTTGGAACTGAAGTAGCTCAAGCTGCATGTCTTCAACCCATCCATTGTCTCTTAAAGCAACATGATAGTTCTTTGGCTCTAGCTGACCGATGAAGAGAGCATAGAAGCAGAAGTTGGACAATTGACTTCTAGTTGAGACACCAGGATTGATATCACCAATGATTTGAGACATGGGGTGATTCTTCAGCTCTTGGTACACGATAAGATCAGTGCAAGTGTTTGTAGCAGGTTCAGCAGCAACAGATGTTGATCCAGACTCTTGAAACGAAGTATGAGATGGCAATTCAAATGATGTAGAGGAGTCAAAAATCTCGTCAGCATTTGTTGTGGATGGAGCTACTGAGGCTACAGGAACATCAGGTTTAGTGGAATTAGGCAGTTGATCACTAAACTTGAAAAGGTGAGTACTGATATCATCATCAACTTCAGTACCACCAGGTGGAAGACTTGTTGCAAAAGATGATTTATTCACATGATCTGCAACAGCTGGAGTTTGATAGGGAACATATTGCAGTATGTCCAGATCAAACAACTCCATAGGGTTTTGTGGAATTTTATCCTTAGGAGATTCATTAAACTTCACATGCAAGGTTTCTTCAACTATCTTTGTTCTGCAGTTGAAGACTCTGTAAGCCTTGCATGTGGATGAATAACCTACAAAATACCCTACATCCACCTTAGGATCAAATTTGTGGAGTTGATCCTTTGTGTTGAGAATGAAACAAGGACACCCAAAGGCTTTGAAGAATGAAATTAGAGGAGCCAAATGATGTAGAACTTCATATGGAGTCTTCATCAGCCTCTGATTTACTAAAACTCTATTCTACACATAGCAAGCTGTGTTGACAGCTTCAGCCCAAAAGGTCAATGGCAAACCAAAGTCAGCCAACATAGACCTTGCAGCTTCAATTAGAGTCCTACTCTTTCTCTCCACTACTCCATTTTGTTCTGGAGTCCTTGGGATGCTAAACTGCCTCTTGATTCCCTTGAGAGATAAAAATCATCAAGTGTATGGTTTCTGAATTCTGTTCCATTATCACTTCTTATACACTTGACTGATAGGGAATACTGCTTCTCAACATACAACACAAAGTTTATAATCGTCTGAGTAACCTCATCCTTTGAATGCAAGAAGAAAGTCCATACAAATCTGGAGTAATCATCCACAATTACCAGACAGTATTTCTTCTTTGCCATGCACATCACTCTCACAAGACCAAATAGATCCATGTGCAGTAACTGCAAGCAGGCAGTGGACTTAGGTTCTTCAATAGGAGGGAATGAGACTTTGTGTTGTTTTCCTTTCAAACAAGCAGTGCAGCTTTCATCACAGGGGAACTCCTTTATTGGTAAACCTCTCACTAAACTATTGTGGATCAACTGATTCATGTTTTTGAGATTAACATGACCTAGCCTTCTATGCCACAGTTTAGATTCCTGAGGAGAGGCTTTGGAGAACAGGCAAGGATGACCCTTCAAATCAATCTTCTTTGACAAGTCCAGGGCATATACTCTTTCAATCCTGTTGGCTTTCAGGAGAGTATGTTCATTCAATACCTTGTCAATCAGCCTCAGAACTGTGGAAGACAGAATTCTACAGTTCTGGCTTGTGAAAAGTGCAACATGCCCTTTATCACATATCTGACTGACACTCAGTAGATTATACTTGAGATTCTCCACATGGTTAACATCATCAAATCTGATTTCTCCATTTGACACATATCCTTTCCAATGATGTAAACCTTAGCATCATTTCCAAATGAAACAAATCCCTTCTTTCCTTGAGAGTAGTCATTAAGAAGAGAACTGCTTCTAGTCATATGCATAGATCCTCCACTGTCTACATACCATATGCTAATTTGGCATGCTGAAGAACCCTGCATTCAGCACAAGGAACTAGTTAGGTTTTGAGACCCAAAGCTTTTTGGTTTTGGGCCTGTTATCATCAACAGATTTAATCATAACTTGTTTTTCATGATTAACAGCTGATGAAGGTGGAGATGGTGCTGAAATGGATTCCTTGGATTTGGGCTTGGAATACCTTTTTAGTGGTTTGATAACAGGTGCATCAAGTTGGTTAACTCTCCCCAACAAATGCTGAACCATCTTAACAAGTTGTGTCTGATTTGTAGCTAAAGCTTTCAGCTCTTGTGACACATCAGTACTTGTTTTTGATGAGTTCTTGTGACCCACCATGTCCTCCTTGAAATTTATAGACTTAGTCTGATGTTTATCATGAGGAACACTATCAGCTGTTTTATGATGAACCCTATCGTTCTTTTTGGATTTGGATGAAGCCTTGGTTTATCAAATTGAGATGACTGTGGTACAAACTTGGTCTTAAACTCATTTTTCATTTCTTCCACTGCTTTTTAATGAGCTTATCTTTGTTGAGTTTGGAACCCTTTTTGTACCAACATTCATCAGAAAGATGATTAAACTTACCACATATGTCACATGGCTTGTTCTTTATCTTGGATTGATCAACTGCTGAAGTGGAAACTACTAAAGGTGTGATCTTCAATACTTTCCTCCTTTCAGTACTTGTGTTTAGTACAGAAGGATCTGTAACAACTAAAGACTTGTTCTTCAGCTATTCTCTATCAGTCTTTAAAGACCGTATGATGGATTCCTCAGCAGTTGATAATCCTTTTATTTCAGCTAATTTGAAATGCTTTTTCAGATTTTGTGAATTGCCCTTCAGTACTTGAGGTACTTTGAGGGACAACATCTGAGGTACTCAACTTCATGTGCTTATCAGTAGTTAACTCATCAGGCAATTGATTTGCTGAGAGGTCAACACTGATTTCATCCTCTGATTTTGGGAGATCTTTTGAGGATGATACATATGATGATGTGGTTTGGAAATCACTTTCAGCTTCAGGTTTTACTATTGATTTTGGAGTAAAATCTGTAGGTGGTGCAATGTGATTATAACCTATGCCAAACTTCACATTCGAAGCTGTTTGCTTGCTGAGAAGCATTTCAAATCCCATGCAGGATGATACCTAGCGCTCACACTCAACTTGGGTAGCTACAAGTGTTTCTTTGAGATCTCTGTGGTTCTCAAGAATGACCTCTAGCTTAGCCTTTTCATCATTTAATTGGCATTTAAGCTTATAAATCTCATCATCTTTATCTTTAAGAGCAGACTCATGCTCAGCTTTTCTTTTGGAAAGGATTTGCTCAAGCTCAAGATTTTGATTTATTAAAGCAACATTCGCCTCTCTAATAGAGATAAATGTAGCTATGCAAGATTCAGAACATAGCTTGGCCTTAGCCTCAGAGGATACTTGGGTTACCTGTGATGAAGATGCATTTGAGCATGAACCCTCAGTAGACTCCAGGGCCATGATAGCAAGATTCCCAAAAGGATGTTCACCACCATGTTAACCATCACTAGCAATAATTGCTCGTTACCAGAAAGATCATCTGGTAAACTGCTCCAGTCAACGGCACTAGGGGTGGAGAAGCTGTGATGAGGTTGTGATTGAGATGCTATAGATGGTTGAGGCTCAGGTAAAGCTTGAGGTTGTTGTGCAATAGGAACTTGAACTTGATTTGACTGTGGCATGTAATAGCAGGGATATGGATATGGCATTGGACCCTGAGGGACAAAATATGCAGGAGATAGAGGTTGTGAATGATGACCAGAACTAGCAGGATGTTGCCCTCTGTTTTGTGAATTATTGCTTGGAAAAGTCACAAAGGGTGCAGAGGAGTTAGATCCAGTTGATCTACACTCTCTTGCAAAGTGTCCAAGCCTGTGACATTTGTGACACCTCAACTTACTCTTGTCAAAACCAACTTTGGTTTTGCCAGAGAGTCCTTGAAATTTCCTACCAGTTCTCTTGTAGAATTTTTGAGATCTGATATTAATCAAGGCCATTTGGCTCAAAATATCCATCTCTTCTAAGTCATCATCAGCAATACCTTTCAGATCATCCATAATGAAGCAAAAATTGTCACCATTACAGCCTAACTGACTATCAACACTAACAAATGCATGATCAGAACTGTTTGAAGAGAAATCTATATGCTCATCATAATGACTTTCTGATGCAGCATATTCTGACTCATGACCAACCAAGGCAGTGTTCCCTAGTACAAAGTCATCAGTGAGCTTTCCTGATGATGCCAGTTTCCTTTTATGCTCTATCTCTCTTTCAAATGTAAGCAGTTTCCCATGGAGTTGGATGAGAGATAGGCTATCCAGATTTGCACTGGAGCGTAGGAAAATGGTATATGTGTCCCATCTCTCAGGCAGTGATCTGAGGAATCTGTTGTTCATCTGGCTATTAGTGTATTCATGTTTGACCATTTTCAACTCAGAGATCAAACAGGAAAAACGCTCAAACTGTTGAGTCAGTGTCTCACCCTTCCTATGAGAGAATGTCTCATATTGTTGGGCAAGTGTTTCTCTGTTGTTTGCTAAGACCTCGTCTGTTCCACCAAATTGTTCTTTCAATGCATTCCAGAGGTCATGAGCAGTTTCATGATGCATAAGCCCAGAATAGATTTCATTTGGCAGTGCCATGGCCAGAATTCCATGAGCTTTAGCATCAATCTCAAACAGTTTTCGATCCTTATCTAAGTATTGTTCCTTCTTCTTCAGAACCATTTGGTTGGTTTCCGGATTGTTCACCATAGGCTTATGTGGACCATGTACCACAGATGTCCAACAACCTGAACTGTTAACAGACAGGTGATGAAGCATTCTTCGTTGCCATATGTTATACTCAGTCCTAACCAGCATCAGAGGCTTGGTTGAGGAGCCAGTATTGTGAGGGTCATTAGAAGGAGTAGTCATTCTGAGATTCAATCAAATTAAATTAATTTTTTACCAATTAGTGCAGAACACAACAAACTCAATACGAACCAAGAGAAAACTCAAAGCAAATAACTGAAAGCAACAGAAATTCAATCTCTATAACCAATTCTTGCAAATATGCTAATTCGATCAAACTTAGATATCGAAATAGCAGTTTCAATGATCAATTGTTAGATCGATCAATGACTAACCAGCTCTGATACCATTTGTTAGGATCAACGATCTAAGTTTGATTGATTAGAGTAGATTGCTGCAGAATACGATCAATGAATTAAACAATTTTGCAAGAACACAATTGATATTTAATGGAATAGTGCACGGTTATAGAAAGAGAGAGAATTCTGCAAAAGGAATATTTTCATTCATATGCTTTCGTGGTGGCTTAAAGTCACGGTTACAATTAGGTCGACAATCCTTATATAAGGAATGTGACGTCTGCTGATGTCACTTGATAGTGACATTTAACAGATTTATACAAACTACTGAAACAATGCAAACTACTGAGAATGTTCTCAACAACTGATCACATCTCAGAGAATTCTAGGTACAAAAACATAAAACTACTGATCTAAAACTACTGATCTAAAACTACTGAAACTATAAACTACTAAAAAACTATAAACTACTGAAAATTAAATTACAAGTACTGAAAGGAAAAACCCTCACAACTGCTGAAGTTAATAACTTCAACTGTTGTGACAACTACTGAGCACTTTGGTCTTCAGTCTTTGTCTTCAGTCTTTGTCTTCACTACTTTACTTTCAGACTTTGTCTTCATAGAAGTCTTCAGATTTTGTCTTCAGACTTTGTCTTCAGACCTTATAATCAGTTGATGTCATCAGTTGTTGTAATCTTCTTCAGCAGTTGTAATGTCTGTGGGACTTAGAGGTTTTTCTGATCAGGCTCATTGGTTCTTTTGGTCCAACAAACGGTCTTCATTATGATGATGACCATCCCTTTCTTCATAAGATGATCAGGATCACTTAGACTCTAATAGTGTCTTCTCATGTCAAAGAGATCATGCAGAGGCAGATTGAACATATCCTTCCATGTGTAGACATCTTCAACACCTTGATCATTCATGACATGCCATCTTTCTGGATTTATAGTGTATGTCTAGGACAAGATGGGTCTTCCTGATGCTAGAAGAGCTACTTGAATTGGAGTTGGTGGAGCATCCTCTTGTTGCACGTCCTTAGGATGTTCTGACTCATCCTAAGGTCTGGAGATGGATGCTTCTTTCTTCTTCTTCTTTGGCTTTGGTTTGGAATCCATCTTTTTTCTCCTCTTTGAACCTCTTAACTGAGAAGACTTGCCTGTAGCACCTGATTGATCTTCTTTGTCTTTCTCAGTAGGGTCTTCTCTCTCTCAGATTCAGATTGAGAGGGGACAGAGCCTTACTGTGGATCAGAAGTTAAAGCTTGTTGAGGCTTAGCTAGAGATTCAAGTTGTGTTGTCTCAAATGGTTCAAGCTTAATCTCCACTTCCTGAGGGACCTGACTTGGTGGGGAATGTAAGTCAACAAGTTCACCTCTTTGATTCTTCTGCTTGATCACCCTAATATGATCATCTAGAGTGGACAGACACATAGGGCCAAGTCTCCTTCATGAGAATCCATACAGCTTTAAGAAGATCATCATCCTCTGCCTATCAGCAAACTTCTTCATGCTTTTTTGGATGATGGCTCTTGACTTTGCAGCCTCTTCCCTTAACTTTCTTTTAGTTGTCTTTTTTTCTTTGACTAATTCAAGTTCAAGCTATTTGAGAACCTAACAACATTCCTAACAACAATGCCTTTGAACTCAAAAAAAGAATCTATTAGAGAGGGAAATGAAAGATATTTTGTTCTACCATAGAAAATTATTTGATTCTTGCCTTTCAAAGAATTTCCACGATACACAAGAATAATCATTTTTTTGGAACTAAATGTAATCAAAGGGTAAGGAAAGAAGTGCAGCTGCCTGATAGAGACATGTGGCACTCAGGTAGTTGATCATGTTTATCCTATCAGTTTCTTTGTCTACCTAAGGTTCATGTGGAGCCACATCCTCATGTACAGGACTTTCTTGAACTGGGGAGAGAGTATGCACATGCTTGTAGAGTCTTTTCCGTCTTCTTTCTTCTTTGATTTGAAAAAGTAATTTTGCATCCTCTGCCTCCTTTCTTTCCTTTAAGAATTCCATGTTAGCCAGTTTAGTTAATTCATCTAAGGGGAGGGAGATGATATTATCAATGTCATAGTTCCTAGTCTGCAAGTAGTTGATCCTGACTGCCCTCAACTCATCATCCTGAGTGTTTGGACTGGGGGCAGCCTGATAGTAGCTTCCATGAGTCTTACAGACCAAGTAAAGGAACTTTCTCCCCTTAACTTACTTTTCCTCTCTCTCTCTCCTCCTCCTCCTCAATCTCCTCAAAAGTCATTTTTCTTTTTCCTTTGTCACTTACATACCTTTGTGACTCAGGGTGGAGAGAGCTTTGGCCTTTGTTTCATGGTGTAGCTTCCAAGATCTGGCCAACATGTGTCTCATCAAGGGAATGAACCTCTGTTGCAGTTGATGGTGAGACAGGGTTCTCGGGTTCTACCACTGGGCCTTCAGTCAAGGTTTCCCCTATGAAGCTAATCTTAGGGTCTGCCTTAATATCTAGTTGACCAATGATACTGCTTGATTACCTTAGTCTCCTTCTGAAGCTAAACTCTGTAATGATTCTGTCTTGAATTCTTTGAGCCAGCTTGTCTAGATTGGCTTTGGTTGACAAGTAGCATGCTGACAAGGTCAAGACTTTGATAGAAGTTCAAGGTCTGAAAATTGAAAACTTCTTGCTTCCCTTGAACTCTTTGAAGAATAAGGGCTCTTCTATTTGCATCATACATACACCCTATGATGTGATTGAAAGATCCTTGAGGTGGAGATGATACTGCCCTTGGTATACCTTCCTTAAAAAGACTCTGAATATAGGAGTCTATTGACTCCACATCAATATGAACTTGAGGAAGTTGCTAAGTATGGACAATTGCAAATGAGGATGGCGAGTCCTCAATATCCATGCTTTGTGAAGAACTCCCAGGTTCTATATCTGTGATGACTTTCTTCCCCTTTTTAGTAGCGTCACCCACTTGCATAGGTGAGCTAGAGGTTAGGTCAACCACATTCACAGGTTCTTGTGCTCCTGTTTAAGCTCTTCTTAAAGGTCTCCCAGCTAGTTTTTCCTTAAGATAAGATATCTCAAGTTATTGATTATTGACACTATTTTGTAAGGTAGTCACTTGAGATTCAAGATGACTAATCTTGGAGACTGGATAGGTGCATGTTTGTGATATCTTTTGCACCTTTAGCCTCAGATTCCCCTCCTCTTCATCAGAAGAATCATTAGGAGATGAGAGAATTGGACCAAGGTCTTCTCTCTCACCACCAGCATGGTGTTCTTGGCTACTAAATTTCCTCTTCTTAGTGACAGCTTCAGTTGAAGTGTCAATGGGCTGCATTGCCATGGTTGAGGTCTAAATGATGTAATCACTTTCTGGAGTGAGAGCCTCTACCATATGGTTATCCTGAACAAGTTCCGAAGTATCCACCTCGGTGATGGGTGACTGATATGGGCTAGGCATACATGACTCAGGAGCACTCATCTCCCTTTGAGAAGAGGAATAGAAAAGAGAGTCATGGTACTCACTAAAACCTAATGTTAGGACTGTGTACGTACGGAGTACTAACAGATTCTGTGTGAAACCAGATAAAATAGTGTGGAATCCTATTTGATTAGTGATCCAATCAGTGAGAACAATAACCCGATCAATCTAAAGATGAAACAAACATTAAGAATGAGTAGAGATCAATCAAGAACGAACTATGAAGTTAGATTGGGTCTTCTAAATGCTCTGGATGGCTAGGGTTTATGTATATTCAAAGTTTGTCTCCAAGTGTTATGTTTTTCCATGAATTAAATGGTATTTTTAGGTTTGCAATTTCCATTCGTATGACTAAACCATTAGCATGGTTCAATCATGCGACTGACTCATGCGATTGAGTCATACGCATGACTGAAGATTCAGTCGTGCGACTGAGTCAATCTTATGGCTCAATCATACGACTGATCCAGTTTCCTGGTTCCGTCATGCGATTGATTTATTAGTATGATTCATTCATGCGTATGATCCATAAGTATGGTCCATTAGCATGAATAATCACCCGACTAAGTTGAACACATTTCCCGGTCATTATTGACTTAGAATTGTGTTCATCAAACTCAAACCTATATATGAAGTTCATACATATGACTTATACTTAGCACAATTGTTGGAGCATATATAGTCATATATAGTGTGTCCGTCGCTTGTCGAATAGTCTAGGCTTAATGTAATACACCTGATATGTAGTAAACACATGAAACTAGGTCATTCGTAGGAGCATATGCGAATGAGACTCAATCGTACGACTGAGCCATGTAATGGACCAGCCGTGCGACTGAGAGATGCGATTGGGACATTCGTAAGACTGAACCATAAGAATGGTCCAGTCGTACGATTGAACCATACGCATGGTCCAGTCGTACGATTGGACCATACGCATGGTCCAATCGCACGAATGGGCCCAGTCGCATCTAATATGGGCCGAGGCCTATATATACCAGTTTTAATGTGTAGAGAGATTAAAGGGTTGAGAGAGGAGTCTGCCCGGGAGCCTAGGGCTACCGGATGAGAGGGGAGATCATGCTCGATCTCCCCTTGCCAAGAGTATTGATTCATATGTTGTAACGAACTTGTAATCGTTAGGTTTTATCAATGAAACCATTCAATTATAGTTCGTGTTATTGTTTGACTTTTGGTTTGTGCTGTTGTTTATCCTTCTGTCAAGAACATGCTCGGATGTTTACCGATCCAGCGACTTCACAATTGGTATCAGAGCCGGTTACTGCTGGAATGATCTAACAATCATTCCAGCAACCCGAGCTCTTGATTTCTGGATTGAATTTCAGATCTTGACGTTAAACCCACTTCGTGTTCTTCGTGTTTTGCTCAGATCTTGTTACGTGTGTTGCTTCTATGTTGAAATCGAATTCGAAACCACGTTCCTGTCACCCTTTCGAATCTGATGATGTCTACTTTGTTTCGGTTGATGTTGAATTCGTCAGATTAGGGTTTTGGGCAGCCCTGGCGGCTGCAGATCTGAAAATCTGCGTGCAGACCCGTTCATGCGACTGGGCCATGTGAATGGACCATTCGTACGACTGAAGCATGCGTATTAGCCATTCGTACGACTGGACCAGTCGTATGTTCAGTCGTGCGACTGGACTAGTCGTATGTTCAATCGCACGAATGAGCCATCCGCATTGACTCATTCGCATTTGTTCCAGACTAAAAAAAAGGGTCTGGAACTACCTTTTGCACAGATTTGAGAATGAGCAAAGCACATTCACCCTGAGGTTCTTTTGTCAAATAAGTTCGATGGATACCCCATGATTCGTTGGACTTCCAGAATAGATGAATGTTGTTGGAACACGAAGGAGAGAAACGAAGATGTCAGCAGTCGGTGCTGATTTTGTGGGGTAGTCAGGAGCATCTGACTACTTATAGGCCAATCAAGTTATATTTATCCGCACAAAGAGGATTCTGCTTCTTAGGGGAATCCATGTATAGAGAAAGTGAAGACGCAATCAGAAAGTGATGATGTGAACCGGTTTCCGGTGATGAATCTTCGTGCATGTTGATTTGTTTGAGATTGTCAGTTGTGGATTGGATCCTTCAACCTTTTGCCCAATACACCGTATGAAGACGCCAGGAGAGCACAACGTTATATATTGGGATATGTTGAACGTGAGGGGGAATTTCTGCAGGTGTTAATGTTAATCAAGTTAGCCTGTGTGAAGATTGAAGCAATGGAAAACTGTTCATGTCATTATCTGGAAAAATCAGTCATATGGGGAATCTTGCTGCTATGATGGTGTTCTACAAAGTAAACGAAAGCTGTTGTGCCTAAATTCATTTTCAGGGATGTGTGTAACCTGACGGATCAGCAACGTTGGCTAATATGGTTTTCGTTTGATTCTATTGGCAACCAAAGCAAAGATTGACTGAAGATTGTAAGAGGTGTTATCTACTATTCGCAAGCAACGTCCAAGGGGGAATTTGTTGGAGCATATATAGTCATATATAGTGTGTCCGTCGCTTGTCGAATAGTCTAGGCTTAATGTAATACACCTGATATGTTGTAAACACATGAAACTGGGTCATTCGTAGGAGCATATGCGAATAAGACTCAATCGTACGACTGAGCCATGTAATGGACCAGCCGTGCGACTGAGAGATGCGATTGGGACATTCGTAAGACTGAACCATAAGAATGGTCCAGTCGTACGATTGAACCATACGCATGGTCCAGTCGTACGATTGGACCATACGCATGGTCCAATCGCACGAATGGGCCCAGTCGCATCTAATATGGGCCGAGGCCTATATATACCAGTTTTAATGTGTAGAGAGATTAAAGGGTTGAGAGAGGAGTCTGCCCGGGAGCCTAGGGCTACCGGATGAGAGGGGAGATCATGCTCGATCTCCCCTTTCCAAGAGTCTTGATTCATATGTTGTAACGAACTTGTAATCGTTAGGTTTTATCAATGAAACCATTCAATTATAGTTCGTGTTATTGTTTGACTTTTGGTTTGTGCTGTTGTTTATCCTTCCGTCAAGAACATGCTCGGATGTTTACCGATCCAGCGACTTCACAATAATAATAATGTGAAATAGTCAAAGATAAATAACCATCAACGCATATCATATTTCATTAAATAATTACATTACACATGTGTAAGAAATGAAAGACTTTTATATTAAGAACATAACTAGGAACATAATGTATCAACTAACTCCCCCTTGAACCAAGTTTATCCTATTGTCTGACATGCTTTTCCTCCAAGTTCTTCTGTCTCTGTTTTGTTGTTGCTCTAGTGCTTTTCTCCAAGTTCTTCTGTCTCTCTTTTGTTGTTGCTCTAGTGCTCTACTCCAAGTTCTTCTGTCTCTCTTTTGTTGTTGCTCTAGTGCTTTTCTCCAAGTTTTTCTGCTCTCTTTTGCTGTTGCTCTCATGGCATGTAATTGCTCCAATATTGAAACCAAATCATGCTGAATTTATCAAACTGCGGATGCACCAGAAGCTTCGTTTCAACTTCACAGTCATCACCTTCTTCTAGGATCTTTAGTACTTCTTCAGCAAGCTTTTGGCTCTGTTGTGGATCAATCTATTATTCATAAGCTTAGGAGATCTTCCTCTGCAGCCAATACGTTTAGCCTATTTTCTAACATTCTTCACATGCTCTTGAAACTTCTTGTACTTCTCTTCTCTGGTGACTCCTGGATGTATCTCGAATGCAAAGCAGAGTCGTATACAAGTTGGAACTATAGAGCTTGTACAATATCTGTGTGTCATAGAATAGTGGCCACTTGTATAAGGTGTAAAAATCATCAACAGACAAGTTAGTAAGCCATATTGGGTCAAATACCCCGATAGTCTCTATCTTCCCATCTCTGTTCAAAACTATGACCACTTCATCCGTCCTCCAATCATAATACCACCATTTGAAGTGTGGAGTGAAGTCCTGAGGCATTTCCCATTAGGGAATCTTGGACATTATGCGTGGAGGACTCCACTTCAATACTAGTTTAGGCCTTCCAGATATAGGATCAACTTCAGACTTATGAATTAACCTCTTAGGTTACTGAGGTCTGAAGTTTAGCCATCTAGTGTGGTATTCTTTCTTGGTCTGAAGTTTAGCCATCTAGTATGGTATTCTTTCTTCAGTGTTGTCTCTAACCATCCTGGCATCTTTCTCGGGTTGGCATACAACAAATCTAAGCATGCCAGTCTGTTGCGCTCAAAACCAGGAAGTGTCTTCAGATCATGTGGATATCTGAAGTATTCAATCTATTTCTCCCTTTTAACAGCATAGTCTTCCAAATCCTCAAAATATGCCCATGCAATAATCTTGCCTAACACTATCTGATGTCTCTTGACTGTGTAAAGCTTGGTGTTTGCATTTAGCTTTGGAGGTCCGTGTTGGGCTTTCGTTTCAGCAAAACAAGCTGTCGATTCAGCTTTCTTAATATCAACATTTGCATCAGAAGCTTGGGCTTTACTTTTATCTTTCTCCTTTTCTTTCTCCATCTCCTCCAGCTTATCAAAAGTATCACTGCCAAAACTTTCACCCAAGTTGGGGATAACATTTCCCTCTAGGTCAGTGTACTCAAGATAGTGGTCAGCTATGACATCTTCAATCTTTATTTCATCCACATCCTACAACTCCTCACCACTTAGGACATCAACTTTCAGAGCATCTTTGACAATATCATCTGGATTTAATTTGAACATATCAGCCAGCTGCTCATCTATCAGATCATGGATGATCTCTTCTTCATCAGGCGTTAGCTCACAGACCTTCTTACAATCCTTGCAAGTCAAGAATCATAGTGAGCTGAGTCTTGACTTGCTAAAGGGTTAACATCATAGTCCTCAGGCTATTGAGCATCACTCTTTCCCTGTTCCTGAGTTTTCTCAGCTGGAGCTGTAGACGAGGCTCTTTTTGAGCGCCTCTCCCATGCAGCTTGACTTGAGGTTGATGCATATGCATCTGGATCATCCTCATCATCATCATCATCATCTCTTTTCTTTTACCACTACCTCCAACTTCTTCATCATCATCATCTTCTTCTAATTCATCATTAGAAGTCTCATCATCATCATCTCCTTCATCATCACCAATACCTGAGCTTTAGGGGCTCACCCTTTATCCCCTTCAACTTTAGCATAATCCTCTTGTTTTTCTTCTCCAATCCTTCAATCCTTATCATAGAGCCATCACCAATTCATTCTGACTCTTCAGTGCATGGTGTGCTCGGCCTAACGCTCTCTCGTAAACCATATTCTTCTTAGTGAGCTGAGCTATCTGCTTGGCTTGAGTGGCATTGACCGCCATTAGCCGGTTATCTGGTTGGCTCTCAGATTAGCTGTTGCGAGCAACTTTAGCACAAGTTGGTTTAGGCTTGATAGTTGTTCCTCTAACCCAACACTGGGTAGAGTAGAGCCATGTGTAAATGGGGATCGGTGGATGTTCCTGCTCGGTGAGTAGTGGGTGTAGTGGTGGATGTGGTGAAGATAGGAGGGGGAATGGAAGTGGCTTATGGTGGAGTTGTTTGGGTATCGTGGGTGATGTGGATGTGGGTGTAAGAGTGGGGGTGGGAGTATCAATGGTAGTGGAGATGGTAGTGGGTGTAGTTGTGGTGTGGCAATGGTGGTGGTTATGGCAATGGTGGTGGAAGATGTGGTCAATGTAAACCTTGGTCTCTTACTCTTCTTTCCATGGAGGTTGAGCTATCCTCTTCCTTATTGAACTCTTGGCAATTGGGGCTCCCCCTGGGCTAATAGGCTGGTCAGGTGTGTAAGTGGGATCCGTGACATCAGGTTGATCACCTGTAGTACCAGCTAGGCATCCACCAAACACCTCCTTCCCTTTCTTAGTAGCCACAACACGGCTCCGGACTTGCCTGACGAGAGGCTCGTCATCTGACTCTTCTTCTTCATCTAATAAAAAATCCAGGTGGATAGCAGCCTGCTCAGATGCACCTGGAGCAGAAGAGTACTATGTGGAGGTTGTGATATGGTAGAAGTGTCGATGGACCATGAAGAATTAGGGCCTACATCTCCCCAACCTTGGTCATCATCATGATCATCGTCATCTTCATTAGCAGGAACCATAATGGGCACCACATCTGAATCACTATCATCATGATGCTATTTATTGCGAGAAGGTGCCACATAGTCTTCATTGGCCGGATGCCCAAAAACTCTCCTGACCAAGGGCTTAACCTACTTCCCCCCGGTATACCTTCATCCTGCCCAAGGTGGTATCATCCATCACCTCAAGCACCACTGCATCATTTTTCTCCTTAGGCAGCATAGGAAGCTTCTCATCTATAATCATTTGCAAGAAATGTTGATACATACAGAAGCCTTCATGCCTTTGGCCTCAAGGTTCTCGATCAGATAGTACAAGAGCATGCGAGAGAAGCTGAACGGGTGGTTCAGTACCAGTGCAACCTATGCATTCTGGATTTGGTCGGACATCTTGTCAAATCCTCCCAGCCTGAAGGCTATACACTTAAGAATCACGTGTGCTAAATAATTGAATTGCGGGCACATGTTGCTCTTGTTCAACACACCGGCATTGATGTCACAGGCATACTTGATCCTCAGAAAGCATCCCCGAACCGTTGGGGGATGTAGCTTGGTTGGGTAGGCTCCATCCTCACCCAGATCTAAGACCCACCTCTGATCATCCTTAGTAATCTTGATCTCTTGTCCAAAGATGGAGCTCCGAATACGTGGGCCTCAACGGACCTGTCAACCATGGCGCTTTCCCAGAAAGCCTGCTGGATGGATCTATAAGGTGTGCATGGGATTAGATGGCCTTGAATATCCTCGATCTGCGCAAAAAGGCAATAATCCCTGTGAACTCAGACGTGATCCTGGATGTAGCATCAAGGTGAGCATAGATGTTGTGCTTGGTGCTTATAGTTCATCTATAAGCCATATTGCTGCAACACACAAACATATACATCAGATTGTTTGTAAGAGATAGCAATTTAATTTTGACTAACTTTGATCAACTGATTCAATCATGCGAATGAACCATAAGACTGAGTTAGTCGTACGATTGAGTTCAGTCATACGATTGAGCCTGCGACTGGGCTTAGCCGTATGAAATGCCATGCGGTTAAGTCAGTCATGCGTCAAGACCCATGTCACACCCTCAAAATCCACTTGCAAAGTTTTACCGCGAGGCGTGTGAACAAACCAGGATCACAGTCAATAGTTACTCAGAACGACTCTATATGCCATAATTTAAATAAAATCAACCAAAGTACAAACTTTAAACAGTGCAGAAGCGTTTTGAAAACCACCCAAAGAAATAAAAATATAACTATGGCAAAACATGTGCCAACCCCAAAGAGTAAACACTATCATTAAATGATAAAACTGTCTTGAAGACCGAGTCTTAGAATGCAGTGAACCAAGCAGTGCTCCTATGGCAAGCAAGCTAATGACCCGAGAATAGCATACTAAAATGTCAACACAATGGTTGGTGAGTTCAAGAGATATTCAAACATAAACAGTTTAATAATAGAGATATACAAGTAGCGCATTGTAACAGATAGCTAGTCCATTAACAATAAATATTATTTCATAGTGATTTCGCAATTGAAGCTGACTGTGTTACGTTGTTGCCTCCTGCCACGACTTAACAGGTCGTGACAATGTTCATTAGGACAACTTGCACCCGGTTGACCTCGAGTCACATAGGTGGGGCTCGTCAGACCCAGTAGTACTACCCAAATTTCCCCGCTATTCAACATTAACAATTCGAAAGTATGAGGACTTTTCCATGATATCAACACTATATAATATTGTACACAACTTGAATATATAAGCGTTCGTGATTTACCAGTATGCTATCTCCCCCAAAAGAGATTAAATAAAATGGGGCATGAACTCACCTGATCTGCGTATAGATACTTAGGGTTTGACTTGACAAACAGAATAGACAGACAACCTTCAGAGTTTACCTAGATCGTATAAGTACATGAGTACGTGTAATCAAAGAACATGTGAAACCCTAAGTACACTACAGCCAAGGACTCAAGATTTCAAACAAAACAGACATGCTTGACCTAGTTGACCCGTTTGACCCGTTGGTGACTTTATGTGTTGTAAACCATTCAAGTAATCATACACATATCATACATAGTTACATTCAAACAGATCATATGTATACTATATCATCCAGGTGTAACACTTAGATCATCATACAACAAGTATCATGCAAGTCATGCGAATCTAGAACACTAACATATCCACTAGTTATAACACAACTAACATGACACACAAAGATCAAACCACTCACCACATGCCATGTGAAGCCACTCAAGACTTCACATCTTAAACCCTGCCAATCCTACTAAGTAGGGGCCTCAGATTCGCACGCGTGTATGATGATCATAACCATATTCATTAACCATATGCATGGCATTCAACAACATCACAACAATCAATTACCAGTCCCAAACATGATGTCCTACTACTAATCAACATCCAAATCATACATGATCATAAATGTCCAAATATCATTCATGATTACCCCGCATCACATACAACCAAATTACATGTTCTACCACATTAGAATTTATCCATGATCATACTAACATGCTCCTAACGTCCCAAACATGTTCAAACTACCTTTTTTCAGACTTTATGCAAATAAAGTTTCCCTTTTGGGAAAGTACATCCCAACATCCATCAACCACCCAATGTATTCATGAATTCACCATAATTATACCATCTCAAGCTCATAACAATATCTAGACATGATCAACAATACCTAATCACCATAATCTAACAATCTTCATGAACAAAAGTTTCTACTTTTGGCAAGCTATGAACAACAACATCCATTGAAAGATTTCTAGCATTCATAACAACAATCTAGCATCTAATCATCATCATGAACACATCCATAACATCAATCCATCACTAGATCATCATTACATGCAAAATAAAGTTACTATTATTAGTAACCTATGAACACCAACTTCAATTCACCATTTCTTGAAAAATCAATGTAACCTAGCATTCATACAACCTACTAATCATCATACATTCATCAAAAAATCATCAACTTCACATAATCTTGCAATTTCGACTAGGGTTTGCTTCATATCAAAGTTAATGATCAATCCACTAAAAACATAGAATTCATGCATAATCAACGTTAAACGACATGTAATCGATCCAACTAACATACTAACATCATCAAACAACATCAATTCGACCCCATGAAGCCCCATACACGCATTTACGTTCGGCCCTCAACAAGAATCCACAAAAACACAAAAAATCTAACCTTTAAACGTGCTATAGCTTGCAATTGATGATTCCTACGTGTTGTATGCCTTGTAATTGAACCAAATCGATGCTTTGATTCTTGTTCTAGGTTGAAATCGCAATGGTGAGAGGTTGAGAGGTGAAGTCGCAGCCGAATGGGGGTGGGGATTAGGGTTTGGGTGTTTTGTTTAATTTTAATTTCCATATTTACCCTTTTAGCCCTTGTAATTTGTATTTTATAAAAACTAGGCTTTAAACTCTTTGTAAAGTGTTTTTAACTTAATAATATAAAGATATAAACTAATGAAAAACATTATATATCTTATCTTTATAAAAACACAAGACATATGAATAAATGGGCACGTTTCCGCGTTACGCGATAAAATTCACCGTTAACGTTTAAATTGTGTAAACACATAAGCATAACACAATAATCACATAATCAATTAGATTCTCATTAATTTAAAATTATCCATTATTATTAGGTCACCAACGTTAAACGACAACTAGTGTGTGTTTACGACACGTGTATGCAAGACTTAACGGGACTAACGGAGTTTGGTAATGAAATTTACCGGATGTCACATTATCCCCATGTTGAAAGATTTTTTGTCCCGAAAATTGCGTTACATGGTGAGAGTGTTCCATCACTGGTCTACTGCATTGGCACACAGAAATCAAAATCGAGTGAGTTTGATGAGTTGTCACATCATCCCTATGTTGAAAAAATTTTGTCCCGAAATTTAAATCAATACCTTCGTCTGCTGGCATCGTCCTTTCGAATAGTTGAGGGTACTTAAGCTTCATTTGATCTTCTCGTTCCCATGTGAATTCCGGTCCACGTCACGAATTCCAACGGATTTTGACAATGGGTATCCTGCTTTGCTTAAGTGTTTTCACCTCACGGTCCATCACCTCAACTGGTTCTTCAATAAAACGCAATTTCTCATCCACTTGAATTTCTTCTAGTGGTACGACCATCGTTTCATCAGTTATGCAGTTTTTGAGGTTTGACACATGAAATACATCATGGATTCCACTTAGCGAATCAGGTAGGGCTAGTCGATAGGCTACTGGACCTATTCTTTCCATATTTCAAATGGTCCAACATACCTCGGATTTAGTTTCCCTCGTTTACCAACCGAACTACGCCTTTCCATGGTGAGACTTTCAACAAAACCTTGTCACCAACCTGAAACTCTAAAGGTTTCCGTCTCTTGTCAGCATAACTCTTTTGTCTGTCTCGCGCTACAGCCATACAGTTCCGTATCTGTACAATCTTCTCAGTTGTCTCATGAATTAACTCGGGACCTTTATTTGACTATCACCAATTTTTGCCCAGCAAACTGGTAATCGACATTTTCTCCCATACAGCGCCTCGAAAGGTGCTGCCTGTATACTAGTATGATAACTGTTGTTATAAGAAAACTCCACCAATGGCAGGTGAATTTCCCAGTTATTCCCGAAGTCAATCACACAAGCACATAGCATATCCTTCAACGTCTGTATAGTACGCTCACTCTGGCAATCCGTCTGTGGGTGATATGCAGCACTCATATCCAATCGTGTACCCAAGGATTTCTGCAATGACTGCCAGAAGTGTGACGTGAAACGAGCGTCACGATCGGAGATAATTGAGGTCGGTACACCATGTCTCGAAACAATCTCTTTGAGGTACAGTCGAGTTAATTTCTCCATCTTATCAGTTTCCTTAATTGCAAGAAAGTGAGCAGACTTTGTCAATCGATCCACAATAACCCATCTCGTGTCACAACCAGTACTAGTCCGGGGTAGCTTAGTAATAAAATCCATGGAGATCTGTTCCCATTTCCAAATTGGTATCTCAGGTTGTTGTAACCGTCCGGATGGTTTTTGATATTCCACTTTTACTTTCGAGCAGGTCAAACACTGGCTCATACGTAGCTACGTCCGCTTTCATTGTTAGGCCACCAATAGTGCGCCTTTAGGTCATGATACATCTTGTCGGATCCAGGATGTATAGAATACTTGGATTTGTGTGCCTCACTCATAACTAAATCTCTCAGATTTCCATAAACAGGCACCCAAAGTCTATCCATGAAATACCGAATTCCATCCTCTTTCACTGCTAGCTGTTTATCCATTCCCCTTAACGATTCAGAACCAATATTTTCTGCTTTTAAAGCTTCTATCTGTGCCTCCTTAACTTGTTCGGGAAATTGGGTACTGATAGTAAGCTGTAAAGCTCGCACCCGTCGGGGTTTAGCTGTTTCCTTCCTGCTTAGAGTATCGGCAACTACGTTCGCCTTTCCCGGATGATACTTATTGTTCAATCATAGTCATTTAGTAGTTCCACCCAACGTCGCTGCCTCATATTCAACTCTTTTTGCTCGAAGATATGTTGAAGACTCTTGTGATCGGTGTAGATAGTGCACTTGATACCGTACAAGTAATGTCCCCAGATCTTTAAGGCAAAAACCACTGCACCCAATTCTAAGTCATGGGTGGTATAGTTCTTCTCATGAACCTTTAGTTGTCTCGAGGCGTAGGCTATACCTTATCTCGTTGCATCAAGACACAACCCACTCCTTGAATGGATGCATCGCAATACACCACAAAGTCATCCGTTCCCTCTGGTAATGCTAATATCAGGGCAGTACAGAGTTTTTGTTTTAATTATTCGAAAGATGATTCTTCACTCTCACTCCATTTGTATGTCGTTCCTTTGTGGGTCAAGGCAGTGAGAGGTTGTGCGATCTTAGAAAATCCTTCTATGAATCGGCGGTAATATCCTGCTAATCCCAGAAATTGTCTTATCTCGCTCGGCATTTTGGGTGTAGTCCAATTCTTTATCGCCTCAATTTTGGCAGGATCAACATGTATCCCTTCCTCATTAACAATATGACCTAGGAATTGCACTTCTCTTATCCAAAAGTCACACTTTGAGAATTTAGCATACAGCTGCTCATTTTTCAACAGTTCCAAGATCATTCGTAAGTGCTCTTCATGTTCCTCCTTGGTCCTAGAATATATCAGTATATCATCGATGAACACAATGACAAACCGATCAAGATAGGGTTTGAACGCGCGGTTCATGAGGTCCATGAACACAGCAGGTGCATTAGTCAACCCAAAAGGCATGACCAAGAACTCATAATGACCATAACGAGTACGAAACGCAGTTTTGGGAATGTCTTCTTCTCGAACTCTGAGTTGATGATAACCAGATCTCAAGTCAATCTTCGAATAATAGCTTGATCCTTGAAGCTGATTGAACAAGTCGTCGATACGAGGTAAAGGGTATCGGTTCTTGACTGTTACTTTATTTAACTCTCTATAATCGATGCACATCCGGAATGTGCCATCCTTCTTCTTAACAAAAAGAACAGGAGCTTCCCAAGGTGATGTACTAGGTCGAATAAAGCCCTTATCTAAAAGCTCTTGAAGTTGTGACGACAACTCCTGTAGTTCGTTCGATGCTAATCGATAAGGTGCCCTAGCAATCGGAGCTGCGCCGGGAGTCAACTCAATCTGGAATTCCACTTGGCGGTGAGGTGGTAATCCAGGAAGATCCTCTGGGAACACCTATGGAAAATCACGTACTATGGGAATATCCTCCATTCTCCTTTCTTCTGCCTGCTTATCAGTTACAAGTGCTAGGATAGCCACACGACCCTTTCGTAATAACTTTTGAGCTTTCATATATGAGATGATGCCTATCACAGCACCACTCCTATCACCTCTGACGGTAAGGATTTTATCATCAATAGGGATTCGTATGATCTTCTCATGACATATGACTTCCGCTTGCTTGCTAGAGAGCCAATCCATGCCTATCACAATATTAAAACTCCCCAGCGCAAGAGGCATAAGATCTATAGCGAAAGTATGACCAGCAAGTTCTATCTTACAGTCTTTAAGGATATGCGTTACATGGATTTGTTTACCTTCGGCTAATTCCACAGTGTATTCAGATTCTAAAGCAGAGGGTATATCACTTAAAAGACTACAGAACTTTAAGGACACAAAACTCCTATCGGCTCCAGTATCAAATAGTACCGTAGCAAAACAACCATTAACAGAGAATCTACCAGTAACAATTGTGGGATCATTTAGAGCCTCACCTGAGCCAATGACGAAGGCTCTCCCCTTGGCTCCATCTTTATTGCCGCCATTACCAGTACCATTTACACTGTTGTTGTTATTACCATTGTTGTTGTTGTTATCGTGGTTGTTGGTATTGTTGTTGTTGTTGTTGTTGTTGTTGTTGTTGCCATTACCGTTCCTCCTTAGTTGTGGGCAGTTTCGCCTGTAATGCCCTTCTTTCCCACATTCGAACAACCCTTAGGAGTTTCTTGAGGTTGTTGTGGCCTCCTTACCAGTTCACCACGACAATCCTTTGCAGCGTGTCCAATTTTTCCACAACGTTGACACTTGAAGCTATCACACCTTCCCACATGATGGTAATTACACCGAGTACACTTCAGATGTCTCCCACCATAACCACTGGGTCCTTGATTATTTGCAGGCATTTGGTTGAAGTTACGGTTATTGTCAAACCTCCGTTGCTGCTGACCGGCTGTTGTTGCTGTTGAGGTTGACCGCTAGAAGATGATGGCTTTGGTGTTGTTGGCATTATCCCACTTTCTTTTGTTGTCGGGCACGCTTGCCACAACGCCCCATTTGGGTAGACGTCCTTGCTCCACGGCTTGGTCAGTTAGCCAGTGAGCTAGCTGGATGGCTTGCTGAATTGTGGCTGGGTTGGAAGCAGTTACCATACTTTGGATTTCGGGTACCAATCCCCGTATGTAATGCTCTATCCTTTTATGCACCTCATTCCCATTCCCGGCACAAAGTTGCTAATTCATGGGTTCTGGTAGTGTAAGCCTCAAATTCCGAGCCCTGCATTTTCAATTTTTAGAACTCCATCTCTAACTTCTGCACTTCGCTGCGAGGATAGTACTCCTCAGTCATCATTGCTTTGAACTCATCCTATGGAAGTCCATTCGCCATCGCTTGTCCAAGCATCTAGACTTGCGCGTTCCACCAAGACAGAGTAGCACCCTCTAAAGTCCCGGTGGCATACTTTACTTGATCCACTGGTGGACAATTACATTTGGAGAAGACAGACTCAGTCTTCTCGAACCAGCGTACAAGCCCTACAGCACCCTCTGTACCGCTGTAGGTGTGTGGTTTACAGTCCATAAAGGACTTGTAGGTACACACTGGTGGTCCTGTTTTAACACAACACATATTAATCAGACATCCCATACAGTTATGAAGGATATCAGATTTATCTTTCTGTCATTGTTTACTTGCTGGCTGACCCGCGTGGGCAGCAACCACTGCCGCCTGAACATGCTCATTAATTAGAGCAACCAATTCTACGGGGGTCATGTTAATAGCACCACCACCCTGTTCTTCGGTGCCACGCCCACGTCCGCGTCCACAACCACGTCCACGTCCCCGTCCACGGGCGTCCATTCTTTTCACTTTACATTCACAAATACAATAATGAGTAACATCAAACACATTTAACTCATTGAAGCACCAGTAAATAAAAGAAATAATGAATCATCACAACCACAACATCCATAACAAAAATAATAACTAAAATAAATAAATTGTATATGAATCACAATGTATTTATCAGTGTCAAAATTTAAGTTTGTCGTTTGTGTGGGGAAACAACCCTTCCCACATAGGTTTCAAACAGAGAAACACTACATAGTCTAAGTCATTTAAGAAGTCAATCGACAACATCTGACCCATCACTGTCATCCTCCATCTCCTCTGGTTCCTCCTCCTCAGGTCCCTCCTCGAGATCCTCATCGTCAGGGTCTGCTGCAGGAGCAGGAGCTATAGCAATCTGAAGTGCCGCTAGTTGAGCTTCTAGAATGGCAATCCTATTATCAGCTACGGCGTCCCGCTGTTCACGAGCAGTCACGCGCCCTTGGAGTGCCATGAGACCATCTTGCATATGGTGACAACCGTTCAGGGTTTTGCCGTGTTGTTCCTCGAGTTCATCCAGTTGTTGTCTCAGTTTGTACACCTCTTGCTGCAGTGTACAGATCACCCTGTGAGCCGCCTTACTCGATGTTGCTCAGTGTCCAGTGCAGCCACTAGTGCAGCAATCAGTTGTTCGTTGGACTGCACCGTCCGTGGGAGTGAAGGCATTGGTTGGTCGGCATTGTTCCTAGTCCTAGGCCTCGGGACAACACGCACTCCCTAAACATGATATGATCAACAAATCTAGGATAGAAACGCCAGTCTCGCGGAGGGTCACGCTTCATCAATGCAAAGGGTTGATCCCAGTCAATCTCCTCTCGAGGATAAGCCAGTCGGGGCCAATCGAATCCATCATCAGGTACAGGTGCGGGAGGTGGGAATTCAGATCGTGAAGGTGATTCAGGTCGTTTACTCGGAGCTCTCAAAGACGATGCCATGCTGCAGAGAGTGTGACGTGTATACTAATGAGTATACAGTAGATGAGAATAAGGCATAGGTAACTGGTTAACTATGTGCGGTTATAGTCTAGTGTGTATGCAACCTAGTTCCCTATAACCAATGGCTCTGATACCAATCGGTCACACCCTCAAAATCCACTTACGGAGTTTTACCGCGAGGCGTGTGAACAAACCAGGATCACAGTCAATAGTTACTCAGAACGACTCTATATGCCATAATTTAAATAAAATCAACCAAAGTACAAACTTTAAACAGTGCGGAAGCATTTTGAAAACAACCCAAAGAAATAAAAATATAACTATGGCAAAACATGTGCCAACCCCAAAGAGTAAACAATAATCATTAAAATGATAAAATTGTCTTGAAGACCGAGTCTTAGAATGCAGTGAACCAGGCAATGCTCCTATGGCAAGCAAGCTAATGACCTGAGAATAGCATACTAAAATGTCAACACAATGGTTGGTGAGTTCAAGAGATATTCAAACATAAACAGTTTAATAATAGAGATATACAGTAGCGCATTGTAACAGATAGCTAGTCCATTAACAATAAATATTATTTCATAGTGATTTCGCAATTGAAGTTGACTGTGTTACGTTGTTGCCTCCTGCCATGACTTAACAGGTCGTGACAATATTCATTAGGACAACTTGCACCCGGTTGACCTCGAGTCACACAGGTGGGGCTCGTCAGACCCAGTAGTACTACCCAAATTTCCCCGCTATTCAACATTAACAATTCGAAAGTGTGAGGACTTTTCCATGATATCAACACTATATAATATTGTACACAACTTGAATATATAAAGCGTTCGATTTACCAGTATGCTATCTCCCCCAAAAGAGATTAAATAAAAAGTGGGGCATGAACTCACCTGATATGTGTATAGATACTTAGGGTTTGACTTGACAAACAGAATAGACAGACAACCTTCAGAGTTACCTAGATCATATAAGTACATGAGTACGTGTAATCAAAGAACATGTCAAACCCTAAGTACACTACAACCAAGGACTCAAGATTTCAAACAAAACAGACATGCTTGACCTAGTTGACCCGTTTGACCTGTTGGTGACTTATGTGTTGTAAACCATTCAGTAATCATACACATATATCATACATAGTTAATTCAAACAATCATATGTATGCTATATCATCCAGGTGTAACACTTAGATCATCATACAACCAAGTATCATCCAGTCATGCGAATCTAGAACATTAACATATCCACTAGTTATAACACAACTAACATGACACACAAAGATCAAACCACTCACCACATGCCATGTGAAGCCACTCACGACTTCACATCCTAAACCCTGCCAATCCTACTAAGTAGGGGCCTCAGATTCGCACGCGTGTATGATTATCATAACCATATTCATTAACCATATGCATTGCATTCAATAACATCACAACAATCAATTACCAGTCCCAAATATGATGTCCTACTACTAATCAACATCCAAATCATACATGATCATAAATGTCCAAATATCATTCATGATTACCCCGGCATCACATACAACCAAATTACCATGTTCTACCACATTAGAATTTATCCATGATCATACTAACATGCTCCTAACATCCCAAACATGTTCAAACTACCTTTTTTGAGACTTTATGCAAATAAAGTTTCCCTTTTGGGAAAGTACATCCCAACATCCATCAACCACCCAATGTATTCATGAATTCACCATAATTATACTATCTCAAGCTCATAACAATATCTAGACATGATCAACAATACCTAATCACCATAATATAACAATCTTCATGAACAAAAGTTTCTACTTTTGGCAAGCTATGAACAACAACATCCGTTTAAAGATTTCTAGAATTCATAACAACAATCTAGCATCTAATCATCATCATGAACACATCATAACATCAATCCATCACTAGATCATCATTACAAGCAAAATAAAGTTACTATTATTAGTAACCTATGAACACCAACTTCAGTTCACCAATTTCTTGAAAAATCAATGTAACCTAGCATTCATACAACCTACTAATCATGAACATTCATCAAACAATCATCAACTTCACATAATCATGCCATTTTCGAACTTGGGTTTGCTTCATATCAAAGTTCATGATCAATCCATTAAAAACATAGAATTCATGCATAATCAATGTAAACAACATGTAATCAATCCAACTAACATACTAACATCATCAAACAACATCAAATTCGACCCCATGAAGCCCCATTCACGCATTTATGTTCGGCCCTCAACAAGAATCCACAAAAACACGAAAAATCTAACCTTTAAACGTTCTATAGCTTGCAATTGATGATTCCTACGTGTTGTATGCCTTTAATCGAACCAAATCGATGCTTTGATGCTTGTTCTAGGTCGAAATCGCAATGGTAAGAGGTTGAGAGGTGAAGTCGCAGCCGAATGGGGTTGGGGATTAGGGTTTGGGTGTTTTGTTTAATTTTAATTTCCATATTTACCCTTTTAGCCCTTGTAATTTGTATTTTATAAAACCTAGGCTTTAAACTCTTTTTAAAGTGTTTTTAACTTAATAATATAAAGATATAAACTAATGAAAAACATTATATATCTTATCTTTATAAAAACTCAAGACATATGAATAAATGGGCACGTTTCCGCGTTACGCGATAAAATTCACCGTTAACGTTTAAATTGTGTAAACACATAAGCATAACACAATAATCACATAATCAATTAGATTCTCATTAATTTAACATTATCCATTATTATTAGGTCACCAACGTTAACGACAACTAGTGTGTGTTTACGACACATGTATGCAAGACTTAACGGACTAACGGAGTTTGGTAACGGAAATTTACCAGATGTCACAACCCATATGCATGGTTCATTCGTGCGATTGAATCATGCACCTAGCTCAATCATGTGACTGAAGTTCATCAGTATGTCCATTCACATCTTTTACTGTTGAACACCATAGATTTGAATCTTTGTCAAAACGTGACATTACACTTTGTGTTTAGATTCATTTGGACCGCAGAGACTAGAAATAGCACTTAGTTACATTTAAATCAACATTAGTGTTGATTTAAGTGGTCTATTTTAAAAGTTTAGTCCTGGTTATTGATCTTAACATTTGTGGTCAGTTAGGGTTCGATTAAACCACTCATTTGAAGCGATTTCGTTTGCAAAGTACTTGTAGATGAATGGAATGACAGTTAGAATCACAAATCACCGGGTAATCATAATAAACAGAATTTTGGCAGAGTGTATGTGTATGGGCAGTTTTTGAGAGTTTTTTTTAAGGGTGGTGAAGAATACGACCGACTAACACCCTTATTTATACTATTTTGAGTTTCAGTCGTGCGACTGGAACCATCTGCATGTTCATTCGTGCAACTGGGGTTCAATCGTGCGATTGACTCATACTCCTTCATCCAGTCGTATGATTGGTTCATTCTTGTGATCCAATCACATAGATGATCCATACTCATGGTCCAATCGTGTGATTGGTTCATACGTACGATTGGCTCATACTTATGATTCAATCACACGATTGGCTCCTACTTATGAGTTTGACATCATATACTTTCAAACACTTAAAATTTAACCTCTGGTATATAACATTATGAACAACGATCATCTCAAACATGACGTTTTTTAACTGAACATCATTTGATCACCTCAAACATGATCCTTTTGACTTGTGATTCATAGTGTTCATCTGTTACATGGTCCGACATTTACGCAACGTAGAAAACAAAAACAGAAAAACAATTTTAATAAAAACAAAAGAACATATTTTTGTGTTTTTGGTTTGAGGTGGATTGAAACCTTTTAGACATCACCTAACTTATTTTTCCTCCTGAGCAGAACAACTTCAATTAATTTTATCATTTCTAGAAAGATTCTTATGGAATCATACAGGTATATCATAATCATTTGGGATCCTTTTATAGTACTTTGATACTAGATTCTCATTTGTCAGAGAGTCAATAACATTTTTAGGAAATCATACTAGAGCTATAAGATGCACACAATGATTTTGACTGTCGAGAGTTGTAGCAACAATGATTGTCAGTATATTTGCCCACTTAAATCCATACATAGATTTTTGACACACATTGGTGATAAGTTAGGTTATATTATTTTAACAAGCATTTGTGGATCCCACACTTATCTAGTAATCAACATTCCTTAGGAGATTTTTGAGCGATCTACGGGTATTTGACAAGAAGAAACTACTCTAAGAGCTTTCAAAGGGATGCCAAGCCTCAGGTCAGTGCCATCGCACAGTAGAGAGGCGCAAACAACAATGAATTTTAGAATATTTAGGTTATGCTTATCCTCAGGTCAGTGTCATTGCATAGTAGAGAGGCACACAACCTATCTTCTTGTTAGAGTATGTTTTTTCTTTTTGCACGTAACACACCAACAAATTTAGTGATTAGCTTGATTGCGCTTAATCACATTTTCATGTGCTTTGCTCATTTTTATGGTCATCTGCACACATTTGTGGCGTTTATCTTGCTCGTCACCCCTTATTGGAAATGCGTTGATTGTGTTAACCAAGGATAAGATGAGAACCCACAGCCAGTTGAACAAATTAGTTTAAATTTGATTCACCAACGAAGTCTACTCGTGTATTGTGTTGAATCTACTAACACATCATATAATGAACTAGCAGCCCCTAGGTCTACTTTCTCTGTGTTACGTCATTAGCATACTAGTGTACTATCAGCTTTCCTTAGTGTTGCTTAGACTTCTCAAACTTGTAATTTGAACATAGCATTTTGAATAGCAAATCCTTTTGATATCCCTAACAATTTGTTGCATTTGTACTATCATTTTCCATAAATTTTGAATCAAAATCACAGATACGATTTCTTTGCTTTCAGCTTATTTGCTCTTCCCCCTCATTTCATTTTTTTAAGTAATTAAATATTGAAACTAAACTATTCTCCCCCTAAAATTCTAAAACCAAAAATCTTTTTTGGGTTTTTGGATATTTAAAGACAGGAAAATAAAATAAAATAAATAATAATAACTTGTCGGGCTAAGAACTCTATTCTTCTTGAATCACATCACTTTTCTTTTTCACGCATTTAACCTCTAAAAGATATAAAACCCGAGGTTTGCCAAACGCTTTTGCATAGAGGTCGACGCGTTGAAAATCCGTATTAATTTTAACATCGATTAATTTCTTTTCAAAAGAGTCACGCATAAAGTGATATTTAATACCGATGTGTTTAGTTTTTGGGTGTTGAACTGGATTTTTAGTGACAGCAATTTCAGCAGAATTGTCAACAAATATAGGGGTGTTAGAAAATTGCAAATCGTAGACTCGCATTTGCTGTTGAATCCAAATGATTTGGGAACAGCAGGTTGCAGCAGCAACATATTTAGCTTCACATGTTGACAGAGCAATAGATGTCTGCTTTTTACACTGCCAGGTGACTAACCATCTTCCAAAGAACTGACATCCCGCTGATGTTGACTTGTAATTTATCTTGCAACCACCATAATCCGAGTCACTATATGGTGTAAGCTCAAAGTCTTTATCAGTATAAAAGTCATGTTTAGGATTGGGTTGGTTTAAGTCTAAAGGCTGGAGATGGTAGTTGTCCCCTCAAGGTTGTTCACTTGAGTGTTGAGACTCAGAATGAAGGCTTAAGGCATCTAGGCTTGTGAGCTCATCAGGTTGAGCATGAGGAACCTCAGCACTAATCATTAAAGTAATGGGAGTGGTTTGCTCCTTAGGAGAGGTCAGAGCTCCAATATCCACTTCCTCCTATATGGGTAAGTATACGGGGGCGTGCACTGACTCAATAGTGTGAGCATGGTTCGTTTGAGTTTTCTTTTATAGGTGAGGGTTATTAGTGGTTGTTTTGGTGGTTGAGATGTAGAAGGTGTGGGTTCAACACTAGCTTGTGTTGCTAGGTTGTCACCTTGAGCAATGAGCTCTGACATTTTAGGACAAGGGTTGTTTCTACCCATGAGAAGCCAACAGTTGGCTTCTTCAAAATTTTAAAGATGTTAGGCTTCATCTGTCCCAATTTAAGAATATTACCTGTTTCCCTTAAATGTAAGCCTAGTTCACAGTTAAGAATGTATTGAACATATCTAGAAAACATATAATACTCTAATGATTCCAAGTTATCCAGTAGATTTGTATAAACAAATTGAGAGTACCTGAACTTAACTCCCTAAACCATCCCATGCACTATAAAGAAGAGATCTTCAGGAATCTGGTCCCATCCTCCATGCTTGTGGGATAAGCTGTGGATAACCACATGAAGCAGGTATTTCCACTAAGATGAGACCTTCCCTTTCCTAAAGGTCTTTATAGAGAAATCTCCCTTATAGCCCATCTACTCAAAGGAATGATTTACAACTTGTTTTGGGAAGAACACCTCACCTTATTCATCATCCAGTTGAAGATGATTGTTGATGATGGCCGGAGTGATAAAGATTGTCCTCCCCTGCACTTTGGCAGATAGTGCATTCTCCCCATCCATAACAACCTCTTGGCAGGTCTTCCAAAATTCAAGTAAATGATCCACATAAAGAGTAGGATCAATGGTAAGGGATGTGAAGTAGTTTGATAGAGCCAATAATTGGCAAACCTCTAAGAAGTGTATCTTTCTCAGAGTTTAACAAAGCAACCTGATTGTGTTACCTGTGTAACTGCATGGAGAAATTTGGGTCATTTCTTCTGTTAAGGTTGACCATTTTGAGAAAGCTTAAAGGTGAAGGAAGGATGAACGAAGGCGGTTTCAGAGAGAAATTTGGGAATATAGGTTTGGAGGAAAAATGTAGATGATAGAAAGAGTGGGAATCGTTGGGTTTATATGTGAAAAATATTTAAGACAAATTTAATGAAAGAGGGTAAACATTAAAATTCGGATGTCGGTCCCACCTCTGAAAAAGTAGTTTGCTTTTTGCTCAGAAAGTAGTCTTTTGGAAGTCAAAAAGTTTCCGAAGGTAAATTGTCTTCGAAAATTTTAATTGAAAAACTTTCGAAGCCAAAATGACTTCGGAAGAATTTCCTAAGAGTTTTGAAAAATTTGCTTCGGAAGAGAATTCATACTTGGGCGTTTTGTTCAACATAACAAAGCTTCTAAGAGTTAATTTGCTTCGGAAGGAAATGGTCCTTGAAAACATATAAGTTCCTGTAAGGATTAAATGTAAAGGCTGATGCAACTTAAACACTCAAAGTCTCCTGCATGCATGCACAAGTGTAGTGAAGAAGAATGCTTTGGAAGTTTCACACCAGCAATAGATATATTCTAAGTGTGAAATCTTCCCAAGCCAAGACCAATATATTCGAAGCCAAAGATGAAGTCTTTCGAAGCCAACACTTGAAGACAGATTTCCTCTGAAGATTTTTGAACACATGCTTTATCTGATATACTTTTCCATAAGCTGGACCCCTTTCTGCTGCAACTCTGTAAAGTCACCAACATATATAAGTCGGTGAAAAGGTCCATGCTTTTGGTAACTATACATTGAGGTCTTGAGTCTGTAACTTTCTACTTCATGTACTTTATCCTTCTTGTAATATATTAGGATGTGAGCTATGGCATGTCATAGTCACTAGTCAAAAGGCAATTTGCCTTTCGACTCTACAATTGATTTTGTTTGTGTCTAGTCAATTGTATCCAGCTGGCCTTCAAAGTATGGCCAACTGTAGGATGTAGTATATGTATCTCAAGTACTTGTAACTTTCTAGTATGCTTTGTAACACTTCTAATAGAACTTGAGAAAGCAATATACTACAATCTTGAAAACCAACCCCTTGTGTGTTTTGCTATCTTGTTCTGTCTCATGTTTACTTGTATTCTTAGTATCAATACAAGAGGGTTAACTAGATTCACTGTTTGATCAGTTAAGTGTTCTTAGCAACTCTCCTCATTGTGTTGTTGTGTTATAGGTGCGTACCCTTCACCGGTCCTGCATTTGGTATCAGAGCAATTCCAGACTCTTTATATAAGATCTCACCATTTTAAGATCCCTCACACACACAAAATACTTAACTTTTCAAATGGCAGCCATTTCCAACTCTGATATGGAAACTAGAACCATGACAAAGTCCACACTAATCACTCTTGATGACTTTGACACCTGGTGCCAAAGAATGGAAGGTTTTATCTGGTCTCTAGACTGAAGAATGTGGGAGTCTATTGAAAATGGACCTTACATACCAAGCACCTCTTCGGCCACTGGAGGTGGTATGATCCCTAAGGTTGTGGCTGACTACTCAAATGAAGATAGAAAGAGAGTGGAGATTGACTAGAAGGCCATGACAGCCCTTCAAAATGCTCTTCCAAACTCTATATATAGAGGTTTCAAGAAATGCAAAACAGATAAGCAGCTATGGGATGCATTGAAACTTATGTATGAGGGTTCCTCTGATGCCAAGGAGAACAAGAAGGATCTCCTGAAGTAGCAGTTTGAAAATTTCACCTTTAAAGTAGGTGAAACCATGACTCAACAATACTTCAGGTATGTTGAGATGTGGATACCCTAGTGGATGGTGGAGTTGCTCTTGAAAACAGAGATATTGTAAAGAAGTTCATGTCCTCTCTTCCTAGGCAATGGACACACTACTGTGTGATTATCAAGAGAACTGAGAACCTAAAAACTCTCACCTTGACAGAGTGATATGGTATTCTTAGTGGATACAAGATGGAGATGACATGCAAGTTTCATCTCGTAACTCCAGCAATCAAATGGGTTCATCCCTTCATGTGGTTGAAAGGGATAGCATAGAACCCTCAATATCATCTCATATGCTACCTTGAAAACTCACAAAAGGTCCTTTCATCACCTTCCCTAAGACACCAAGGGAGAACTACACTCAAGGAAGCCCATTCTAAGAGGCAAGTTCTTCTCAAACCTTGTCTCCTCTGATCAAAGTTGTGGAAGCTTTCTCTTCACCCTTGAAGACCTGGACTGTATCCATCCAGATGATTTGGAGTACATGGAGATAGTCTAGCAGATGGCTCTTCTCACTCATAGAGCCAAGAAGTTCTACAAGCTGACTAGAAGGAAGTTCCTCAACAATGCAGCCAGTGGAAAGTTTGGATTGGATAAAAGCAAAGTCAAGTGTTACAACTGTAACTTGATTAGCCACTTTGTCAGGGAGTGCAAGGCACCAAGAACAAATGGTGGCCAAGCACTATCCAGACCAAACTTCACTGACAAAGCCACCTAGAATGAGAAGCCAAAGCAGCAAGTTGTAGTTGCTGTTGAAGAAGGAGGCTTTGACTGGAGCTTTTAGGTGGAAGATGCTTCTCCAAACCAAGAACTAATGGCAGATCATGATGAAGCCAAGGTATTGGAACTTGTTTGTACTCTTGATTGCATTGCTAAAGTTAACAGATATAGGTCCTACAACTTAGAAATGAGATATAATCTTGAGTCCTTAAATATCCTAAAAGCTAATTTTAGAAAGTTTGAAAGTGATTATAAACTAAAGATAGAGGACTTAGAGAAAACCATTTTAGTTCTAAAACATGAGCACACTAACTATAGGACTCAGATCAATGATTTATAACTAAGTTGACTGAATGCCAGGCTGAGCTTGTGATCAACAAAGCCATGGTAGAAAAATGTGTTCTTGAAGAAACGACCTTCAAGAACAAGATATCCTTATCCCTACATAACAAGGTGTGTTATCAAAACAAGCAGGGACTGGGATCAAATGAGATAGCTCCTCCACACACAATCTTGTCTATAAGATCACCCAGGTGTGGAACTTGTGAAGTTGAGCTTCCTCTCATAGACCCCTTGAGTGAAGAGGATAAAGAAGTGGTTAGTGAAGAATTCCTCTGAGAAGAGTGAAGAGGAGGATTCTAAGAAGGGTCACTATCCTTCTGAGGAGAAGAAGAAGTCTATGATGACCAAGTCTATGAGGAAGAACTAGATCAGAAAGAGCAAGAGAAAAGCTAGGAAGGCTGAAGAGATCAAGGCCACTTTTGACTTTAGGCATAAACAAGTTTTTATCTCTGCAGGGTTTGAAGTGGTGAAGACTAAAGACATCAACCTAAACTCTACTACCAAGAGTTCTGGTTTATGTTCAAATCATCTTAGCACTAAGAAGAAGGCTGATCTGTTGTGTACCACTGCTACACAGCCTGGACCATCAAACTCCAAGAACAGTTCTCAGCCTAAAAGGACTGTCTTAGCATCTACAAAGATGAAGCTGGAGGAGTGTGATCAAAATCAGTGTTGTTCTCAGCAGAAGGCTCTTATGAAGAAGAAAATAGAATGTGTTATATGTGAAAGTATCTCTCACCTTGCTAAGGATTGTCCATACAATCCAAGAGGTACTCTTCATATGACCAAGAAAAAGGCTTCCAAGAGTTCCAAGAAGAATTCAGCTTCGGAAGGAAAATCTGTTTCCTTCAGAAGCTCCAAAATAAAGAAGAATGCAAGAAATGAATTCTTCCAAAGCACTGAAGTCTACTGTAGTATTTGAAGAATATTCCGAATGTCCAATCATCAAAACTTCTGAAGTCCCAAAAGCTTCCGAAATATTAAAGGTCAAGTCCAAACTTCAAAAGGTGGTGTGGAAGTCGAAGAAAGACCAAGTGACTGAATGTTCTCCATCAACAACAGCTCAAGATCCTCAAAGCACAAGTATAGGATCTATTATTATTGAATTACCTTCTACTTCTTTCAGTGACCCCAAGACAAGTAAGGCTTAGGTTTCCAAATGTAACTAATCATTTTCTTTGTGCGAGAACAACTCAAGACAAACAAGAATGTCTGGATCATTTATAGTGGTTGTTCTAGGCACATGACAGACAATCGATCATTACTCTATAACTTTGAAAGGATTGATGGAGGGCCAGTTGCTTTTGGAGGAGATGAAGGTGGTTACATTTCTAGAAGGGGCAATTTCATAAATGGTATGCTCAGCATTGAGAAGGTAAACTTCGTCGAGTAGCCTGGGTACAATCTTCTGAGTGTATCCCAATTTTGTTATCAGAGTCATAAAATGCTCTTTACTGAGCATGAGTGCATTGTTCTTAAGCCTGGGGTGGTCATTCCTCATGAGCATATTCTGCTTAGAGCTCCCAGGAAAGGGAACATGTACAAGATGGATTTGCAAGAGACATCTCCCTCTAGAGAGGTCTCATGCTTTCTGTCTAAAGCCAATAGTGATGAGTCTTTCCTATGGCATAAAAGAATGTGCCATGTAAACTTTAAGAACATGAATAAACTGATTAAAAATGATTTGGTTACTAGAATGCCAAAGAAAGAGTTTACAAGTCATGATCATTGTGTTGCATGCCTGAAAGGGAAGCAACATAAGGTATCTCACAAGCCTAAGGAAAGAAACCCCATCACTACACCCCTACACTTGTTACATATGGATCTCTTTGGCCTTACTAGTATAATGAGTCTAGGAAGGACCTCTTATTTTTTGGTGATCACAGATGACTTTACAAGATTCACTTGGGTTTTCTTTCTTAGAACTAAGGATGAGACCCTTGAGATTCTAAAGAATTTCATCTTAAAGATTGAGAATCAATCTGTTCATAAGATCAAAACCATAAGATGTGATCAAGGAACTGTTGATACATCATGTTCCTAGTTTATGTTCTTAATGTAAAAGTCTTTTATTTCTTACACATGTGTAATGTAATTATTCAATGAATATGATATGCATTTGATGTTTACTTATCTTTGATTATTTCATATGTATGAACTTCATATATCGGTTTGAGGTTGTTGTACATAGTTCTTAGTCAATGATGATTGAGAAATGTGTTCAACTTAGTCAGTGATTATTCATGCTAATGGACCATACGCATGAATAAGTCATACTAATGAATCAATCACACGACTGAACCAAGAGACTAGATCAGTCATATGAGTGAGACATAAGATTGACTCAGTCACATGACTAAAGCTTTAATCGTGCGTATGACTCAATCGCAAGACTCAGTCGCACGAATGAACCATGCTAATGATTCAGTCATACGAATGGAAACTGCAAACCTATAAATACCACTTAACTTGGGGAAAAACATAACACATTGAGAGATACTTCAAATATACATAAACCCTGGCCGTCCAGAGCGTCTAGAAAACCTAAACCAACTTCATAGTTCGTTCTTGATCGATTTTTACTTATTCTTAACGTTTGATTCATAGTTAGATCGATTAGGTTATCGTTCTTACTTATTGGATCACCAATCAAATAGGATTCTGCACTATTTGATCTGGTTTCACATAGAATCTGTTAGTACTCCGTTCATACTCGGTCCTAACAAGTGGTATCAGAGCTTTGGCTCTTGATTTTGTGTGGATTCGATTAGTGTTGGTATTAAAACCTACGTTTTACATCAAAAGAGTCACCACTTTGCATCAAAAAGTTGTTTTCTACGTCTGCATGCATTAAAGTTTCAGTTCTTAGTCATACGGCAAATTAGGGTTCCTAGAAACCTCATATTTTGTGTTAAAGTGTAAAATATATTCAATTTTACAAAAACGGCAGCCTTCAGTCACAAGATTAGCCCATTCGTACGATTGAACTCATTCGTATACTCCATTCGCATGACTGAACATAGTCGCATCTCTCATTCACACGATTAAACAACTTCAGTCGGTTGATTCCAATCGTCTTATACATACACACGACTGAATCCAATCGCACAATTGAATTTATTCGTATCCTTCATTCACACGAGTGACCTATACGCATAGCCCATTCGCATGAGTGAAACTGTTCTGTTCTAAGTGTACCAAGTTTAAATAAATGGAAGACCAATTTGTTGCATTTACTGCTGGAAAGGACTCACGCATCTACAACCTTCTACTTCTAGAGAATGAGATTGGAAACCATAACAAACCACCAAAGTTGTTGACATTGGATGAATACCCACAGTACAAACAACGGTTTGAAATCTACCTGAATAGAGTTGACCCAAATCTTTGGACATCCATTGAGACCGGTTACACAGTACTAGTTGGTGCTAATGGAGTTAAGTTGACCTTAGGAGGAATTAGCGAAGCCCAGAAGATTATGTTCAATGCTGAAAAGAAACTATATGCCTTGTTGACTCAGTCTATACCTAAGGACATTTTCATCAGTTCTCTGAGAACAAGCAGGCTAAGAAGTTATGGGAGGCACTGGAAAAAGAGATATGATGGAAATGCAACTCTGAAAGCTCTTAAAAAGGAGTTTGACAATATTTATTCAATTGGGAATGAAAGCTTGGATGATATCATCGACTGATTCTATCATCTGATGAGTGAGCTTCACACTCATGGTGTGACCACATCCATGGAAGATAAAGTTTCTAGCTTTGCTGATGGTCTGCTTGATAAATGGGATCCATTTGTGTCTAATCTGCGATAAAACAAAATTCTTGCTACTTTAGACATAAATGATTTCATCTTGAAGTTAAGGGAGAAAGAACTACGGATGAAGTACAAGTCAAAGAAAGGATCTTATGTACTCCAGCTGTTTCAGGAGCACCGTTGCAAACGGCGTTTGTGTCTAGCTCCTCTGGTTCTTCCCAAAGCAGTGCATCAGGAACTGAAACTTCAGGGTCATCTAGAACCCAATACTTAGTTCCTGAGGTGAATACTACAAAGTTAAAGACTGAAAATCTCGGAAAGGTCACAGTGGAAGTAGCTAAACATCACATGGACCTTCTAGCGGCTATTGTACTATCTTATGATGGTTTAGTTGCTGGTAAGATTGGAAATTGTCATCCTGCTGATGAGGACTACGAGCAAGTTGATGAAAATGAGCTAGAAAATATGGATATAATGTGGGCCTTGGCTAGTGCTATCAGAAGAGCCAAGAAGTTTGTAAAGAAGATAGGGAAAAATATAGTTGCCACCAAAGATACAACTTTTGGATTTCCCAAAAACAAAGTCATGTGCTTCAACTGTGGTGAAAGGGGGCACTTTAAATGTGAGTGTGTAAAGCCAAAGAAAACGGGAAATGGAAATCCATTTCCTACATTCAACCATCAAGACAAGGATAAGATTGGAACTTCATCTTCAAGTAAAGAGACAAAGGCTTTGACTGCTCAAGGTGATGAAGGTCAAGACTGGTCTTTTCGATTTGTCTCTGACGGTGAACTAAACATCGCTTTCGTTAATGCATTGGATGATGGATCTGCCAGCGAAGGAGACATCATAGTTGAACAGCTCTCAGATATCGAAGAAGCTATGGATGTTGTTGATCATCTGGTTGATGAAGAACTGAGAGCCACAAATTCAAAATCTCCAATCACCGAAGGGTCTGACTCTGCTTTGATGGCTAATTCATCTGATTCCACACAGGTAAGTTCTAAAGACCAATTATTTGAAAAATATGTTTGTACTGAATGTGACAAATTTAGAGAAAACATTGATTTGAAATTTGCTAGGTTATTAGAACATAATGATAATCTAGTAAATGATTTACAACTCTGCACTGAAGCAAATCGTATTTTAAAACAAAATGAATGCAGCTTCAAAGAAAAGATAGAACTTTTGGGGAAACAACTCAGGGAAACCGAGGTTGTTGCCTTAAATCAATCAAATGACATCAAGTTTTATTTAAACTCCTTGGAGGAAACTAAAAAGGAAAAAACAGCTTTGCAAGTTGAGGTTAATTCATTAAAACAAAAACTGCACAGTTTGGCGAGTTCTTCTCACATAGTTCAAAACATAGTGAAAGAACAAAATAAAGGGGAAGTTTGGGTTATAAGGTAGTAACGCCACCACATGAAATCCTTCTAAACACTAATGTTGGTTAGTGATCCTGATTCTATAGGTAAACCTGTGAAATCAGTCACTAAACAGAAGGATTTTACTTTCAAATCAAAAGAAAAGATGCCTGTTGAGCATTTGGATGATAAAATTGAAAAGGTTAATTTAAGGACAGGTTCACAAACATCTATTTCAGAACCCAAAATGACTAATCAAATTAATCATAAACATGGTAATCAACAAAGTCCAAATAAATTGAAAGTGAAAGATATTCAACATGTTAAAACAAATAATTTTGTTAAAGAAGGTGAAACATCTAAAAGAGAAGTGAGACAACCGAACCGGACATATCTCAAACCTCTACCAAACTTAACCCCATATCAAAATGTTCCTCAATCTGTAGAAGGGAGATCATGCTATAGTTGTGGAAAATGAGGACATATCTCTCCTAATTGTCCTTCCTATCAAACACCCAAAAGAAAATTGAACTTTTTATTGAAAAACCATGATTTTCTAAAGTTAGATCAATACTCCACCTAAGAGTATTAGTGAACCTAAACTTCAAACAATAAGCTAGTAGTCAGTTTACCACAAACAGGCATAGCATAAAACTGGTTTTTGGAAAGAAAAATCAAGTATAGTCTCTGATAGTGAGGAAAAGAAGAAAAAAGACATGCCCACATCCTCTAAAGGATAGTGGGTTGAATTCATGATGTGTGATTCCTCTAGGTCACCCAAGCCAGTTAAGGCTTGGGTCCCAAACCTGAACTAATCAATTCCTCTATATGTGTAGGGTGTTCGCTACAGTGCTATCACTAATACCTGGATTATTGATAGTGGGGCGTCCAGGCACATGACCGGGAATTCATCTCTCCTTTTCAATGTCAATCAAATTACAGGGGGACATGTATCATTTGTTGGGAATAAAGGAGGGTACATCACCGCTCAAGGCGAGGTTGGAAACGAGAAAGTGAAGTTTCACAAGGTCAACTACGTTTAGCAACTACAAAACAACTTGCTTTCTGCCTCCCAGATATGCGATAAAGGATTCAAAGTTGTGTTTGACAACAAGAAGTGCTACATGTTGAAGAAGGATTATATGATTGAGGGGATAAAGTTCTAATTTCAGCTTCAAGATATAACCATTTGCATGTCTTGGATCTATCAAAAGCCTCCACAACGGAGTCCACTGTTCAATTCTTCTTATCAAAGGCAACAAAGATGGATTCAGTCTCATGGCATAGGAGAATGGGACACATTAATACAAGGAGGATGAATCATTTGGTTCAGAATGATCCGGTGAATGGAGTTACAGTTAATTCAAGCTCCTAGATTTTTGCATAGCATGTAAGAAAGGGAAACAGATCAAGAAGTCTCACAAGGCAAAGAAAGTAAATTCTATCGATATTCCTCTCAAGCTTCTACACATGGATCTATTTGGCCCAATCAGCACTAAGAGCATTGCTGGAGATCTGTACTGCTTCGTACTAACTGACGATTACTCAAGATTCTCTTGGGTGATGTTTCTGAAATCCAAGTCAAAGACATTTGAATCATTCAAACATCTAGTAACTACTTTGGAATCACTCTACAAGCTGAAAGTAAGAAAGATTCGATCAGACAACGGAACAGAGTTCAAGAATCAATAGATGAAGGCATTTTGTACAGAGAAAGGAATTGTTCATCAATTTACTTCTCCCTACACTCCACAGATGAATGGGATTGCTAAAAGAAAGAATCGAAGCCTCATAGAGATAGCGACTCTAAACTGCCTATTCAATTTTGGAAGGAGGCAGTGGCAAATGCATGTTACACTCTCAATCGAGTCTTGGTGGTCAAACGTCATGGGAAAACATGTTATGAATTGCTCTAGTGACGTAAACCAAACTTGGAGTATCTCGAACCATTTGGTGCACCGTGCATGTTTTTAAAGAAGACTCAGACTAGGAAGTGTCGTGAGAAGGCAGAAGAAGGTATCTTTCTCGGATACACTATACCAGACAAGAGAGTTTATAACAACTCATCAGATCAGGTAGAAGTGTGGTGCAATGTTGATGTCCAAAGATACACCACCACCCTATTGGAAAAGGACCTTTCTTCTTCTTTGACTATGATGGATTTTTTAAGTCATTCAATTTACCGCCTTCTCATTCTGATGACAAGTTGTCTGCTACAATGATGTACGATGTTCTGAACACTCCTCAACAAGACTCAACATCAATGGCTCCATTAGATGATACTTCTAGCCCTTCAGGGGGAGAGCTTGAAGTAAGTGATTCTTCATCTGATGATGAGGCAGTTGAGACTTTAAATGTGGACCAGGGGGAACAGGTTCCCACTAATGAAAGTACACAAGCATCTGATCTAGATGCCACTAACACTTCTGATCTTCATACTCCATCAGCCACAGATACTGAACCTAGGATTCAAAATTTGGACACTGAGGTAGTTGTTCCTATCACTCTTGGATCTCGAATTAATGTGTATCATCCCCTGAACAACATCATTGGGGATGTTCTATTAAGACAAAAAATCAGCTATACTAATTGATTATGCCACAGTCATGGAAAAAGGTTATCTACACGATGGTGCTTATCGATGTTTTATGTCTTAATTAGAGTCAACAGATGTAAGTGAAGCCTTAAACAATGAGACATGGGTAAATTCTATGCAAGAAGAACTCCTTCAGTTCAAGAAGTTAGGAGTATGGACTCTTGTGGATAGACCAAAAGGTGCGAATGTGATTGTCACTAAATGGGTTCTTAAATGTAAGAGAGATTATCAAGGAGTCATAATCAGAAACAAGGCTAGGCTAGTTGTTCAAGGGTTCAGACAAGTAGAAGGCATTGATTCCAATGAAGTGTTTGCCCCGATGGTAAGGATGGAAGCAATTCATATTTTCTTAGCCTATGCATCCTCCATGAAGATTAAAGTTTATCAATTGGACATGAAAAGTGCATTTCTTCATGGTGAAACTCGTGAAACAGTGTACGTCAGTCAACCCGAAGGATTTGAGGATCCGTATCATCGGGATAGAGTGTATAAATTGGACAAGGCTCAATACGGGCTTCATCAAGCTCCACAAGCCTGGTATGAGAAACTCTCTACCCATCTAGTGAAACATGGGTTTCGTAGAGGGGTTATTCACTACACGCTATTCATCAAAGAAAAAGATGGTGATTTACTACTGGAACAGATATATGTGGATGACATAATCTTCAGTTCCAAAAATGAAGAATTGTGTAAAGAATTTGAATCGGTGATGAAAGCGGCTTTGAGATGAGTGCCATGGGAGAGATGAAGTTCTTTCTTGGGTTATAGGTGGATCAGACACCAAACGGAATTTTCCTGAATCATTCCAAATATGTAGGGGATATCTTAGTCGGTTCGGCATAGAGAATGCAACTGTTGCTGGAACTCCACTTGCCACAAACCACGATGTGGTACCCTACGAAAATGGTGACTGGTAGATGCCACTATGTACAGAGGAATGATCGGATCCCTAATGTATCTAACAGCCTCTAGTCCTGATATTACGTATGCCACATGTCTTTGTTCCAGATATCAGGCTAAATTGAAAGTAAATCATCTAGTTGGGGTTATAAGGATCTTTCATTATCTGAAGGGTACTCCAACACTTGGATTGTGCTATCCTCATGATGATGACTTTGAGCTTACAGCGTATAGTGACTCAGATTTTGGTGGTTGCAAGATGAATTACAAGTCAACATCAGCGGGATGTCAGTTCTTTGGAAGATGACTAGTCACCTAGCAGTTTAAGAAGCAAACATTTGCTAGTTCATTATATGATGTGTCGGTAGATTCAACACAATAGACGAGTAGACTTCGTTGGTGAATCAAATTCAAACTAATTTGTTCAACTTGCTGTGGATTCTAAACTTATCCCTAGTTAACACAATCAACGCGTTTCCATTAAGGGGTGACGAGCAAATTAAATGCCACAAATGTGTGCGGATGACCATAAATATGAGCAAAGAACATGAAAAAATTGGTTAAGCGCAATCAAGCTAATGACTAAAGTTGTTGGTGTGTTATGTGCAAAAAGAAAAAAACATACTCTAACAAGAAGATAGGTTGTGTACCTCTCTGTTGTGTGATGGCACTGACCTGAGGATAAACATAACCTAAATATTCTAGAATTCATTATTGTTTATGCCTCTCTGTTGTGTGATGGCACTGACCTGAGGCTTGGCATCTCTTCGAAAGCTCTTAGAATAGTTTCTTCTTGTCAAATACCTGTGGACCGCTCAGAAAATATCTTGAGGAATGTTTATTACCATATAAGTGTGGGATCCACAAATTCTTGTTGAAATAAAATAACCTAACTTATCACCAATGTGAGTCAAAAATCTGTGTATGTATTTAAGTAGACAAACATACTGACAATCATCGTGGCTGCAACTTTCGTTGGTCAAAATCATTGTGTGCATCTTATAGCTCTAGTATGATTTACTGAAAGTGCTATTGACTCTCAGACAAATAAGAACCTAGTATTAAAGTACTTACAAAAAGATCCCAAATGATTATGATATACCTATATGATTTCATAAGAATCTTTCCAGAAATGATACAATTATTTGAAGCTGTTTTGCTAAGGAGGAAAACCTGTTAGATAATGTCTAAAAGGTTTCAATCCATCGTAAACCAAAATCACAAAAATGTGTCTTCTTTTGTTTTAATTAAGGTTGTCTTTCTGTTTTTGTTTTCCGCTTTGCATAAATGTCGAACTAAGTAACTAGATGAACACTATGAATCACAAAGTAAAAGGATCACGTCTGAGGGGATCAAATGTTTTTAAATTAAAAGGATCACATCTGAGGTGATCAAACGGTTTTCAATTAAAAAGGTCATGTATGATATGATCGTTGTTCATAATGTTATATATTAGAGGTTACATCTTAAGTGTTTGGAAGTGTATGATGTCAAACTCATAAGTATGAGCCAATCGTATGATTGAACCATAAGTATGAGACAATCGTATGTATGAACCATAAGTATGAACAAGTCACACGATTGAACCATGAGTATGGAAACAATCATGCGATTGGATTATAAGAATGAACCACTCGTATGACTGGATGAAGGAGTCTCAGCCAGCCGCACAACTGAACCCCAGTCGCACGTTTGAATCATGCGTATGGGTCCAGTCGCACGACTGAATCTTAAAAACAATATAAATAAGGGGGTTAATCGGTCATATTCTTTACCACCCTTCAAAAGTCACAAAAACCGCTCATACGACAACACTCTGCAAAAAATTTATTTACTAAAATTACCTCTTGATTGTGATACTAATGTGTTTCCTACTCATCTACAGGTACTGTGCAACTGAATTCAACCTAAATGAATGGTTTAATTGAACCCTAAATGACTACAATTGTTAAGATCAATAGCTGGGACTAAACTCTTAAAATATACCTATTAAATGGACACTAATGGTGATATAAACAATACTAAGTGTTATTTCGAGTCTTTGCGGTCCAAATGAGTCTAAACATGAATGTATTGCCACATCTTGACAAAGATTAAAATCTATGGTGTTCAACGGTGAGATATACGATTGGACATGCTGATGAACTTTAGTCGCCAAATTGAGCTAGGCTCATGATTCAATCGCACGAGTGAATCATGCATGTGAGTCCAATCGCATGACTGACTCAACCGCATGGCTCAGCACATGACTAAGCTCACGACTGAACTCAATCGTCCGACTGAACTCAGTCGTATGGTTCAGTCGCACAATTGAATCAGTTGATCAAAATCATTCAAAATTCAACTTCTAACTCTTACAACCAATCTAATGCATACATTTCTTATGTTGCAGCAACATGGCTGAAAGATGGACGATGAGCACCAAGCACAAAATCTATGCTCATCTCGATGCTACTTCCCAAAACGTCTTTGAGTTCACTGTGATTATTGCTTTCCTATGTAGATTGAGGATCTACATGGCCATCTCGACTACATGCACACCATACAGATCTCTTCAACAGGCCTTCTGGGAAAGTGCCTAAGTTGACCGATCGGTGGAGCCTCACTGTATCTGGAGCTCTATCTTCGGACAAGACAATGAGATTCGTGAAGAAGACCTGAGGAGAGTCTTATACTTGGGGGAAGACGGAGCCCATCCAACTAAACTGCATCCACTGACTATTTGTGGTTGCTTTCTCAGGATCAAGTACGTCGGAGACATCAATGCCGGTGTATTGAACAAGAGCAACATGTGCCCGAAATTCAAATACTTGGCACATGTGATCCTAAAGTGTATAGCCTCTAGGCGGGGAGGATTTGATGAGATGTCGGACCAAACCCAGAATGCATACGTTGCACTGGTACCCGTTCAGTTCCTCTCGCATGCTCTTCACACTTATCTGATCGAGAACCTTGAAGCCAAAGGCAAGGAAGGCTTTTGTATGTATCCACGTTTCTTATAGATGATCATAGATGAGAAGCTTCATATGCTGCCTAAAGAGAGAGATGATGCAGTGGTGCTTGAGGTGATGGATGATACCACCTTGGCAGGATGAAAGTATACTAGGGGAAGCAGGTGAAGCCCCTAGTCAGGAGATTGTTTGGGCATCTGGCCAATGAAGACTATGTGGCGCCTTCTCGCAAGAGATGGCGTCACGATGATAGTGATTCTGATGTTGAGCATATTGTGGTACCACTGACGAAGAGGACGATGATGATGATGATGATGATCAGGATGACGGTCAAGGTGGTGGAAATACTAGTCCCAGTCAATCAAGGTCACTGACACTTCTACTATATCTCCACCAACTCCACATGGTACATTTGATACACTAGGTGGATCTAAGCAAGATGCCTTCCACTAGGACTCCTGTTAGATGAAGAAGCAGAATCTCAGGATGAGCCTCTAGTCAGGCAACTTGGTAGTCGAGTTGTGGCTACCGAGAAAGAGAAAGAGGCAGTTGGTGGATGCCAAGCTGGGTCTAAGGGTGGTGATACTGATTTCACTTATCCAACATACACACCCGATCTGCCGATCAGATCAGGGGAGCCCCGATCTCTAAGGGCTCAAGGAAGAAGAATATGGCCCAACCCCACGGCAAAAAAAGTAAGAGAAAAAGGATCACCCTAATCAGCACTTCCACTACCACGGCTACCACCACTACCACAACCACCACCACACCCACTACCATCTCCACTGCCACCGATACAACCACCACCACTCATACACCTACATCCACCTCACCCACAATACCCTACACAACTCCACCACAATCCACTCCCATTCCTCCCCCCATCTTTACCACATCCACCAATACAACTGCCACTCACCAATCCGGTACATCCACCCAGTCCCCAATTACATCTGGCTCAACTCTACCCACTGTCGGGTTAGAGGAACAGTTGGCGAGCCTAAACCGACTTGTGCTAAATCTGCTCGCAACAGATGATCTGAGAGCTAATCAGATATACCAGCTGATCACAGTCAATGCCGCCCAATCCAAGCAGATAGCTCAGCTCACCGAGAAGAACTTGGAGAAAAGCACTAGAGCAACAACAAAAGAGAGACATAAGAACTTGGAGAAAAGCAATAGAGCAACAACAAAAGAGAGATGAAGAAATTGGAGAAAAGCACTAGAGCAATAGCAAATGAGAGAAAGAAGAACTTGGAGAAAAGCATGTCAGACAATAGGAAAACTAGGCCCAAGGCGGAGTTTGTTGATACATCATGTTCCTAGTTTATGTTCTTAATGTAAAAGTATTTCATTTCTTACACATGTGTAACGTAATTATTCAATGAAATATGATATGGGTTGATGTTTACTTATCTCTGATTATTTCATATGTATGAACTTCATATATAGGTTTCAGATTGTTGTACATAGTTCTTAGTCAATGATGATTGAGAAATGTGTTCAACTTAGTCTGGTGATTATTCATGCTAATGGACCATACTTATGGACCATACGCATGAATAAGTCATACTAATGAATTAGTCACATGACTGAACCAGGAGACTGAATCAGTCGTATGAGTGAGACATAAGATTGACTCAATCGCATGACTGAAGCTTCAGTCATGCGTATGACTTAATCACATGACTCTATCGCACGACTGAACCATGCTAATGATTCAGTCGTACGAATGGAAACTACAAACCTATAAATACCACTAAATTCGTGGAAAAACATAACACTTGAGAGATATTTCGAATATACATAAACCCTAGCCGTCTAGAGCGTCCAGAAAACCCAAACCAACTTCATTGTTCTTTCTTGATCGATTTCTACTCATTCTTAACGTTTGTTTCATAAATAGATTGATCAGGTTATCGTTCTCATTGATTGGATCGCCAATCAAATAGGATTCCACACTATATGATCTGGTTTCATGCAGAATCTGTTAGTACTCCGTAAGTACTCGGTCCTAACAGGAACTAAATTCAAGAACCAAATCTTTGATACATTTTGTGATGAAAAGGGTATTACAAGACAATACAGTGCTCCCAGGACTCCTCAGCAAAATGGTGTTGCTGAGAGGAGAAACAGGACACTGATTGAAGCTGCAAGAACCATGTTGTCTGACTCTAAGCTGCCCATCACCTTCTAGGTAGAGGCAATCAACACTGCCTGCTATGTGCAGAACAGAGTTTTAGTGGTCAAGACTCATCGTAAGACTCCTTATGAACATTGGCACAAGAGGAAACCTTTCATTGGTTTTCTTAGGTCATTTGGATGTCCTTACACCATCTTAAATACCAAATATCAAAATGCCAAATTTGCTTAGAAATCAGTTGATGGACACTTCATTGGATACTCTTCCCAAGCTAAGGCTTATAGAGTATACAATCACAGAACTAGAATTATTGAGGAGTCAGCCAATGTGACTTTCAATGAACACACATCCTGTGTGGCTGGTTCTGGTCCTGATTGGCTATTTGATCTTAATTAGTTACCAACTGTTTTAATAAATCTTATGGGACTATTTAAGGATCTGCAAAAATCTTACCTACAGGTGATCCTGGTCCAAGATTTGAGCTGAAAAGACCTTCAAATTGCGCATATTCAGCTCCAGTTGTAACTACCTTTGCAAATGAGTTTCTATCAGTACCATAATGACAAATTTAGCTGATTCATCTGGGATGCCTTCAAATTCCAGCTAAGAGGTTCCACAACCAGATAAAGACACTTCAAATGCAGAAGAAAATGATGGAGGTGGTGATAGTGATCAGGAATTTATTGATGCTGATAACCACTCCATAGATTACAACATCAATAATATGACACACTCATTAGATCAATTTTCTCTTGATAGGTGTGCTGATGTGGTGGGAGAAACATCTATGCGAGATCTAAATTTCTCTAATTTTGATCTCTCTCAGCAACTTGCTGTGATCCCTCAGCTAAGGATCCACAAGTCTCACCCCACCTCAAACATCATTGGAGATGTTGACACAGGGGTAAGAACAAAAGGACAAACCCATGAAGCAAATGTTTGTCTTCACTCTTGTTTCTTGTCCTAGATAGAGCAAAAAAACTGATAAGGCTCTGAAGGATGGAAGTTGGATTGAAGCTATGCAAGAGGAGCTGCTTCAATTCAAAAGGCAAAAAGTTTGGAACCTTTGTCCTCTTCCTCATGGGAAGACTACTATTGGAACCAAATGGGTGTTTAGGAACAAGAAGGATGATAGAGGCATTGTCATAAAAATAAGCTAGACTAGTTGTTCAAGGATACACACAAGAAGAAGGGATTGACTACACTAGTGTCTTTGCTCCTGTAGCAAGACTGGAAGCTGTTAGGATATTCCTAGCATTTGTTGCATCCAAGAACTTCAAGGTCTCTCAACTTGATGTCAAGTGTGCTTTTCTCTATGTGGTGATTGATGAAGAGGTGTATGTCAAACTACCACCTGGTTTTACAGATCCTGATCATCCTGATTATGTCTGCAAGCTTGACAAGCTTTTTATGGGCTACATCAGGCACCAAGGAAGTGGTATGAGACTCTATCTTAGTATCTCTACAAGCATGGATATAGAAGGGGTACTATAGATGGAACTCTCTTCATCAAAGGATAGGGAAATGACTTAATGCTAGTTCAAGTGTATGTAGATGACATTATCTTTGTTTTAACTAATCCAAGCTCTGCAAAGACTTTGAGAAGCTGATGAAGGACAGATTTGAAATGAGTGCCATAGGGAACTCAATTTCTTTCTAGGAATTCAAGTAAGGCAAGTTGAAGATGGCATCTGCATTAGTCAGTCAAATTATGTTCAAGACATACTCAAAAGATTCAACACGACTGATTGTAAGATTGCTAAGACACCCATAGCAAGAAACCACTCCCTTGGACCTGATCTTGAGGGGGAGTGCGTGGATGACACCTTTACAGGGTTATGATTGGGTCTCTTATGTATCTTACAGCTAGCAGCCTGGTATCATATTTGCTACATGTATTGTGCAAGATATCAAGCCAAACCTACGATGTCTCACCTTATCACTGTCAAAAGGATTCTAAGATACCTCAAAGGTGCTTCAACACTTGGTCTCTAGTATCCTAAGAATTATGACTTCAATTTGTATGCTTATACAAAGAGTGATTATGTTGTTGCAACATGACTGGCAAGTCTACATCTGGGGGATGTCAGTTTCTTGGTGGATGGGTTGTCTCATGGCAATGCAAGAAAAAATCTTGTGTCTTTACATCAACTACTGAAATTGAATACATTGCTGCTGCAAGCTGCTGTGCTCAAGTGCTATGGATTCAGAATCAGATGCTTGACTATGGATTAAACTTTAGGAGACTCCTATTCACATAGACAACAACAGTGCTATCTCTATCATAGAGAATCCTATGCACACTCAAGGACCAAACACATCAACACATGTATCATTCAATTAGAGATAATTTTGAAAATAGATTAATTAAACTAGTCAAAGTCCACACAAATGAACAATATGCTGATCTGTTTACAAGGCTTTTGATGAACAAGATTTAAATATCTTATATCAGCTATTGGGATGATAAACTTTGAGTGGTTTTTCTTAAAACTAATTCTTATTATTTCTTAAATTTGTGTCCTAAAGTTGTCTAGTTCATGACTTTCATAAGCTCTTGTTTTCTTGGATGGAAATCTTTTGAAGACTTTCCTTAGATTTTTGAAAATTTTGATCCTTCAGAAGATATGCTTTTATCTTTGGAAGAAAATCATGCCTTCAAAACAAATAAGTGTCTAAGTAATTTTACCTTCGGAATAAATATCTGAAATATCTTCCAAAGCTTAATACTTGTCTCAGACACTTATATGTTTTCAAGGACTATTTTCTTCCGAAGCAAATTAACTCTCAGAAGTTTTGTTCCTATGAATAAAGCATTCAAGTATTAATTTCTATTCCGAAGCAAAATTTTCACAACTCTCAGGAAAATCTTCCAAAGTCATTTTAGCTTCAGAAGCTTTTTCAATAAAACTTCCGAAGATAATTTACTTTCGGAAGCTTTTTGACTTCCAAGAAAACTACTTTTTGAGCAAAAGCAAACTACTTTTTTAGAGGTGGGACCGACATCCGGATTTCAAAGTTTATCCTCTTTCATTAACTTTGTCTTAAATCCTTTTCACATATAAACCCAATGGTTCCCCCTCTTTCTATCATCATCTTCTTTCCTCCAAACCTAAACCCCAATTTCTCTCTGAGATTACTTTTGTTCATCTTTCTTCATCCTTAAGCTTTCTAAAAAATGGCCAACCTTAACCGTAGAAATGAACCCAACTTCTCCATGCAGTTATACAGGCAACATAACCAAGTTGCTTTGTTACACTTTGAGAAAGATCCACATTTCTCAGAGGTTTGCCATTTCTGACTCTATCTAACTACTACACCTCCCTATATTATCCTACACTGTATGAGGATCATCTGCTTGCATTCTGGAAGACCTGTCAAGAGGTCTTTATGGATGGGGAGAAGGCACTGTCTACCACAGTGCAGGGAGAATAGTCTTCATAACTCCAGCCATCATCAACACTCATCTTCAGCTGGATGATGAAGGTGAGTGTTCTTTCCCAAGGAAGCTGTTAACCAGTCCTTTGAGCAGATGGGCTATGAGGGAGATTTTTCTATCAAGACTTCAGGAAAAGGAAGGTCTTATCCTAATGGAGTTCCTCTCCATGTGATTATCCACGGCTTGTCAAACAATCATGGAGGATGGGACCAAATTCCTAAAGATCTCTCCTTCATTGTTCATGGGATGGTTCAGGGGGTCAAGTTTAGGTACTCTCAATTTCTTTATACAAATTTACTTCCAAACTTGGACTCCTTAAAATACTACATATTCCCTAGATATGTTCAACACATTCTTAACAATGAAATGGGCTCACAGTTAAGGGGAATAGGTAATATTCTTAAACTGGAACAGATGAAGCCGACATCTTTAAAATCTTGAGAAAGTGCACTGTTGGCTTCTCTGCGGGGTTGAAATAGCCCTTGTCCCAAAAATATTAGAGTTCATTGCACAAGGTGACAACCTAGCAACACCAGCAGTGTTGAACCCATACCTTTACATCCCCAACCACCTCAACAGCCACAAATCACCCTCACCTACCAAAGAAAATACAAATGAACCCCTACATAGACTATTCAGTCTGTGCAGGTCCCCATATACTCACCCACATAGGAAGAAGTGGACACTGGAGCTCCCACTTCTCCGGAGGAGCATACCACTCCCATTAATTCAATGATCAGTGCTGAAGTTCCTCGTGCTCAGCTTGATGAGCTCACACGCCTAAATGCCTTAGCCTTCACTTTGAGTCTCAACACTCAAGTGAACAACCTTCAGGGGACAGTTACCATCTTCAGCCTTTGGACTTAAACCAAACAATTCCCAACCTTGACTTTTATACTGATGAAGATTTAGGTTTCAGTGAGTACCATGAGTCTCTCTTCTTTTCCCCTACTCAAAGAGAGATGAGTGCTCCTGAGTCTCCTACATCTAGCCCACATCAGTCACCACTACTGAGGTGGACACTTTCGAACATGTTCAGGATGACCATATGGAAGAGGCTCTCACTTTTGCAAGTGATTCCATCAGTAAGACCTCAACCATGGCAACTCATCCTATTGACACCTCAACTGAGGCTGCCAGTGAGTAGAGGAAATCCAGCAGCGAAGAACCTGAAGCTGGTGATAGGAGAAAGAACTCTGGTCCAATCATCTCATCCCCCAATGATTCTTTTGATGAAGATGAGGGGAATTTGAGACTAAAGGTGCAAAAACTTGACAGGATCAGCGATCACAAGTTTGGTGTATTAGAGTTCAAGGCAGCGGAATAAGAATAGGAATTAGACAAATTGTAGCAAGTAATCGATGCTTGTATGCATTGAGCACATACGGTTATAGTGAGAGAATATATATTTCTGATTCAAGGATGTTTATAGATATAGAATATTTCTAATCAATCATTCATATCATTCCCGTCATTCACATTATTACAATAGGTTGTCACTCCTTGTATAGAGTGCAACAATCACTGCTGTTATCACGGAAAGTGACAACTGGCAGATCTAATACAAAAATAACTACTTAACAAACTACTGAAATGTCACAACTACTGAGAACATATCAGAGTGTTAAGTACAGAATATAAAACTACTTATAGAAACTACTGAAACTACAACGAAGAACAAGCACTTCAGTCGTTTTACAAAACTACTAAAATATAAAATACTGAAACTAGAAATATAAAACTACTGATATCACAACTACTGAAGAAGTACTCTTCAGCAGTTGTGACAAACTACTGACGCTTCAGTACTTGATCTTCAGACTTTGACCTTCAGATGTTTCATCAGCTGATGACTCAGTAGATATCATCAGTGATGTCTTCAGTCTTTGTCTTCAGACTTTGTACATCAGTTGTTGATCTTCAGCACTTGTAAACTCTTCAGCTGTTGTACTTCAGTACTTTGGTCTTTCAGCTTCAGCACTTGTGTTCTTCAGCTGTTGTACTTCAGCACTTTAGTTCTTCAGCTGTTGAAGTCTTCAACACTTGATCTTCAGCTGTTGAAGTCTTTAGCACTTGTCAAACTGCTGATGAGGCTTTCAGCAGTTGTTGTGATACCATGTGGGACTTAGAGGTTTTCTGATCTTGGCTCATTGGTTCTTTTGGTCCAACAAACTCCCCCTGAACCAATGCAGCCAAAACCTCTAAATTATTTATTATCCCACTTATTGTAGGCAAAATGTTGGTCTTTTTCCTTCTTGATCAGTAGAGAAGATGACCCATGTAAGCTCCGGCTGGGAAGAAATCTCAGATATTTGTTTGGCAGGGTATGATGGGAACTCTGTTTTGGGGAACTGGACACAGAGTTGTTATCCCATTCATGAGATTTACTTCCCCATAATGAGTCTGTATGACTCTCGAACATAGGCCTCAAGGAGAAAACTTGTTCCTCCTGAGAGAGTTCTTCTACTCCTCCTTGAAGAAGAACTCTGGACCATAGTACTCTGATAAGTACTTCATGGTCCTGCCATTTTTCAGCTCCACCGTAGTTACCTCCCTATATACAAATTCATCAGGATGGTTGCCTTCAAGGAGTAACTGGAGCTCATTCTTCTGGATGTCTTCAAGCTTTTTATATAACAACCCTTCTTAATCATCTTGTTTTCTAGTAAAGCTTGAGGGGTCTTCTTTGCTTGGTGAGCTTTCTTGAATTCATCAATGATTTCCCAAGGTGAGACTACAATGGCCAACATGATGGTAGAATCTATTGTTTTTCGTACCTGGCCATTGTATCTGTGTGGAATAGTTCTTTTATGGATTCTAGAACTCACCTGGGGTCTGGCCATACTCTCACTCTTCCTTCTGATACTGAAAAGTGTGCCTGAGAGTGTACAGCCTTTGAGCATGCCCTTTCATGGCTTGAATAGATGATGACTGAGGAAATTCCTTGTCAACCATCTTCAACAGTTGCTCATCGTGCTGACCTCTGCTGTTTCTTCTTCTTCTATCTTGACTCTGACCATTCCCTTTGAGAGTCAGGTGTGATCATGGGTTGACTTCGGGGTTTTGGTAGCTTTAGAACAGCAGAGAGTGGCAGACTATCATCGTCATCTCCCTCTTCTTCTTCTTCATCCTCAGCACCCTTCTCCTCCTTCTAGGTGCATCACTGGATGATGGTTGGGGTGGTGAGGGAATTGGTTTTGAAGAATGAAGATGTTTGGATTTTGGCTTAGAGATTGGTTGGGAGATTTGAGGGATAGGCTCTGTTGAGTGGGTGGAAGGGAAGGTTGATCCAGCATCTTTGTAGTAGTTTCGCCTTTGTGAGTTTAGCCATCTCTAAACTTTTACCAGCCCCAGCCTCATCAAGGGCTTCCACAATAATCCCTTTGTTGAATTGCTAAGACAGACAGATTCTGGTGGCTATAGCCAGAATACTGTCCCTGGTCCATGCGCGAATCTCCATTAACGATCTTCCTAAGTGTTTTGCAATAAAGCGGATCATTATTCCAATCTCTCTTTTTCCAGAGCATCATACCCAGCCCATAGGGTCTGAATCTCTTGGACTTCAACCTTCTGATCTCACTATCCAATGTGGCTATATCAACCCCTGCCTGAAGAGTTGTTCAATTATTTTATCCATAGATCGGCTGTGTGTAGTGTCAGCTTCTTTTACCAGCTCCTCCAAGGATTTGTCTTCAGCAGTATGATCATCAGCACTTTTCTTTCGCTTGTAAGTGAGCAGAGGTTGCTTTTCTTTCTCCTCCTCTTGGGCTTGCTTCTCTTCCTTCTTTTCCTGGGTTCTTTTCCTCTTCTTTTCTTTCACTGCAGTACTCTCCCCCTTTTTGGATGCATTGGAGGAAGGGGTTTGTACCGAGAAAGAGTCTTTTGTACAGCAGCATCAATCAAGGGTTGTAAAGTTGAGGAAAGCCTCTCATCAATGGCTTTAGTCACAATATCAGTGATTATGGGTGTGATGAGAGGGAGGGAATTTTGAAGTACAGCACCTATTTGCTTAGGAGGGTTCTGTTCCTGAGAAATAGGGCCTGAAGCAGAGGCAGGTGGTTGAGTTTGGAGTGGCTCAGTGTTTGGGGAACCTTCAAGTGAAGGTGCCATCTGTGGGTTGGTAGAGGCAGATGGTCTTTCTCCTTGTGAGAGTTGGTCAAGTAGGTTTTGCAGCCTACTGACTTTCTCTTCAAGGATTGTGTTCTGGGCAAGAACATCGTAGAAAAAGCCCAGGTCATCATCAGCCGAAGCTGAATCATCTGACCTCCTGCTTAGAGCAGGATTTACATGCTGGGTGTAGACCAGTTGGTGCATGTGCCCCTTGTGCTTGGTACTGGGGACTTCCAGCCTCAGGACAGTGTCCATCATCAGCTGTTGCCTCTAGTGAGGTCTTAGCAATGTTACCAGCCCATTCTGATCATGTGCTGAGTTAGAGGAGGTGGCAGCCTCACTAGATATTCTAAGCTCCTTGTCTACACCAGGAGATAGAAGTGGTAAACCCCTGTGCTGTGGGTTCTCAAGTGCATTGTGTTCCTCCCCTCAATTGTAGAGGTGTTCCCAGTAGTAAGTGGTTTCTGGGGAGGGGGTGAGGAGTGCAGTTGAGTCAGCACTTGTGCAACTATTAAAGTTGGGGTGAGGGGCGGTTGTTTGTGGTGAAGTGATAGATGCAGTGTGCACCTGGGGAGGTTGGTGCTCTTCAATGGCAATCCCGTCAAGTGAGGAAGATCCTAGATATGTAAGGACCCCTTGTGTGGTTGCTGCAGGCTCCTGTTGAGAGGAAGCCTGAGCGGCTATGGCTGGAAGAGTCATTGTATCACTAGGGGGTTTGGGCTAGTGGATATATCCTGCGTTTGTGTTGCAGGGGCATCCTCAGGGGACTCAATTCCTGAGTAGCCGTTTTGGGTTTCTTTTTGGTGGGTTTGGTGGGGACTTTGGATTTGGAGGTGGTGGCTGTGGGTTCCAGCTGCATGGGTTTTCGCAACTTGGCAGCCATTTTAGTGTCTGGTCAGAGTTGTGCCGGGAGTATACTTCCGGCAGAATGCCGTAGCAGGACTCCCAAGCCAACAAGTCCCTCAGCATTAAGCTGGTTTGTAATGATGGCCATTATGAACCGTGGATATAGTATCCAACGGTTGGCAGTTAGTTTTTGAGCCATATCCTTGAGCTCCGAAAATATTATTTCTGAAAAGTTTAGCGGTTGTTGCTCAAGAATAGAATACATTACTGCTGCCATTTTGTCGACATTTGATCCCAAGACGACGTCTTAGGGCCAAACATACATTCACCATGTGAAAAATTAGGCGTTCAGTGTCAGGAAGTGTTTCTTCATGATAGTGGAGGCACTGAGATCGCCTTGATATCCATGTTGGGCGAAGGATAGATCTGTGGTGCCCTTCGGATATCCAGCAGGAGAACTAGCATCATTCAGATGAAGAATTTGGTGGATTTTGCAGGAGTGATGACTACTTCTTTGTTATTGACGACGGAGACTGGAGAGATGGGTGTTGTTCTCCCAGTGGTAATAGTAACGTTCATCCAAAATTATTGAAGGGATTCGGCATGTAGTGGGATTCAGAAGAAATGCCGTTTTGTATTGGGACTGAACCATAAGATCGATAGCAGTATCGAACTTAGTCCAGAGAGGCGATTTAGTGAGGTAGGCAACACAGTTGTGTCGCGGTTTAATTTGCATGGACGCCATTGAGAAGAGGGAAGTTTGGAGAGGAACGTTAGGTTTGAAGAAGATGATGAAGCATTGAAGGATTAGGTCAGGGGTAATTATATGGTGCGGGTAATAAAACGACTGAAGGATGTGGTGTAGTCTTCAGTAGTTTTAAACGACCGTTGACATGGTATTATCCTTTCAGACGTTGAAACAGCTGAAGTCGTGGTGTTAGGCATCAGAAGTTAGAAAACTACTGAAGACCGTGGTTTTGACTTCAGATGATTGAAACAACTGAGGGCTTGGTGTTTGTCATCAGTAGTTGTGAAACTACTGAAGACAGTGGTTTTGTCATCAGCTGTTGTAAACAACTAAAGACTTGGTATTAGTCATCAGTAGTTATAAAACTACTGAAGACATGGTTTTGCTTCAGTGGTTTAGAATGAAACAGCAGTTGTACAAACAACTGAAGAGAAAATTCTCATCAGCTGTTTTCGTCAATTCTTAGCTTTTCAGGTTTCATACTGTCCTCAACACATTCATCAGCCTTTTTGGCGGATTTCAGTTGTTTCATAGGACATCAGTACTTATTGTTTATACTGATTTCAGTAGTTGTAACTACATCAGTAGTTTTAACTACATCAGTAGTTTGGAACAGATAAAGTACTTCAGTACTTATGAGGCATTTAGCCATCAGTAGTTATAAAACTACTGAAGGGAAAGGACTCATCAGTACTTATATGTGACATGGGTACCAATGATCACCAGTAATTACTACT